>JBBDGP010002599.1:0-517500 GCA_037952835.1 Lithobates septentrionalis | reverse complement strand
AAAAGGGAGTTTACTCCCACTTTAAGCTTGAAGGTGTAAGTGCGGCAAGGATGTGGAATTCCCTTCCACAGGCGGTGGTCTCAGCGGGGAGCATCAATAGTTTCAAAAAACTATTAGATAAGCACCTGAACGACCACAACATACAGGGATATACAATGTAATACTGACATATAATCACACACATAGGTTGGACTTGATGGACTTGTGTCTTTTTTTTCAACCTCACCTACTATGTAACTATGTGTTAAAATCTAAAGATCAGCGTTTGGGTTCACATCTACTTTGGTCCAACACACTGCAGCTTTTAAAACAAGAGCACAAAACTTTTATCCGAAACCACACAAAAAGTTCCCATTTCTCTTTAAACTTCATCACAGGACTGAGCACTACAAAAGGACTAAAGATTCAAAACCCTGAACAGACACCACTCATGGCTGGAAATAGGTAGGGACAACAGAAAGAACTGTGGCCATTGTGTTTCCGATATATAACAAGTTAAAATTCTTTCTGAAAACTTTCAAGCCTAAAAAAAAATGAAAAAGGAAAGAGAAGCAGAATCTCACTAGTTACAATACACAACAAAAGTTCTTTGAAAAAAGTTTGACAGGTAAGAAGAACTTCTGATGCTTCCAACTTCTGACAACAGTTCAGTCAGCTGCATGTGGGCCAAAAGTAACCCAGAAAAAAGGTCTGCAGCTTTGCTCACTCAGCTGACCCCAAGGTGAAAGGGGGCATTTTCCAACTAATCAGCAATGTGAATGGCACATTTCTCCCCTGACCACCAACAGCAGGGGGCACTACACTGACCGCCAATGTCAGGAGCCCCATGTTTCCTACTGACAATTTTCTAGTCATTATTACAGGTTTCAGTTCATGATTATTACAGAAAATAATATTTTTGTAAATGTGATAATGCTTAACCGCTTCCATACCGCGCAAATTCCGGCATGCCTTTCCTACATGTAAAAATATTTTGCTAGAAAATTACTCAGAACCCCCAAAACATACATAAAACTTTTTGTTTCTCTCTAATTTTTGGGGTGTAGGCAGATAGTCAGTGCCGCAGCGGCACTGACTATCTGCCTACACCCCAAAAATTAGAGAGAAAAAAAAAAAAAGTTCTCTCTGCTCCCACCTCCTGGGCCCCTCTGTTGACCTGATTGGGCCCAGGGAAATGTCATTTATTGACTCGTGCTTTTGATGACGGCCAAAGGCCGAAACGCGTCAGAGATTTTTTGGATGATGTTATTGCTGTAATGCTTAAATAAATATTTTCCAGGGAGAAGCTGTCGAGTTGCCGGCCTGTACTTTCTATGGATCTTTTGTGATTAGCCAGAGCATCAACTACTCTACACACCAGATAGAGACTATATATATATATATATATAGAAAATATCACGCTGTCAGAAGCAAACGTGTGTAAGCAGCTAAACACATACAAGTGACCTAATCCTGTAGATCAGGGCTCGACAAACCCCGGGCACCAGGTCGCATTTGCGACTAGAATTAGCGACCTGGCGCCTGGGGCGGCACAGCTGGGGTATCCTGTGTCCGTTCGACACCCCCTCCCCCTCCCACCGCGATCGCTCTGGGCCGCGCCGGTAATTGAGGCCCCGGCTTTGCGGCCTACTGCAGTCCTATGGTTCCTGGTTCCTTCTGCAATCGGGCGCCCTCTGGTGGTGGCCCTTGGTATGACAAGACATCCACCAATGCTAATGGGGCTTTCCCTACCTGTTTTCACTGCCCGCTCATCTCCTTCCCTTTACTTAGAACCCCCAAACATTATATATATTTTTTATTCTAACACCCTAGAGAATAAAATGGCGGTCATTGCAATACTTTCTGTCACACCGTATTTGCGCAGCGGACTTACAAGCGCACTTTTTTGGGAAAAAATACTTTTTTAATTAAAAAATAAGAAAACAGTAAAGTTAGCCCAATTTTTTTTATATTGTGAAAGATAATGTTACGCCGAGTAAATTGATTCCCAACATGTCACGCTTCAAAATTTCATCCGCTCGTGGAATGGCGACAAACTTTTACCCTTTAAAATCTCCATAGGCGACGTTTAAAAAATTCTACAGGTTGCATGTTTTGAGTTACAGAGGAGGTCTAAGGCTAGAATTATTGCTCTCGATCTAACGATCGTGGCGATACCTCCCGTGTGGTTTGAACACCGCTTTCATATGCGGGCGCTACTCACATATGAGTTCGCTTCTGCAAGCGAGCTCGGCGGGACGGGGCGCATTTAAAAAAATTATTATTTTTTCTTATATATTTTACTTTTTATTTTTACACTGTTTTTAAAAAAAAATAAAAATTGTGTCACTTTTATTTCTATTACAAGGGATGGGGCACATTTAAATTTTTTTTTTCTTATTTATTTTAACTTTTATTTTTTCACTGTTCTTTTAAAAAAAAAAAGTCACTTTTATTCCTATTACAAGGAATGTAAACATCCCTTGTAATAGAAAAAAAGCATGACAGGTCCTCTTAAATATGAGATCTGGGGTCAAAAAGACCTCACATCTCATATTTACACTAAAATGCATAAAAAAAAAAAAAAATTGTCATTTGAAAAAAAAAATATATAAAATGTCCCTTCAAGAGCTATGGGTGGAAGTGACGATTTGACGTCTCCATGTCAGGCCAGGGACAGATCCGGATCGCCTCCACCGTTACCGACGGCCACGGTAAGCGGTGAAGGGCACCGGAGCGCGGCGGTAGGGGGGGCCCCTCTCCTGCCGCTGATAAATGTGATCTCGCTGCGAATCTGCTGCAGAGACCACTTTTATCTGAAAGAGAACCGCCGGCTCTTGAAGAAGATACCAGGGTTATGGTAGCTAGCTGCTACCATAACAACGGTATTTCTCTTCAAAGACAGGACGTATATAGTCGTCCTGCGGGAAGGAAGTGGTTAATTAAAATGAATTTATTATTTGTCATCTCCCTGCTTGGCCCCTTTCACATGGGCTGTCTGATCAGGTTCGCCTGTCAGTTTTTCAGGCGGACCTGATTGGACCCTTAGCGGGAATATGGTGGTCTTGTGTCCCTGCATGGCAGGAAATAAAAGCAGTCACATTAGTTCTAGTCGTCTCTGTGTAAATTTAAGATTGGTTAATTTTTATATTGAAAATAAAGCTTTGTCGGTCGTTTAAAAAAAAAAAAAACCTGGCTCCTAACTTTTTTAGCTGGCTCCTAGATTCCAAGCAAATTTGTCAAGCCCTGCTGTAGATAAAACCATATAAAGCAAAAGTGTAGCGCTAACAACTAAAAACATAATCCATAACCATATTCATGGTCTAATCCAATGTAAAAATTACATAAATGTGTATAATAATCCTTTAAAGTAATATACCGTATATACTCGAGTATAAGTCGAATTTTTCAGCACATTATTTAGTGCTGAAAGTGCCCCCCTCGACTTATACTCGAGTCAAGCACTTTTCTGCAGCAAAAAATTTCATTTTCCGAACCGATTTTGGGGCCCCGTATCTCAGGGCCACTTGGTGCTAGGAACTCCAAATTTGGTGTGCAAACCCAGTGGACCTGGTACCACAACATATCCAAAGCTGAAGTTCCTAGCACTAAGTGGCCCCGAGATACGGGGCCCCAAAATCGGTTCGGAAAATGTCATTCTCTGCTGCAGAAAAGTGCTTGACATTTTCTGAACCGAGTTTGAGGCCCCATATCTCAGGGCCACTTAGTGCTAGGAACCCCAAATTTGGTGTGCAAACCCAGTGGACCTTGTACCATAACATATCCAAAGCTGAAGTTCCTAGCACTAAGTGGCCCTGAGATACAGGGCCCCCAAACCGGTTCGGAAAATGTCATTCTCTGCTGTAGAAAAGTGCTTGACATTTTCTGAACTGATTTTTGGGGCCCTGTATCTCGGGGCCACTTGGTGCTAGAAACCCCAGCTTTGGAAATTTTATGGTGCTAGTTCCACTTGGTTTGCACACCAAATTTGGGGTTCTTAGCACTAAGTGGCCCTAAGATACAGGGCCCCAAATTCGGTCAACTGTGTCCATCTGCTGCAATGTCATTTCGGGACCCTTTGGGTTCAGAGACCCCAAATTTTGGCTGCAGCTAGGGGGCATCTAGGAACCCTTAACTACCAAGTTTGAAGTTCAGGGGACCTATGGCTGCAAATGGGCACAGTGAGGCTGCAAATGGGCACAGTGAGGCTGCAAATGGGCATTGTTGACCCTCTTTTCCACTTACAGTAGCTGTGCATTTCTCACCCTCGTCTTATACTCGGGTCAATAAGTTTTTCCCATTTTTTTTGTGGTAAATTAGGGCCTCGACTTATACTCGGAACGACTTATACTCGAGTATATACGGTACATAAAGTCCGTAATAGAAAAACGCGCTAGTGGTACATTTGAATAATCCTTAGAAAATGAAAGTCTTTAAAAGGTAAATAGCACCAAAAAAAGTGAAGAGATTTGTGAATGTGTTGATAGAAGATCCACCACCATTTAGATTGGGGGCTTACCGGAAAGACTGGACACAGATGGGTGTACACCCACTAAGTCAGTCAGTCAATCTAGCTTGTAACTGTTGGGATCCACGGTGGTGTCTGTATAGAGTGGGGGTTAATCCAGGTGACCCAGGTACTTGCGAGTGTTATATATGGCAAAGGGAATAAATCCACTCAGGCATCCAGAGTATATATGGAAAAAACGTGAGAGTACATAAAGTGATACTGTATAAAGGGTTTAAAACTCATTTATTGAAAGTAAGAACACTCACATTTCAGAAGAAAAACAGCGCTTTTAAAATGCAGGTATCTGGCAATGTTGGTGGTGTCAGCAGTTCATCCCGACGCGTTTCGTCCTAGGGGACATCATCTGGGGTCTACACACTCAAGACACCAACTATAATATATAGCGGAAGGGCTTGGGTGAGTTTTTCTCTTGCTAAATGTCATTTATTGAATGGTGAGCAAGTAGGAGCGGGGGGGGGTCTAGTAAAATCTATTCCTTTAGGCAAACATGAACAATAATGCTGCCCTGGGCCCCCCTATTGAGCTGATGGGGCCATGGCCCAGTACAACAGGACCACTTGTACGGCCTTATCAGCAGCCCTGCTCCTGAAGGTGAACCTTTTCCTTTAATATTTATCTGAGATTGCAAAAATGAATTTGGAGAACACAAAATGGATTTATATCCTCTGTGGTTATTGAGGGATTTACAGTATTTCATTAAAAGTGCAGCTTTTAGTCTTTTGGTAACCCAAGATTCATATTCTGCACGCAGCAAATTGATGAACCCGGGATCCTTTTTGTCCTATTTCTTCAGTTACCCAATGCCCGCCATATCCATACCGCTGTCACCTGCAGCAATTCGGTGACTCTTCCTTGTCTGCGGTGGTCTGACATAGCAGGAACCTTTTCTTGTGCCTCATACCGGGTGTCAAGCATGTATACTCAGGGTAGAGGAAGCAGAGGGTAACTCGAGCTGTGCACAATGACTAAATGACCGTATGCGCTAGATGTAAAAGAAAAAGAAAGAAAAAAAAAAGAAGAAGCATGGAAATTTCCTTGGCGATGTAACGAGGCCCTACTGTATTCACCATATGTGCGGGGCATGCAGATAACAATGGCAGCCATGTAGGGAGTGCCTTTGGTCAGAAGAGAACACGGCAGCCTAATAGGAATTCTTTGTTCTTCAAAAGGGTCTCCTCTCCCCTTTTGTGCTTCACTTAATTCATGGCATCTGAGCTGCTCTTGAACTTGACAGGCTCGGAGAAAAAGAATGGGGGGGGGATGGGAGGAAAGGGGAATAAAAGAAAAAAAAAAAAAGCCTTCAAATGAATTTCCTCAGAAAATAAAAAAAAGACAGGGAGAGGGGGAAAAGAAATGATTACTCTTCAAGCTAAGGGCACTGGACTTTTTGGGAGACGGAACCAGGCGGAAACTTTGGCTACAACTTATTTATTTTATTTTTGATCTCCAGGCTTCTCTATATTTTTAGCTAGAAATTGGGTATTCATGATGTGTCTTCAGACGTGACCTCCGAGGCCTCTACTTAATAAAGCAAAGAGCAGTGTGCACCTGGAGTAATCTAATGCATCCAATCGGAAATGAGCTTTTATTGTTCCGACTACGATGGCAAAACCTGGTAGACGAGGGTGATAGGAGGCATTGTGGTTTACATTATTGAAAAAAAAAATAAACACAATCACAAGACTTATCAAGTTGATATTTCAAAAGTATTTTTCAATATTTTTGTAATCTGCAGCTTTCATTAAAAGAATCCCTGCTGGTAATGCCTGTTGAAGGGTGACAACGTTCTGCCCCTGAACCCAAATGATCTCCTGTGTTGTCATATGCTCTCTCAAGGTAAGACTACAAGTGGCAGTGCCGACACACATGGTACAAGCATGGTCCACCATTAGGAAACCCACCCGGAGGAAGGCATTATAAAAAAGGAGGTACCCAGTAGAGTCTACAAGAAAAATACAGCTAGCCTAACTAGGCAATCGTTAATCCTATGCCAAAAACAAAGGGTGCTGCTCAGGGCTCCAACAGGTCTTTACCTGCTGCCGGCCGCTGGGAGTGCAGGCGATCGTCCCAGCTCTGTGAAGATCGATGTAAAGAAGGAAAAGTCCCAAAAGTAGCGCATCACAACAAAACCCTGTGTGTGGGAAAGTCAAAACAGCCTCAGCCCGGACTCCGTCCAGGCCACACATCCCTACGCGTTTTGCCCCACCCACAGAGGGTAATCATTAAAGTAAAATAATGCATTTGGGTGGCAAAAATATGAATGCAATCTATACACTGGGGGGAGAACCTCTGGGGGGAATCTAGGATGGAAAAGGACCTGGAGGTCCTAGTAGATGATAGGCTCAGCAATGGCATGCAATGCCAAGCTACTGCATATAAAAAAGTGCAGCGCTGGACAAAAGTGAATAAATTATAAACTAGGGTTGTCCCGATACCGATACTAGTATCGGTATCGGCACCGATACCGAGCATTTGCCCAAGTACTTGTACTCGGGCAAATGCTCCCGATGCTTCCGCCGATACTATGACAGTCAGCGGTGATCGGCGTGTGGGGGAGTTACAAGCTTCCCCCCCGCGGCTTTCAGTGACATACAGCGGTGATCGGTGCTTGTAACTTCCCCACACGATCACCGCTGACTGTCACTGCATCCTCCTCCATGCCCCCTCTGTTCCTCTGTCCCCCTCTCCTCTGTCTCCCTCCGTTCCGTTCCTCTGTCCCCCTCTCCTCTGTCTCCCTCCGTTCCGTTCCTCTGTCCCCCTCTCCTCTGTCTCCCTCCGTTCCGTTCCTCTGTCCCCCTCTCCTTATCTGTCCCCCTCCGTTCCTCTGCCTCTCCGCTGTCCCCTCCGTTCCGTTCCTCCGTTCCTCTGCCTCTCCGCTGTCCCCTCCGTTCCGTTCCTCCGTTCCTCTGCCTCTCCGCTGTCCCCTCCGTTCCGTTCCTCCGTTCCTCTGCCTCTCCGCTGTCCCCTCCGTTCCGTTCCTCCGTTCCTCTGCCTCTCCGCTGTCCCCTCCGTTCCGTTCCTCCGTTCCTCTGCCTCTCCGCTGTCCCCTCCGTTCCTCTGTCCCCCTCTCCTTATCTGTCCCCCTCCGTTCCGTTCCTCCGTTCCTCTGCCTCTCCGCTGTCCCCTCCGGTTCGCCGTCCTCCTCCTCCTTCCTGTGTCAGCTGACTCTCTCCATTCACATAACTGAAACATTGTAATCTCCTGTGATTACAATGTGTCAGTTTATGAATGGAGAGGAGCCGCTGTCTTCTCCATTCATTGTCAGTGCAGCTGAGGCTGCAGAGAAAGGGACTGGGGAATCTCTATCCTCTGTCTCTTTCTCTGTCTCAAGGGGGAGATATCAGGGGTCTGTTAATACCCCTGATATCTCACCAAAGCCCCCCAACAGGGCTGATTTAAAAAAAAAAAAAAAAACACATATTGCAAAAATGAATAAAAAAATTATTATTGTAAAAAATAAAAATTGTAAAAAAAAAAAAACACACAGACACCAAAACTGTCACGTGACATTAAAAAAAAGTATCGGTAATCGGTATCGGCGAGTACTTGAAAAAAAGTATCGGTAGTTTTACTCGGTCCTAAAAAAGTGGTATCGGGACAACCCTATTATAAACACAGTAAATAAATACAGTGAAAATGAAGTAAAAGTGAAAAAACCACACTACATACAATGGAATAGGTTAGGATACTCAAACTAAAAAAATTAAGACAATTAAGTGAAAAATAATTCAAAAATAATAAAAAAGTCCAAAGAAAATCCAAGTTTGGTTGCATATACAGAGAGACTGTTTAGAGAGTCCCCGTGTGGTATTCCGAGTAAAAAGTGCTTCCCATCACCAGGTATAAGGAAATGGAGGCTTACCAGAAAGCCTGCGACCGCCCTTACTCAGGGGGGTCAGTACAGGCTTAGTAGATCTCCTAAGAGGTCAAAGAGGTATGTGCTGATGGTCATCTACCCTCCTTCCTCGTTCCCAAGGATGTCTTCAGTAGTGGCTGCTAGCTTCCCAAATAATCAAAAGTTCAGGTACTCCAGCAGGTAAACCGAATAAGAAAAAAAAGGGGGATTCTCATAGTGCAACTTGCCAAAAAGATTTATTTAAAAGTTCCAAGTAAATGCCATGTGTAGGCACAAACACAGAGTAAAAACAGCAAAAAGATAAAAAAAACGCTATAGCGCCGTTTAAAATCAGATCGCGCATGCGCGGTACGAGTTCACGTTGTGACCCTTGGGTACCTGAGCTTTTGATTATTTGGGAAGCTAGCAGCCACTACTGAAGACATCCTTGGAAACGAGGAAGGAGGGTAGATGACCATCAGCACATACCTCTTTGTGACCTCTTAGGAGATCTACTAAGCCTGTACTGACCCCCCTGAGTAAGTGCGGTCGCAGGCTTTCTGGTAAGCCTCCATTTCCTTATACCTGGTGATGGGGAGCACTTTTTACTCGGAATACCACACAGGGACTCTCTAAACAGGCTCTCTGTATATGCAACCAAGCTTGGATTTTCTTTGGACTTTATTATTTTTCACTTAATTGTCTTAATTTTTTTAGTTTGAGTATCCTAACCTATTCCATTGTATGTAGTGTGGTTTTTTCACTTTTACTTCATTTTCACTGTATTTATTTACTGTGTTTATAATTTATTCACTTTTGTCCAGAGCTGCACTTTTTTATATGCATTTACTGTCACTTGCCCTTATGTCGGGGTTATAGTGTTTAGCGGCAGGACCTCCATCACGGTAGCTTTATTTCATAACATTTATTGAGTTTCATATCATATGCACCTAGCGCAAAAATGTTTTCTTTTACTTCAATGCCAAGCTACTACTAACAAAGCAAACAGAATATTGGCATTAGAAACAGGATTAATTCCAGAGATAAAAGGATAATTCTCCCGCACTACAAGACTCTGGTCCGGCAGCACCTGGAGTATGCTGTCCAGTTCTTGGCGCCAGTCCTCAGGAAGGATGTACTGGAAATGGAGCGAGTACAAAGAAGGACAACAAAGCTAATAAAGGGTCTGGAGGATATTAGTTATGAGGAAAGGTTGTGAGCTCTGAACTTATTCTCTCTGGAGAAGAGACGCTTGAGAGGGGATATGATTTCAATATACAAATACCGGACTGGTGACCCCACAATAGGGATAAAACGTTTTCTTAGAAGGGAGTTTAACAAGACTCGTGGCCACTCATTAAAATTAGAAGAAAAGAGGTTTAACCTTAAACTACATAGAGGGTTCTTTACTGTAAGAGCGGCAAGGATATGGAATTCCCTTCCATAGGCGGTGGTCTCAGCGGGGAGCATTGATAGTTTCAAGAAACTATTAGATAAGCACCTGAATGACCGCAAGATACAGGGATATACAATGTAATACTGACATATAATCACACACATAGGTTGGACTTGATGGACTTGTGTCTTTTTTCAACCTCACCTACTATGTAATTATGATTGTAAAGTCTTCTTTAAAAAAAAGATAAATAAATCATGTTATGCTTACCTCTGTGCAGTTGGTTTTGCACAGAGCAGAATGGATTTTCCTCTTCACGGGTCCTTCTTTGCTGCTCCTGGCCCCTCCCTCCTATCGAGTGCCCCCTAAGCCAGCAGCTTCCTATAGGGGCACTGGAGCCGAGTCATAGCTCTGTGTGTCCAGACACGGAGCCCCAACCCCTCTCTTCCCTGATTGGCTTACTGACTTTGACAGCCACGGGAGCCAATGGCACCGCTGTGTCTCAGCCAATCAGGAGGAGTGCCCCGGATGGCTTAGACATTTGTGGACATCGCTGGAGAGAGATGGGGCTCAGGTAAGTAAGTAGGGGGGGCTGGGGAGGCTGCTACACACAAAAGGTTTTTTATCCTAATGCACAGAATGCATTAAGATAAAAAAAAAAAAACCTTCTGCCTTTACAACTCCTTTAAGCCCCATGGGTGTGGTGAAACGCGTAGGGGTGTGTGTCCTGGACAGAGTCTGAGCCGGGGCTGTTTTGACTTTCCACACACAGGGTTTTGTTGTGACGTTCGGCTTTTGTGACTTTTCATTCTTCTCATAGGTACATTTTAAAGTTAACTTCTAGCATTCCCTTCAGTCTTGTACAGGCTCCTATCATGAAGTGAAATTGCTTCTGATTTTTACTACTCTGATAAGGGATTATTTCTACTACTACTCCTCAGATTATTTCTACTACTCCGATTGCGGATTATTTCTACTACTCTACTGCTACTCTGCTTCTACTACTACTCTGATTTCACTGCAGGCTTCTAACAGTGTGCATTAGAAGCTGCAGCAAGTCACAGCATGCATCATTTCCTTGCTAGAAAACATTCGGTATCATTATGGCCCACCCCTTTTCGTCCATCAGACTTTAGTTCTTTCAAATCATGAAGGCTCAGTACCAGGTGTGGGCATTATCACTGCTTCCTGTACATCCCTATATATAGCTTCCTAAAAACAGGAAGCAAATTTATGTACAGCACCCTGCTGATCCCTTCCACCAACAATGAACTGCCTGCATTGCATAGAGATGCACATAGATCTAGTGAGGATGTCACCGTGTCTATAATAATGTATGTAAAGAGATTGATAATGGTTGTATTTAGTAGGTACTAAAAATTAAATGGGGGGAAAAAAAAAAAAAACTTCCTCTGAAGACGTCAGTTTGCCACAAAACGCGTCAGTGGGGGCGAATTCATTACGTCATTGCGCACACTTGGTCGGACGGGGATGCTGTGTTATGTCTGATATTATTATTATTAATATTATTATTATACAGGATTTATATAGCGCCAAGAGTTTACGCAGCGTTTTACAATATAAAAAGGGAGACAATACAGTTATAATACAATAAGATACAGGAGGATTAAGAGGGCCCTGCCCAGAAGAGCTTACAATCTAATCGGGTGGGGCAGGTGGTACAAAAGGTTGTAACTGTGGGGAATGAGCTGATGGAAGTGGTAAAAGATTTCTTGGAGACATGATAGGCTTTCCTGAAGAGAAGAGTTTTCAGGGATCGCCTGAAGGTAGCAAGAGTAGGGGATAGCCAGACAGGTGGAGGTAGCGAGTTCCAGAGGATGGGAGAGGCTCTGGAGAAATCCTGGAGACGAGCATGGGAGGAGGAGACGAGAGAGCTTGATATACTCGTATGTTTGGGAGTACCCTCGGTTTTAATAAAATGTGTTGTTTTTAGTAATATCATTAGAATACAGATGAGGAGGGAAAGGAGAAAACAAATGTCCTCCTGTTACTTAAGATGACCATATTTGGATAGAAATTTGGCCTGTTTAGCAGGGACCAGACAAATTTCTATGTGTGGGCAGGCTGGTTGTACACAAGATGATCAACCAGCCTGTCGGGTTTTCCCAAGTTAGGAGTGCTGCCGGGTATAGCCAACAACACTGATCATTGTATTCCGATGGTGGGGAAGGCTTTTCCCTGTCAGAATACAATTTTACAACGAGAAGGATTCCCCCATCCACCTTGAATGTTTGTGGATGGGGGAATCTACCAACAGACTTACAAGGATGGGAAAACCCCCTTCCCAAACTGCAGCTCTTTGCTTCCCTTTATCTTTCCCTTGATGCACTATTCCTCCCACTGACACCATGGATGGAGCACTATTCCTCCCACTGACACCATGGATGGAGCACTATTCCTCCCACTGACACCATGGATGGAGCACTATTCCTCCCACTGACACCAGCGGTGGAGCACTATTCCTCCCACTGACACCAGCGGTGGCGCACTATTCCTCCCACTGACACCAGCGGTGGAGCACTATTCCTCCCACTGACACCAGCGGTGGAGCACTATTCCTCCCACTGACACCAGCGGTGGAGCACTATTCCTCCCACTGACACCAGCGGTGGCGCACTATTCCTCCCACTGACACCAGCGGTGGCGCACTATTCCTCCCACTGACACCACGGATGGAGCACTATTCCTCCCACTGACACCACGGATGGAGCACTATTCCTCCCACTGACACCACGGATGGAGCACTATTCCTCCCACTGACACCACGGATGGAGCACTATTCTTCCCACTGACACCACGGATGGAGCACTATTCCTCCCACTGACACCATGGATGGAGCACTATTCCTCCCACTGACACCATGGACGGAGCACTATTCCTCCCACTGACACCACGGATGGAGCACTATTCCTCCCACTGGGGCGGTGCGCTTGCAGGGCATTATAAAAAAGTCCTGCAAGCTGCATCTTTCGGGCAGTGCGGGAGCGGTGTATACACCGCCCCTGCCATTGGAATCAATGGGCAACGCTGCCGAAGTGCCTGCAAACCACTTTGGCAGCGGTGCTTTTAACCCTTTATTCGGCACTAGCCAGGGTTAAAAGCGCCCCGCTAGCAGCCGAAAAGCGCCGCTATTACAGCGGTAAATTAGCGGCGCTTTACCACTAATCTCCCCCCCCCCCCTCCCCAGTGTGAAAGTAGCCTAACATGTGGGTGGAACTCTGCTTTAAATTCATGGTATTAATTAAAAAGTCAAATATATTACAATGATCTAGAGAAATGTATACAATTTAAAAAAAACTGTCATTTTTGACAAAGTGCATTATAAATTTTTGGTTTCGGCACCAAAAATTTCCATTCGATGCAACTCTACTTTAAATAAGGGACAGAATGTAAATCTTTCATAGATAATCATGTGCCCATATAATCATTTAACCCTGAACATTTCAATTCTTGCAAAAGCCCAACCATGATGTATATAAGCCAATTCAGAAGAGGTATAATGATGAATTTGGTGATTTTCTCCCCCCCCCCCCCCCCCCAGGTCATATGAATGGCTCAGATTGACCAGCTCAGCATCAAAGTGCCCCCAGAACTGGCGACAAAGTCACTATGCACAGCGCCTGAGTTACAAAACGGGGGCAGTTCAAACATACAGGATAAATATACATAACAACAAGAGGAAGACCATTTTAAGGAGCTGACCCGCACACAGCATTTGTCTAGTAAAATAGCAGGGAAATCTGGACTGAATGCATGACCTTTTTCTACTCCTCCAGGTCAGCGATCTCTTCACCCCAACCAAAAAAAAAAAAAGAAACACAAAAGTGCAAAGCACACATTTTAATAATGTATTCTATGTAAATCTCAGGCCCCCTATATCACTGCATCTATAGTGTCTTATCTGCGGGGCATGTCATCATATATTACGCTGAGGAAACGTGTTTTAGGGTAGAAATTTACAATTATTTTTTTGTGTTTTATTAAACGGATTAGACACACAGGCACAAACGTTTATTGCGATTATTTTTCTGGCTTAACGCTTGCATGCTGTTCCCTAGGATGTATGATAAGCGGGGTCAAATAGCAAACAGAGGTCCATCAAGACGAGCATAATGCTGTCACTTGGATGCAATGTCAACGCCGACATCCTAACCAACCAACCAAGAGCAGGGTCATGCCGAGCAGAGACCCCCGTGACCCGGGCCCCCATCTTAGCCTGGATGACTTGCAGGATGCATTAGGCCATCTGCTACAGGAAAATCCCAGTAGGGGTCAGGGCAGCCACAAAAGCTTCGGGGGCAGGCTGACGTTTCAGAACAAAATTCTGGTTTCTAAAAAGGGGAGAGAAAAAAAAAAAAAAATGGACATTGTGTGGCAAGCGTGCGATGGGGACAAGCCGCTCGCTCACAGAGCTGGTTAGCAGAATTCAGGCTGAGAGAACACAGAGAAAGGCCGTATGTGGAGTCTGTCATGGGGCAACGCTATACCGCCCAACTTTTTGAAATGGGAATGAGGGACACCCATTAGCAAAAAGTATGTAGGAATAGGACATACCCCCTGCCACACCCCTTTAAAAAGGAGAATTATACAAAAAAAAAATACAAAAAACATTTAAAAATGAGTTTAACACACAAGTGTTTTTTTTTCCCCATTATTGTTCTTTTATCCTGGCTTTTAACATTTGCAAATACAAATTTTAGAAATGAAATGTTTAGCACTGGGAAACACTTTTGAAAGATAAAAAAAATGCATTTTATATACAACTATAAAGATCAGACCAAAATGAGGGACAAATGAGGAGGAGGACAGAGGGACTTTGTTCCAAATCAGGGACAGTCCCTCGAAATCAGGGACAGTTGTGAGCTATAGGCAACGCTATACCAATAAAGACTGTTCGCTTCTTACAAAACGGTGATAATATTTCACAAACACTCATGTAGGTCCATATAAAGATATAAACTCCAACTGAATAACATCTCATTTGCTAAAGCTCTGTAATAAACAATTGTTATTTTAATAAAAACCACAGACCTAAAGTGCAACTCCACTCTCTCAATCAACACGGACGATATTGAATCCTTATGCTGCTACCATTACTAAATGGATAGGAAATTATATCATACTTACTTGTTTTGAACTGTTTCTATTTTTTTTTTTTTTTTTACATTTCTTTAGTTACTATCTGGTTTTTATGCCTAGGCAAAAGATGTCCCACATCCCAGGAGTCTTCAGGAGGGGTTTTCTCTTCTAAGCACACCCTCCTGCCTGCATCTGAGTTAAGGGCAGATGGATTCCAGGAAGTAAATGCTACATGACTCATCTGCCCTTACTCAAGATGGCCATGGACAGAAATGCTAGAGGGTGTTTTTCTAAAAGGATTTCTCAGGAAAACAAAAGCATAGAGACATGAATGGATTTTGGGTTGCTTTGAATAATAAAAATGAATTAAATATCACTTTTGGTTTGTGGTGCTCAGATACAGTATTACTTTTGAAATGACATTACCATGGTAAACCTAATACAGACCTTAAAGCAAAATGGGCTTATATACTTGCATGAGTAAAAGAGGACATATAAAATGCAATAACCCATGCACAGCAGATCTGCTGAAGGGCACATACTTCAATACAATTTGATTACTGGTATATTGTCCACAAAAAAAAAAAAAGCGCACTGGGTTGGTCTGCTCAGCGTTAATGACAGGAGACCTCTTGAACCCTCCAAAACGTATTAGCTTTAAACCCGACTTTAACCTGCTTACTTTTTTGCCTTCTCTAGTACCTTTCTAATCTCTCATTAAAGTAAAACTAGTACATTAAAGTGGGAGTAAACTCCCATCTCTGACTTTTACCTATAAGTAAGCCTATATAAAGGCTTCCCAATAGGTGCTGTAAATATCTCCTAAACTTGCTCAGTTTAGGGAATATTTACTGTAGATGCAGCCAGTGACGTCACCGGTGCATGCGCTCTGAAGGAACGGCCACCTGGGCTCCCGCACACATGCGTGGGAGTGATGTGATGTGATGTAATGTAATGTAATGGCGGCTCAGGCCAGTCACACATCCGGAGTCTGCGGACCCAGGAGGAAGAAGAACAAGTGAAGATGGAAGGGCCTGCAGCGGTGACAGCTCGGCGCTGGAAGGCTTCGTTTTCAGGTAAGTAAGTAGTAGTTTACTTACTAAAGCCGGAGAGTGCAAAATCAGGCTCATTTCTGCATAGAAACCAATCAGTTTCTATCCTCAGCTTGTTCAATTAAGCTTTGGCAATACAACCTGGAAGCTGATCAGTTTCTATGAAGAAGTGAGCCTGATTTTGCACTCTCCAACTTTAGTAAATAAACCCCATAATGTGTTAGTATGCAATGCATACTGGCACATCATGACATTGTCTTTCAGGTTACAAAAAAAATAAATAAAAACACCCAGCGGTTAACTACCGCTTTAAAATAAACCTTTACATTTTCATTAAATACAGTAAAACCTTGGACTGCAAGCAGAATTCGTTCCAGAAACATGCTTGTCATCCAAAGCACTTGTATATCAAAGCAAATTTCCCCATAAGAAATAATGGAAACTCCAATGATTCGTTCCACAACCATTTATTCATAAGTCCTTCAGTTTATAGTCCATATAAAAAGATTATAGCAATGTGACCAGGTTGTGTAACCATAAACTGTCCATCCACAAATGGAAGCCTCCACAAGGGGATTAGAAGCAAAATCCAACAGGAGCCACAGAGTATAAAAGAGAAGAGAGACGCCTCTAAGTGTAGCAATATGCTGCTAAATGTTGTACCTTCATTAAATGTAACCATATTGCTACACTTAGGTGCCTCTCTTCTCTTTTATACTCTGTTGTGACATGACGCTACTTGTATATCAAGACATCGCTTGTATATCAACTCAAACTTTATTTCAAAATTTTGCTGGTCTTGCAAAAAATACTCTGAAACCAAGGTTTTACTGTACCTTACTTCAGACTCAGTGATGACAATGCAGACAGATCGTGGCTGGTGGGAGGGGCCATAGTTTCCTGAAAAAAATGACAGCACCTTGCCTCAGTACTCCTCTCAAGAGGACTCAGCCCTGATACAAGCAGTGGGCGGGGTCTTGGGAAGAGTAATGCAAATATCAAAATGCCTTCATGGGTAGGTGTCAGTATGGAGAAGTGGGTATTCCTAGGCAGATTTAAAGTGGAACTTTATTCAGAAAATTAAAAAGGGGGTGTAAAGGTTTGTTTCTTAAATAACATGTCATTCTTACCTCCTCTGTGCAAGGGTTTTTGCACAGAGGGGCCCTGATCCTCCTCTTCTGGGGTCCCCCAGTGGAGACCTGCATTCCCCGTGGGCACTTGTGCAGGGGGGCGCTCCTGAGTCCTGCTACTGCGTCCATTGACCGACAGCAGGACTCGCGCCCCCCCCCCCCCGTGTTACTGGCTTTGATTGACAGCAGCAGCAGCCAAGGCTCCTGCTGCTATCAAGCCAGCTAATGAGAGGACCTGATACAGCGGCTGGAGCTGCTCTGCTTGTCCCTTTTGCTGGGATGATCAGGTTCAGGTAAATAAAAAGGGAGGGGGGGGGGGGCTGCCGCACTACAAAAGGTTCTTCACCTTACATTGAATTAAGGTGAAAATCTTGAGTGTTTACAACTCCTTTAAGTCCTTCTAGATAACTTCAGGCTTGCCCCTTTTGCAAATAAAGTATGTAAAACATTAAAGATAAGTGCCTATGCTTAAAACACAGTAATAAACTGTACGGCCCTGCTCTGCACATACATTGTGACAAAAATCAGAGCCACTAGAGGCCAATTTGCTTACAGCCTAAAGATTTACTGCTGTTCAGTGGCACTGAGCTTCAGCAAAATGGTATCCTCCAGCAAGAAGAAACAAAAGCAACGTTGGAGGCAATTTACAGCACAAACTAATTTTGGTAGCCTGATTATTAATGTGGAATGTATGTTCCTTGCTAAAGAACATTATTTTCTTATCCGTCTTAATTTGCATGCAGACCGCCCTTGGTAACACCCATATGCTACGCCTCCTTGAAATACAGCAAAACCTTGGTTTGAGTGTAACTTGGTTTGAGAGCGTTTTGCAAGACAAGCAACATTTTTTTTAATAAATTTTGACTCGATATACAAGCGATGCCTTGCTATAAAAAAAAAAAAAAAAAGGAGTAGCCTCATGTCACAGTAGACTATAAAAGAGAAGAGAGGCGCCTCTAAGTGTAGCAATATGGTTACATTTAATGAAGGTACAACATTTAACAACTCACATGGTTGATGTGAGTTGGTCCTGCTCTGCAGGAACACAGGATCCATGCCTTCCTTACTGGCAGAACGCAGATCTCTGTTCTGCCTGTGTACTAAACGATCGGCGGGTGCCAGTGGACACCGGGTCCGCAGGACCCGCTGTGTAGAATCACAGCAGGAGCGAGCCGCCGGCGGCGCGCACTCGCGGCCCATACCTAGAAACGCAGGATCACGTATGCTAAATTGCTATAGGGCGGTCGGCAAGTAGTTAGAGTTTGGTATCAATCCCTACAGCCATATGGAAGAGGCTTCCAGCAGTGTCTTAGGTTGGACTGCAGACCCTTGTATATCAATCCTGTACTGTACGCTGTATTACTTGGCTAAAGGTCCTGTATTCTCTGCTAAATTGGGAAAGGTGGTAATGCCAACAGGCTGGCTCTGCCTGAACCACCATGTGACTAAGGCCCTGGCACAATACATATGACCTGAGGGAGCCTGAAGCAGCAGTTTCCTCAGGGTAAGTATTCCCCAAACCAAAAACTTTTTTTTTTTTTTTTTTTAAATATAAAAAGGAGCACAAAATATGTCAGGAATCTTTTCATACAATGGATCTACTTTAAAAGTTGATTTAAACCAAATTGTTAAAATCTCATATAAGCTTTAACATGCTAATGTAGTTAGAAAAGCGACTTTCAATCATTTTAAAGCTGAACTCCAGGCTGATTCTAAAGACTCTCATTATTGCAGCTCTGTAATCATTCATACAACAGCAAGTGTATTTTATTATTACATGCTGTGTAGGTACCCGAATCTGACCTGGCATCAGCATCTTGCAGTCCCTGTACGCATAAAAGGAATAAGCTATATGAGGAGTCAGTTTATGTGCAAGCAGGAAGCATGCTGATAGGAGAAGAGAGCAGAGTGACATATAAGCTCATCGCTGTGCTGCTTCTCCTTTCAGTGTCCAGTCTCCAGCATTGCAATAATGGGTACTAATGTTTTAGGTCAGTATGTGTAAAACATAACCACTTGGTGCACAGTTCAGCCGTAGCAAGTTTGAGTCGCTCACAGTTTTATAAGCTGCAGGCAATGGGGCCGAATGGTGTGCCTGTGCCTTCCACCCCCCCCCCCATTGAAAATGCAGGGAACTCATGTACAGGGGCTAAAAACTCAGTATGCACGAAGCCGCGAGGCATAAAAAGTCTTAGCTGGAGTTCAGCTCTGGCTAGTGCAGCTGTCTCTAAACTGTGGCCCTTTGCTTGCCTTTATCTGGCTCCTGGCACACTATTCCTCCCACTGACACCAACAATGGGGCACTAGGCCCCCCACAGACACCAACGATGGGGCACTAGGCCCCCCACAGACACCAACGATGGGGCACTAGGCCCCCCACAGACACCAACGATGGGGCACTAGGCCCCCCACAGACACCAACGATGGGGCACTAGGCCCCCCACAGACACCAACGATGGGGCACTAGGCCCCCCACAGACACCAACGATGGGGCACTAGGCCCCCCACAGACACCAACGATGGGGCACTAGGCCCCCCACAGACACCAACGATGGGGCACTAGGCCTCCCACATACACCAACGATGGGGCACTAGGCCTCCCACATACACCAACGATGGGGCACTAGGCCTCCCAGACGCCAACCATGGGGCACCAGGCCTCCCAGACGCCAACCATGGGGCATCAGGCCTCCCACAGACACCAACAATGGGGGACTAGGCCCCCCACAGACACCAACGATGGGGCACTAGGCCTCCCACATACACCAAGGATGGGGCACTAGGCCTCCCACAGACACCAACGATGGGGCACCAGGCCTCCCAGACGTCAACCATGGGGCACCAGGCCTCCCACAGATGCCAACCATGGGGCACCAGGCCTCCCACAGATGCCAACCATGGGGCACCAGGCCTCCCACAGATGCCAACCATGGGGCACCAGGCCTCCCACAGATGCCAACCATGGGGCACCAGGCCTCCCACAGACGCCAGCCATGGGGCACCAGGACTCCCCACAGACGCCAACCATGAGGCACCAGGCCTCCCCACAGACGCCAACCATGAGGCACCAGGCCTCCCCACAGACGCCAACCATGGGACACTAGACCTCCCCACAGACACCAACAATGGGGCACTAGGCCCCCCACAGACACCAACGATGGGGCATTGTTAACTCTAACTTGACACCAGGCTATTTTCAACTCCCACTGGTCCTTTGCTAAGAAAGACCCTTTGGAGACCCTTGGGCTAGTGCATCGAACACTGCCCTCTCCCACATGCTGGTGTCAAAAGGCATCCCCTTTGCTTTTGCTCCGCCGTGGAGCAGACCCACCTTAGGACAGGAGGTGCGTTACTGGCCTAGATCACCAGGTAAAAATATGGAGAGGGGGTGGGAGCATAAAAGAAGAAGAAAAAAACGAATGCATCCACCACATTTAAGGATTGTGAGCTGCAATATATTACATTTTAATTTTTGTGTTTAAATATTGCTTTTAAGTGCCACTAGGGGGCAAAATGCATTAGCAGAAGTGGATTGGCCTGTCAGTGTTCATGCTGCAACTTGAACAATAAAGTTGTTTTTGGCCTGAAAGCTAACAGGTTGCAGCCTTGTAGAGGCTATATTAAAAAGTTGGGCGGCATGCTTTGGCAAGCTAAATGTCATCCTGTTAAGATTAAGATCTACTTTAAATTAAAAAAAAAAAAAAAAAAAAAAGTTCTGTTTGAGCTGCATGCACCTTTGATCAAAATCACGCCCTAAAGCCACCCCCCCCCCCCCACACTGAAATACACCACAAAAGGTCCGACAAATACATTTAAAGCGTTTGTAAAAACTTTTGCCATTTAACTGTAATTTCTCTCCAGCAGATCATATTTTTAGCACAGTGAATGTCTGGAGACGGGCCAGTGCACTTGTTGTGGTAACTGCTACAAAGAATGCCAAAAAAGCCGAGAGAATTAGGAAGCTGTATGCAGATCTGCAGAAACTACTGAAAACCGGCTCTTTGTCAGTTACCATGGATACTGGGACCACGGTGCTTCTCTGGAACTTTTCTACATGGTGTCTGGTAATCCTGTTACAATGATGGGATGCCGCTTCTACAGGGGAAAAAAAAATAAAATAAAATAAAAAAAGAAGACAGAGAACCTTCACTTCCCAGGTTCATACTGTAACCCGAGTCAGCAAAATGCAAACACTGCTACAACGTGTTCCAGCAAGTAACATTATTAGGTGAACCCCTCCTGTATTGTTTCTTGTGTAAGTCAACAAGTAAAATCTGTTGGTTAGCTTACAAATGCAACCAAGCTCAAAAAGATTGCCGTTGGAATACAAAAATCACAATCAGGCAGCTGTGTGTTTCTTTGCTAAAATCGCTGGCTGACTCTACAAGGTACAAACACAGGGGGGCGTTCTGCTTCAGGCTGGCTTACAGAGAGCCTATAGGAGTAGATGATGGAGCTATCTATTCACTAGAGATCAGGTACATCACTGAGAATGCAGCCTATCCATTCACTAGAGACCGGTGACATCACTGAGAATGCAGCCTATCCATTCACTAGAGACCAGTGACATCACTGAGAATGCAGCCTATCCATTCACTAGAGACCAGTGACATCACTGAGAATGCAGCCTATCCATTCACTAGAGACCAGTGACATCACTGAGAATGCAGCCTATCCATTCACTAGAGACTGGTGACATCACTGAGAATGCAGCCTATCCATTCATTAGGGACCGGAGACATCACTGAGAATACAGCCTATCCATTCACTAGAGACCGGTGACATCACTAAGAATGCAGCCTATCTATTCACTAGAGACCGGTGACATCACTGAGAATGCAGCCCATCTATTCACATCCATACACCAATATATTCTTTTTGCATGCATTCCTGGATACAGCCTGGAGTGTATGGGAACAACAGAAAGCTGGTTAATGTGTCAACATAGTAGAAAGTCACCAGCACTACATGGCTCCATAAACAAGCCAAGAATGTAGTCAAGCAGGACTCCTTTTTCAGGCATATGACAAAGAAGTCCCACATGGCTATGAAACATTGCATCCTATTTTAGAATGGCTGTAGTATTTCCTGCACAGCATAAGTAAGTCAGCGACTAATTATTTGTTGCCTGCAGTCAGACTTTTTGAAAAAGTATCTTCAGCGTTGTAATTACAACACAGAATACAAGCTAGAAAGCTCTGCACACAATCTCCAAACCCTTCTTTTGATGCTGCCACTAGAATGATGAGGAGTGTTAGTACAGAATTATATGAGAAGCCTTCATTAATCACGAATAGCAGCGAGGGCAGATGTTAGAATAGGGAACACGTGACTCTACAAATGAGAAGAGATCCCTCAAACTGGGCACCGAAGCAGAACAGGAAGTGGGGTACTGAACAATACTTCTATGGATGAGGAAGGCAGGGAGAGCAAACAGTAGCTAGAATGAATGACTGTGCATGTGCAACTAGCCATGCACTGCAGAATACACACTACTACACAGTAGCACAAAGACATGAGAAACAATAAAGGACTAGGACAGGGCACCCACCAAGAAGGAAGGAGGCACAATACAGACAGGGCATCCAAGAAGAGGGGAAAAAAAAAACCTCACAATACAGGACAAGGCAGGGGCATCCATAAAAAGGAGAGAAGAGCCACAATACAAGACTAGGTCAGGGCATCCAAGAAGAGGAAAAAAAAGTCACAGTACTCGACCAGGCTGGGGAATGCAGAGAGGAGCTACCATACAGGACTAGGTCAGGGCATCCGAGAAGAGGAAAGAGCTACAATACAGGACAAGGCAGAGAAAGACATAAAGAGAGAAGAGCCATAACATAGGACAAGGTCGGGGCATCCAAGAAGAGGAAAGAGCTACAATACAGGACAAGGCAGAGAAAGACATAAAGAGAGAAGAGCCATAACATAGGACAAGGTCGGGGCATCCAAGAAGCAAAAAGAGTCACAATAATAGACTGAGACAGGGCTCTCCTATAGGCAGAAAAGCCACAATACACGAGGCTAATTCTATGAAGAAGGAAGAGTCAGACTATTCAGGGACATTTTAAAGAGAGAAGAACACAGGACAAGCCCAGGGTTCCCAAAGGCTCGCTTCACACTGCAGCAACCCTGCGAATCCACTGCGGGTTCCCGCATCGCATGTCTCCTGGCAGCAGTGCACACTGCCCTATCCGAACTGCTGGGAATTAAAAGTTAATGACACCCCAAAATCAGTTCACATATCGCAGTAAGATCTGCAAATTCAGACAGGAATCGGAACGTATGAGTGTGACCGATCCGGACCAGAAAAAAAGGGTTCTGTGTAAGATTGGTCCGAATGCGATGCAAATTCAGCTATACTATCTGTATGGCTGAATTCACATCACAAGGACATCACATATGATTTGCAGTGCAGTGCAAATCACATGCGATCTCAGCACCACACAGCAGTGTGAACCCGCCCTTAGAGAGAATTGTCACAATATGAGGAGGCGGCCAAGGCTACCATAAAAAATGAGAGCCACAATACAGGACTAGGTTGGGGTTTTAACCACTAGCCTACCGCCCACTGTCATATGACGGCCGGACGGTAAGCCTATTGTTCTGAGTGGGCGTCATATGACGTCCACCGTTTAAACAGGGCATGCGCGCGATCGTGAGCGCGTAGCCCTGTACTGTCGGTGGCGGGGGTGAACAGCCACTGGGCATGGCTGTTTACCACGTGATCGGCCGTGATGAAGTCACGGCTGATCACTAATGGTACATCCCGCATTGCACGGCGCATGCGCGCGATCGTGAGCGCGCTGCGCGTGCACGTCGGTGGCGGCGTGTTCCCCAGGAACACTGCTCGTCACCGACGATACTTTAGAGCCATTGGCCAGGACTGTGTACCATGTGATCGGTTGTGATCCATTCACAGCCGATCACTAAGTGTAAACAAAGAGCTGTCACTAGCTGTTACTAGCCCTTCTCTCCTCACACACCGTTTCCAGTGTGAGGAGAGAAGAGCCAGGAGCAGTGAGTTACAGATCTTTGTATTTGTAGTGTCTGCACCAACACCACTTCTGTCCCATCGCCCCCCCAATTGTCATCTGTCACCCAACAGTCACCCCATAAAAAGTGCACCTGTCACATAGAGACTGCCATTAGTGACCATCAGCGGTGCCCTGTCACCCACCAGTGACCGTGCCCTGTCACCCGTCACCCATCAGTGACCTGCCCTGTCACCCGTCACCCATCAGTGACCTGCCCTGTCACCCGTCACCCATCAGTGACCTGCCCTGTCACCCGTCACCCATCAGTGACCTGCCCTGTCACCCGTCACCCATCAGTGACCTGCCCTGTCACCCGTCACCCATCAGTGACCTGCCCTGTCACCCGTCACCCATCAGTGACCTGCCCTGTCACCCGTCACCCATCAGTGACCTGCCCTGTCACCCGTCACCCATCAGTGACCGTGCCCTGTCACCCGTCACCCACCAGTGACCGTGCCCTGTCACCCGTCACCCACCAGTGACCATTAGCGGTGCACCCGTCACCCATCAGTGACCGTCGCCTGTCAACAATCTGTGACTATCACCTGTCACCGTCCGTGGCCTGTCACCCATCAGTGACCGGGCCCTCTCACCCGTCACCCATCAGTGACTGTGCCCTGTCACCCATCAGTGACCATCAGCGGTGCACCTGTTACCCATCAGTGACCGTCAACTATCTGTGACCATCGCCCATCACACCATCACCTCTCAGTGAACGTCACCTGCCACCCATCGCACAGCCCATCAGTGACCGTCACCTGCCACCCATCTGTCACCCGTCGCACAGCTACCCGCCACACAGCCATGTCCAAAAGAGGATATACAAGTGAGGAGGCGTTCCAGATCCTCTCTATGACTGATGAGAGCACCGGGGAGCTCTCATCAGAGTCCCATTCTGATTCCGAATCAAATTCGGCATTTGAGCCGATCGAGAGTAGCAATGGTTCGGATAAAGAATGGGTCCCTCCTAAAAGGGCACGACACTCTGGAACCCAGGAAGCCGCCAGCAACCGGGATTATATTCCCAGTACCAGCTCTGCCGCCAGAAATAGGCCCCAGGAAGAAAGGCCCAGTACCAGTGCTGCCGCCAGCAATAGGCCCCAGGAACAAAGGCCCAGTACCAGTGCTGCCACCAGAGATGGGCCCCGCGCACAAATGCCCAGTACCAGTGCTGCCACATCACACCCGAGTTCCAGCACAGGAAATTCAACTCCCCCAACTACTGGAGTGTCACGTCCCCCAAGAGCCAGGGCCGCTACCTATATGCCAGATGGTCTTGCCAACCCAACATGGCTGCCGTCCAACTCGGGATCACCAAATATTCCCCCTTTCACAGCACAGCCAGGTGTGCAGGCCAACACCCAAAATTTTACAGAGATCAATTTTTTTCACCTGTTTTTGCCCGACACTTTGCTGCCGTTCATTGTGGACCAGACAAATTTGTATGCCCAGCAGTATATTGCCAGCAACCCCCAATCATCTTATGCCCGTCCGTTTGAGTGGAGAGATTTGAATATGGAGGAGTTCAAATTGTTTTTGGGCCTCACCCTAAATATGGGGCTTACAAAAAAAAAATGAAGGACATACCTATTGGTCCACCCACCCCATCCACCATATGCCCATGTATTCTGCCGCTATGTCCAGGTCCCGATATGAGATGATTATGAGATTCTTTCATTTTAACGACAACACCCAGTGCCCTCCCAACAATCATCCAAATTCGGATAAGCTATACAAGATTCACCCACTAATAAATTCATTTTCCCAACGATTTGCAGAACTTTATGTCCCCGAGAAGAATATATGTGTGGATGAGTCCCTGGTACCATTTTCAGGCCGGCTAGGAATAAAACAGTATATTCCTAGCAAAAAGGCCAAATATGGAGTCAAATTTTACAAGCTGTGTGAGAGAGCCACGGGATATCTATATGCATTCCGCATATATGAGGGAAGAGATTCCCAGCTCCAGCCCCCTGAGTGCCCAGCCTACATGGGCACAAATGGAAAAATCGTATGGGATCTGGCTTACCCACTTCTAAAAAAAGGCTATCATATATACCTGGACAACTTTTATACCAGCCTGCCCCTTTTCAGACACCTATATATTGAAAAAACCCTGGCCTGCGGAACTTCAAGAAAAAATAGGAAGGGCTTCCCACAATCCATTGTGAACAGAAGGCTGAAAAAGGGGGAAAGAGCAACACTGAGATGTAATGAAGTGCTGGCCTTGAGGTGGAAGGATAAGAGGGATGTGCACATGATGTCCACCATTCATGATGACACTGCAATTGTAGTTCAGCGAAGACGAGGTCCCATTGAAAAACCGACATGTGTCCAAGACTATAATCTCTACATGGGGGGGGTGGATTTCAATGACCAAATGATTCAGCCCTATTTGTCAATAAGGAGGTCCCGATTCTGGTATAAGAAGGTAGCAATATATCTAATCCATTTGGCCATTTACAATTCCTACATAATCTACACAAAATCCACAGAAAGCCCCGCCTCCTTCCTAAAATTCATAGAAGAAGTAGTCACGTCCCTCATCTATCCACAAAGACCCCTCCCAGAATTACCTCGTTCTGATGCTGTTAGCCGACTTCATGAATGGCACTTCCCGTACAACATTCCACCATCGGAAGCAGGCCGAAGACGGCAAAAAAAAATGTCGTGTGTGCAGCAGAAGAGGTTTTCGAAAAAGATACCAGCTACCATTGTCCCCAGTGTCCTCCCAACCTGGCCTTTGCATTGGTGAATGCTTCGAACTGTATCATACATCCCCAAGTTATTAGCCCATATTTTCCCCATTTTCGCTGATCATTTTCCATGCTTCCCCAAATAACCATGCCACTGCCTTCAATGTGAACTGACCCTGGCCTGCTTTTTGACTATGCCTCTGCCTACCGTTTGGACTGCTTCCACATGAACTGACCCTGGCCTGTTTTGACTATGCCTCTGCCCACCGTTTGGACTGCTTGCTCGTGAACTGACCCTGGCCTGTTTTGTGACTACTCTTCTGCCTACCGCTTGGACTGCTTGCACGTTAACTGACCCTGGCTTGTTTTATGGACTATGCTTTTGCCTACCGCTTGGACTGATCTGTTGCCCTGCTACTATAGTACACAGGGGTCTCACATATGTGAGGGGCTCCAGAATAGTTTTTCCGGATGGAGATAACAATTTTTTTTGTTTTCTCCCGGTTTTGTAATTTCCGGATTAGGGTCTGGAGTCCGGAGGCTTCATAGAGATTTGGGTGGGTTGAAGCCTCTACCCCTGTGCCCCTGTGCACAGGTCTTACCCAATTGCGGCCCTCAGCCTTCTGCTGACTTACTGCCATCATGCCTTTGCCTGCCGCATGAACGGACCACACATCTGCCTGCTACCTGGACTATGCAAATAATTCGCTGTAGCAAAAGGCAGTATGTTTATGAAGGGCTGGAGAGCGGTACAATAATGTGTGTCTGCAGGTAACAGTGTACCAGGACCAATATTATGGCTGTGCTGGCTGTCTCTGCCTGGACAATTCCTATGGACTGTGCTGTGCCGACTATAGACAATATTCCTGCCTGCTGCCTGGATAGTTATTGCTGTCGCTAAGCACATCCCTGACTGCTGCCTGGACCAGTGCTCTCTTCTGTGGACACTACTAAAAGCACAGGTAATACTTTTTTTTTATCCTTTCCGCAATAGAATTTATTTTGGATTGTAATTCTTGGTATGTACATGCTATGTGTTAGAAATATGAAGGGCCTTCAAAAATGATAGGTTGCCAGGAAATTATCTATGTAATGTATGCTCCTAGAACGCCTGATGGTGCTACTTGGATGTTGGGCCACTGTATGTGGCCAAGCTGTGTAAAAGTCTCACACATGTGGTATCTCCATACTCAGGGGGAGTAGCAGAATGTATTTTGGGGTGTCATTTTTGCTATGTATTTGCTATGTGTTGGAAATATCTTATAAATGGACAACTTTGTGTAAAAAAAATGCGTTTTTATTTTTTTTCCACATTTTCCAAAAACTTCTGGAAAAAAAATAACCGTTCAAAAGACTCATTATGCCTCATAGATTATACGTTGGGGTGTTTGCTTTCCAAAATGGGGTCATTTTGTGGGCAATTCCTTTGTCCTGGTGCTCCAGGGCCTTCAAAAGTGTAATAGGTGGTTGAGAAATGAGATGTGCAATTTATGCTCGTAGATCGCCTGATGGTGCTACTTCAATGTTGGGCCTTTGTATGTGGCCAGGCTGTGTAAAAGTCCCACACATGTGGTATCCCCATACTCGGTAAGAGTAGCAGAATGTATTTTGGGGTGTAATTTGTTGTATGCATATGCTCTGTGAGAGAAATAACCAGTTAATATGAAAATTTTGAAAACAAAAAAAAAAAAAAATCTTCCTTTTGCAAAGAATTGTGGGAAAAAATTACACCTTAAAAAAACTAACCATGCTACTTACTTAATACCTTGGAATGTCTACTTTCTAAAAAGGGGTAATTTGGGGGGTATTTGTACTTTTCTGACTTGTTAGTACCTCAAGAAATGAGATTCACCTAATGTACTGAAGGCCTGATCAGATGTTTTCAATTTTCAGTGATTGGCACCATAGTTTGTAGACTCTATAACTTTCACAAAGACCAAATAATATACACTAATTTGGGTTATTTTTACCAAAGATATATAGCAGTATAAATTGTGGCCAAAATTTATGAAGAAAAATTACTAATTTGCTAAATTTTATGACAAAAACAAAGAAAAAGGCAATTTTTCACAAAATTTACGGTCTTTTTTTATTTATAGCACAAAAAATAAAAAACCCATTAGTGATTAAATACCACCAAAAGAAAGCTCTATTTGTGTGAAAAAAAGGACACAAATTTCATTTGGGTACAGTGTTGCATGACTGAGTAATAGTCATTCAAAGTGTGAGAGCACCGAAAGCTGAAAATTGGTCTGGGCAGGAAGGGGGTTTAAGTGCCCTGTATTGAGGTGGTTAATGAAGAAGGAAAAGCCCCAATATAGAGATAAGATAGAGAGAAGAGTCACAATACAAAACTGGGCCAAGACTCCAATATAGAGAAGAGTCACAATAAAGTAGGCCAAGGTTCCCATATAGAGAAGAGTCACAAAGTAGGCCAAGGTTCCCATATAGAGAAGAGTCACAAAGTAGGCCAAGGTTCCCATATAGAGAAGAGTCACAAAGTAGGCCAAGGTTCCCATATAGAGAAGAGTCACAATACAGAACTGGGCCAAGGTTCCCATATAGAGAAGAGTCACAATACAGAACTGGGCCAAGGTTCCCATATAGAGAAGAGTCACAATAAAGTAGGCCTAGGCTCCAATATAGAGAGAAGAGTCACAATAAAGTAGGCCTAGGCTCCAATATAGAGAGAAGAGTCACAATAAAGTAGGCCTAGGCTCCAATATAGAGAGAAGAGTCACAATAAAGTAGGCCTAGGCTCCAATATAGAGAGAAGAGTCACAATACAGAACTGGGACAAGGTTCCCATATAGAGAAGAGTCACAATAAAAAAACTGGGCCAAGGCTACAATAAAGAGAGAAGAATCACAATAAAGCAGGCCAAGGCTCTAATGAAAAGAAGAAGAGTCACAATACAAAACTGGGCCAAGGCTCCCATATACAGAGAGGAGTCACAATAAAATAGGCCAAGGCTCCTATATGGAGAGAAGAGCAACAATACAGGAATAACAGTTATAAAAGGCAAGCAAAATGCTTAACCCCTTCAGACCTGCGCTATAGCCGAATCACGGCTACAGCGTGGCTCTACTTTACCGGGAGGCCGTCGGTAGACGTCCTCCCCTTTGCACGCTCCCCACGCACCCCCTGCAGGGCGCGCTCTGTGATCTCCGAGTCGTGGGTGATCACAGATTGGAGTAAGGGGTCGATCCCGGCCCCTAACCACGTGACCAGCTGTCAGCCAATGACAGCTGATCACGTGATGTAAACAGACGATTGGTAATCTTTTTTTTTTTCTCACGCTGACAGCGTTAGGAGAAAAAAAAAAAGCCCAACACCGGCTTCTGTTGAAGGGACATCAGTCCAGAAGAGGAAGAGGAGAAGCCGCCTCATCTGTACCTGCCAGTGCCCACAGTGCCACGAACCAGTGCCCACCAGTACATAAGTGCCAGCAATCAGTGCCAACTATCAATGCCCACGAGTGCCACCTATCAATGCCCACCAGTGGTGCCAATCAGTGCCTCAGTGTCACCTACCATCACTGCCACCCACCAGTGCCACCTATCAATCCCCTTCAGTACCGCCCATCAGTGCCACCTATCAGTGCCCACCAGTGCCACCTTATCAGTGCTCATCAGTGTAGCCTCATCAGCGTACATCAATGAAGGAGAAAAATTACCCTTTTGCGAAATTTATTAACAAAATATAAAAAGGGTTTTGTAATTTTTTTTTTAAATTTCAGTCTTAAATTTTTTTAGCACAAAATAAAAAACCCAGGAGGTGATCAAATACCACCAAAAGAAAGCTTTATTTGTGTGTGGGGGGGGGGGGGGGGAATTATAAAAAATTTCATTTGGGCAGTGTTGTATGACCACGCAATTGTCAAAGAGTGACCGCGCTAAAAGCTGAAAACTGGCCTTGGCAGGAGGGGGGGGCTAGGTGTCCAGTAAGCAAGTGGGTAATATCTGCCATATTGTACTTGCCTTCTCTTCATAAAAAAACCCCCCGACTTCTGGGGTATGAGGGGGGGTAAGCATGTCTCACCATGGAACAGCACTTAGGGTCCAAAATACTCATCATCCGCCAGACAAACATAGGAGATGAGGAGGTTTGCAGAAGGCTCTACAAATATTGGACTCTGATATAGATTACTGGAGCGGATCAACTTCACCCGTATATCTAAGAAACTGTAAAAACAGCGTTTTCTTTCAAGTGCACCTAAATCTAAAATGCATAAAATGTATCTTAAAAATATTGACCCTCTCTGCTGTAATGAAACATTAATGGATGTTTCAAAAAGCTTAGCCTTTTATGTAAAAATGGAAATTCTGCATCCCTCCCACATGAAAGTACACTTCAGGGAATGATGTTCAAATAGAGATAACGAGCCATCAGCTCTGCCTGAACAGCGATCACCTGCACCGGCAGACCATGTGACCAATTGCTAGTCATGCGATTTGATCCTCAAGGATCTTTCTTTTTTACAGATTTTTTTTAGGCAGTTTATTAGCCTTTAAATGTTGCAGAGAGGATAGTGTGTGAAAGAGGGGAATAAAAAAATGTTTTTTTTCAACCTGCTGATTGAGCGATAAAAAAATTAAAATAAAATAAGACTCCTTTATGGCTAGTTTAATGCAAGTGGACATGTGGGAGAACTTGCTGCCCCTCCGAGAAGCTATCTGACACACGGTGAGGAGGCGATATGTTACCTCCTCAACACCTATTATACTGTAAATACAGCAGCAGCAGCGTGCATTGCAAGCGGCTCCGGGGGGGCCTATTGACTTGAATGGGGCTCATTCGGAGGTGGTACTGCCAAATGCAACAAGAGGGAATCATTTTTGCAACAGCCAGGGTGCTTTGCATGTGTACAACCCTGTCTGGCTGCCTTTGCAGGTCAAGGGAAGTGGTGGTCAGGGGGCAGTAAAAACGTGGCTCAACCACCTGTTTTTGTCAGATGTGGCCCCAAACAATTAAAAAAAAGTAATGAAAACAAGTATTTTATGGGAAAAAAAAATAATAATCATTATATATATAAATAAATGTTACACATTTATGGACACAAAGTGCATTAGCAAACGAAATGTCGTTTTTTAGGATTTAGGATTAGGATCTAGGATTTACATATACTTTAAATGCCAACACAACTGAATTCACAGTCCATGTGGGACCGCGGCAGAGGGACCGCTATTCTCGCTTTGTAAAGCCACGGGAGATTATTATGACAACTATAAAAAGCCATCCATAACAAGGTGATTATTTTCGGCACCCCGAGTTTATTTTTTCTGGAAGGTACAGCTGAGTTTTATTTTTGCCCTGCACACTGCAGGCTCCTTGCTGTCTTTCAAACACTGAAGGATTGATGTAGCAGTCCCCATACTATATACATCCAAGTTCCTTCTTCAAATCAACTTATCCGATATTTAAAAAAAAAAAAAAAAAAAAAAAAAAAAAAAAACTTTGATGTTTAATGAGCTTTTTGTGTAAAAAAAAAAAAAGTAAGCCAAGTGGGCTCCCTGACTTTTGCATAGTCGCAGTGTTTGCTGTATAGAAACAGCCAGGGCTTGAGAAATCCCAGGCGCCAGGTCGCCGTTGCGACTAGTAAATGCATCCTGGCGCCTGGGCTTTTGTCAACCCATTCACTGGGATCCCAGCCCAAGCCGACACCACCTCGCATACTCCAAGTCTGGACTGGAGGCTGCTGCCAGCTCCCGCCCACTGCGCCTCGCCATTGGTTGAGCAATCTGCCAGTCTGGAGTAGCCGGGCAGCGATTGGCTGAGACAGGGGTGACTGGGTCTGGCGCTCACTTATGCCTGGGCGTCAGTAGTGAAGCCGAGTTCCTGACAAGCAAAGCAGGGTAAAAAAACAGGCTTAAGGGGCCCAGGGGGCAGGGACAGGGCTGGAGCGGGTGGCAGACGGTTATGCAGAGGTCCAGACACTGGGCAAGAGGGGTGCTGTATCAGCTATGACAGGGCAATACACACCTGTGTGCTGCCAATGCTACAGGGATCCCTCCTGGGTGTGTGTACACTGAGGGCAGGGGCTGCTGGGAGTCCCAGCATGTACTGTACCTCCATTGCAGACTGTGATAGAACTACAAGTCCCAGCATGTACTGTACCTCCATTGCAGACTGTGATAGAACTACAAGTCCCAGCATGTACTGTACCTCCATTACAGACTGTGATAGAACTACAAGTCCCAGCATGTGCTGTACATCCATTGCAGACTGTGATAGAACTACAAGTCCCAGCATTTGCTGTACCTCATTTATTAGGATTTTAAATGTAATAAGTTCTCAGCCCAGGTGTAAACAGTGGGAGGGTATGCAAATTTCAAAATGCCCAAAATGCTTGGATGTTCTGTGGACACTTTAAATGATAAGTTCACCTAGACTATGTTCCGTTTTACACCCGTATCAGGGTGTAACATGTTACAGATGCAGCAGCCCACAAACTGAACATACCCCACCCCCCAAGTCCCCATTTTGACAGTGGGCCGGGGATCTTCACCCAGCACCCACTGTCACAATTTTAAAACTGTGGCTGAGTGGGGCTCCGCCCACCCAGCCGTGTCATTCACTCACAGCTGTCTGTGAATGGGGGGGGACGGGGACGACTACAAACTATCAGCCACTGTGGTGGACGGCTTGTAGTTCTCAATGAATTACCAGGGTACTGTTGAGTGCTCAAGGTAGTTCATGGTCTCCTACTGTCAGTGTGTAACTGCCTGCCCGTATCGGAGGTATGGGAAGACACCTATACTGACAGGCTGCAGGAGAAAGATCTGCTGATCATGGCTCCACCCCCCCCCCCCCCCTACTAATTTTAGATCAGGAAATGTTCTAGCAGGAACAGGAGAGGAACCTGTACAACTGTGCAAGACTGAAGAGAAGACTAGAGTTCAACTTTAAATCTTAACGTGGTAGTAAACTCTGCTTTGTGATTTTTACCTACAGGTAAGATTATAAGAAATCCTACCTGTAGGTAAAATGAAAATTTTCCTAAAATGTGCACCGTTTAGGAGATATTCTAGCAAGCAGCAGCCAGTGATATCACTTACACATGCGCTCTGAAAGAGCGGCATACCCATGCCATTCCTTCAGAGCTGTGTGCCGTGGCCAAGACTCCTGTGCCCGTGCATGGGAGCGACGCCAAAGTGCCAGAAGACCGGGCAAAGATGGAAGCCTCTGCAGCGGTGATGGCACGCTGCTGAGGGGCTTTGTTTCAAGGTAAGTCTTTCATAATGTGCTATGTGTGATGCAACATTGCTTTGCAGGAGGAAACTTTTTTTTTTTTCTTTTTGCAGCCGAGTACCACAAACACTACTGAATTCATTTTTAATATTCAAAGCAAACTCCCACATTGATCCATGTCTCCATGCTTTATTTTGTTGAGAAATTACTTTGAAAAACACCCCCCTAGCAATGCTGGCTGTGGCCATCTTGAGTAAGAGCAAATGATTAATGTAGCATTTACTTGGAATCCATTTGCCCTTAGCTCAGGCATGCAGACAGGAGGGTGTGCTTAGCTGAGAAAACCCTTCCTCCTCTCTTCCTGAAGACTCCTGGGATGTATGACATCATTTGCCTCGGCAGGAAACCAGAGGGGGGGGGGGGGGGGGGAGAATAGTGGTTTCAAATAAGTGTATGTATATATATATATAATTTTATACTTTACCATCTATTTACTAATGCTAGTAGCATGAGGATTAAAAATAATCAATGTCGATTGGGAGGGTGAAGTTCTACTTTAAGCTTTTGAATGTGAGCCTCTTTGAGCAGAATTCTAGAGGCAGGGAATGTGGAAACACACTTTGTGCATTATTGCAGGCTCAGATCTGATGCCATTCAGAAAATAATATGAATGCACAGAAGCACCAAGCACAACAGCCAGTACCACAAGATAAATGTCAGGATGCAAATTACAACTATTCAGCGGATACGCCGTTTCTTGAGAGTCAATTTAAAGCTAAACTCCAGTAAAACAAAATCCAGTAATGTATTCCTTATTTATGTATTACAGGTACTTGCAGAACGCCTTCATTTCACACAGTGCTTTACATTCTATATTGTACATTCACATCAGTCCCTGCCCACAAGGAGCTTACAATCTAAAAAGGTCCCTAAACTCACATTCATACATATACATACCTTCAAAATCCTTGCATATATACACCGGTATTTTAAATAAAGCTAGCATAAGCACTTAAGTTCTGTCTTTATTTTAGCTGCAATTCCCTGCACCTTCAGACACAGATTGGGAATAGGAAAGTCAGCATACAGCCAATCAGGGATCTATTCCTTTGCAAAGTGCTTCCTGCTCCTTTCTATTTTTAACCGGAGGGCAGGGGGCGGGTCCCTGACCAAGCTGTGCTGCTTAACTGTACTGGAGGTCAGGAATGTGGCTGTGCCGTCCAGTAGCATACCTGGACCCCAGGACAGAATAATCAGAAATTCAAATATTTCCACAAGTAGGACTGACCTATATGTACTTCAGCTCTGTATTTTGTCTTTTTTTTTCTGTGTCCATTAGAAATGCAATGTGTTGAAGTTTGACTGCAGTGTACCTATGAATTCATACTGTGAGAAAGCCCCTGCTTGGTTTTGATGTCTGGCCAAAGATAATTTGATTTGGCAAGGTCACAACTCTTTGCTTGTGCAGGAATGGAGGACTTTTATATTTCGCATGCAATTATGGAAACCATGCGATAAACGCCGAGGGAATCCACCAGGCTAGACGGCGTGCTATTATTTTTAGTCAGGATCAGACCATGCTGTCCATTTGATGGTTATGTATGATGAAGCGGATTAAATGCTATAGAAGCAACACACAGCACCCCCCCCCACATGGCTGCTCAACACTGCCGAGCTAATAAATCAGATTTCTCATTGGCTTCTGTGGACTAATGGGTGTTATTTCTCTTTCCGCCATGTCATTGTGTAAACCGTGACCCAAGTGGTCACACACAGCGCAGATGCAAACCCAACTACCATTCAGGTCCCGCTGAGAGTGGATGTTTGTCTGCTGGGGTTGGTCGGCCCCTTGGCCTTTACCAGAACATCTCGGACCCTTCTGGGCTTTCATCTATTTTATGGCAGGAAAGCAATGGTGTTGAAATGGAAATCCCTTATTGCCCTGAGCTTACTGGAAACATTTGGTCAATTCGAATCTTACACTTTACAATGCCTCTTATCTTTCTAGACGCAGGGGTCTCAAACTGGCAGCCCTCCAGCTGTTTGTAAAACTACAAGTCCCATGAGGCATTGCAAGGCTGACAGTTCCAAGCATGACTCCCACAGGCAGAGGCATGATGGGACTTGTAGTTTCGCAAGAGCTGGAGGGCCACAGGTTTGAGACCCTTGTAATCTAGAGGCTGCCCTAATAAATTTCCATAAAGTCTGGAACCTTTGGCTTGATACTGCATCCACCAATGCATCTTCTGGGGCCCCGTCTATTACTTACCCTCTAGTTCAGAGTCAGGCAAGTGTGTGTTTTGAGTAGATTGTCATAATACTATAGCTGAGTTAGTTTTCCCGATTTGCAGGTTATGTCCTGAACTCTTAGGCCCCTTCCACATGGGACGGATCCATTTAGCAGGGTCCGCCAGCTCAGCAGAAGATCACTCCGTTGATCTCCGCTGAGCCGGCGGGTGACAGGTCCGTCTCTGCTCACTGAGCGGGGAGGGGCCTGTCAGAGCCCCGCTGATTCCTATGGGGAGATCAGAGGAATACAGACAGCAAGTCTGTTTATCAGATCTCATGCGATAAGATGGATGGCAGACATATCGCCATACATCTGTCTTGAGTGGATCGGATGGCGAGTGGGTGTCAGCGGACACATCGCCGCTGACATCCATCTCCCCATAGAAGTCAATGGATGGCCCGCTCTGATCGGCCTGAAAAAAAAACCCAAAAAACGGACATGCGGATCCGAGCGGGCTTGTCGCGTGAAAGGGGCCTTATAGGTGAGAAGTCCACACAAATAAAACGATAAGAAGTCCCAACAAAGTGATAAATCTTCTGAAACAAAATCCCTTTTTGACAAATGGAATGGTAATAAAAAACCCTCCACCACACTTTATGTCAAGGCCTATAGTGCTGGCAGCTATTATCACTATACTTACACCTGAGTGCAGAGTTCTTGGCCTTCATTTACATGCCCTGAACCCTCTTGTAAACATTGTATGAGAATCACATTTTCACTTCTTTTTTTTCCTATCTAGTAGATCTCTATTTCTCCTAATTTGGTGGCCCCAATTGCATCTACACTAATATGCACGACACGTTATTTTGTTATGTTTTTTATGGTCTTTTCTCTTTTATATTGTGGATATGTGAGCCAGGGTATGGCTCCGTTTTGTACTTTTACACCATAGAAATCTAATAAAGAAAATTTCTTAAAAGAAAAAAAAAAAAAAAGAAAATCACAGATTTAAAGTGGTTGTAAACCCTTACAATCCACTTTTTGCTACAGGTAAGCCTATAATAAGACTTACCTGTAGCTACCCCGGAGAACTAAACCTGCATGGGTTTAGGAGATATCCCCTGTATCTGCATGTGCCGACTTCATCGGCACATGCGCACTGAAGCAATGGCACGTACCGTGCCGCTTTCTTCAGTGAGTGTGCCGTTACCGGCAGCTCCCACGTGCACACGCGACGTCATCACAGCAGTCCAGCGTCAGCTGCATATATTATTGCCCTGCACCAGCTTCCCGATAGAGACATTAGTGGAGCACACCTGTGCAATGTGTGTTGGCATCTTTACCACCAGGGGGTGCATATGACAGGAAACTCAGAAGCACAGTTGGGAGACTGTACAGAGCGCTACCACCCTATAACAAGCAGTCTCTGAACAATGGACTTTGCTGGATCACCAGGGATTCCCTAAGTCTGAAGTAAAAAAAAACAAAAAACAAAAAAACTTTTGAAGTTACATTTAAAATGAACTGCGAGAAACCTAAAAGTCCCCCCTTGCAATGCGGAATTCAGACTGTATGAGAGGGGATAAGTATAGTGCCTTTAATTCTACTTTAAGGAACCTAGTAAAGCGCAGATCTCACTGTATCTGAGCACCACATACCAAAAACACAATATACTTACATTTTTAAGATTTTAGGCAAACCCCCCCCCCCCCCCCCCCATCCATGTCTCCATGCCTTATTTTGCTGAGAAATCACTTTCTTTCGTTGAAAAATAGCCCCCCCATTTCTGGCCGTGGCCATCTTGCGTAAGGGCAGATTATTCATGTAGCATTTATTTCCTGGAATCCATCTGCCCTTAGCTCAAGCATGCATGCAGGAGAGAGTGTACTTAGCTGAGAAAACCCCTCATCCTCTCCTTCCCTTCTAAAGACTTCTGGGATGCATGACATCATTTGCCTAAAACAAGTAAACATGATATACTTTCCTATCGATTTACTAACACTAGCAGCATGAGGATTAAAAATAATCAATGTTGTCTGGGAGAGTGAAGTTGCACTTTAAACCCCAAACTTTGTGTAGGTAAAATATTCACAAATGTACAGATTTAATCTATGATAACAAAAGCTGAAACGGAAGTGGGGGTTTTTTTTTTTTTTTTCTTTTTCGCTTGTACAGTATAAAACGAAAAGGCGACCGATGTTTTAAGGTCTGGTGGCCCTTTAATTTAAGTGATAAACGTCTTCAGCTGCTTGGAGACCTCGGCTTATCGGGGGGAAAGGCGATTTGAGTCCAGCAGCTGAAGATTACTGCGTCAGTGCGTTTTTATTGGAGAAATTATGGGTTCTTGCAGCAAAGAAGGAAAAAAAAAAATACTAGTTCTCTCCACTCCATTTCACTGCACCTGGCTGTTTCACCAGGACTTTAGGGCTCATTTACACCTTTGTATTTTCAGCAGGTGATTATACTCACATCCTCTAATGTACACCTGGGCTGTGATTTATGGCATTATTGCCATTCTCAAAGAAAACCTAAGCCGAATTGCCGACCGATATAAAACCACAATTTTTGTAATAGTGTATTCCTGTACAATTTATTAAAAGCATCTGAAGTGTATTGATCTAAATCTCCTCTTCTCTCCTGCACAGCAGCACTCTGAAGAGGGTGGGGCTTCACCAGGGGCCAATCAAGCTTTGCATGGACATGTGTTGACTTGAAGAGGAAGCAAAGTGATCAGGACTCCCGATCCAATGGACCCAGTTTGTGATATGTGTGATTATGTACGAACAAACAAGTTAAAAAACGTCACTGTACGCCCACACAAACCTACCTAATTTTACCATGGAATATACACTTCTAGGTCCAAACATACCCATCTCATCTGTAATGGTGTGCTGGTAACCTATACATGGGCTGCCTTAAAATGAAACTTAAAGCAGAGCTCCACCCAAAAGGGGAAGCTCTGCTTGTTTGCTTACACCCCCCCCCCCCCCCCCAATCCACTGCCACATTTGGCACACTGAAGACCGCCCTGTGCTAGCGGTAAAGCTCCGCTCGTTTTAGCTGTACCGGCGCTGTGCGGGCAGGAGCGTGGCACTTTTAACCCCAAAAGAAGGTGTTAACAGTGCCCGAAAAGCGCCACTGCCGAAGCACTTTGCAGGCACTTCAGCAGCGTTGCCTATTGATTTCAATGGCAGAGGTGGTTTAGGAGCGATGTACACACCGCTCCCGCACTGCCCCAAAGACGCTGCTTGCAGTACTTTTTTTTTTTTTTTTTTAACGCCCTGCAAGCGCACCGCCCCAGTGTGAAAGCACCCGGGCTTTCACACTGGGGAGGCATTTTACAGGCGCTATTTTTAGGGCTAAAACGCCTGTAAAGCGCCTTCAGTGTGAAAGAGGTCTAAGTGAAGATGCCGGCGCCTGCACCCAGATGGATGCATCGGCTTGGAGTGCCAACATGGCTGGATTCCTGGACAGGTGAGTGTCCTTATATTAAAAGCCAGCAGCTACAGTATGTGTAGCTGCTGACTTTTAAATTATTAATTTTATTTTATTTTTTTATTTTTTTACAGGCTGGAACTCCTTTAGCCTGGGTTTACACATATGCGATGTCAGACATCGCATGTGATTCGCACAGCACTGCTGGGCAGATCACATGCGATGTCTGTGCAATGCGAGTTCAGTCAGACAGTTGTATGGCTAAACTTGCACAAAAATAGTGCAGGAATGTTTATTTTTTCTCCGCACTGGAATCGGATTGCATGGGTGTTCAGACCCATGCGATCAGATTCCTGTCCAAATTCACAGTTCGCACTGCGCTATATGAGCCGATCTGGGGGTGTCATCAACTTTCTATTGCAGTGGTTCTCAACTCCTGTCCTCAGGACTCACTAACAGGCCAGGTTTTATGTATTACCTTGGGGGAGATGCAGACTAGAATAGTGCAATCACCGAGGAGCAAATGATATCACCTGTGATGTATTTCAGTTATCTTGCAAACCTGGCCTGTTAGTGGGTCCTAAGGACAGGAGTTGAGAACCACTGGTCTATTGACACCTGCAGCGGTTCGAATAGGGCAGTGTGAACTGCCTGTGAGTCCTATGCAATGCGGGAACCGGCGCTGGAATCTCACTGGTTCCCATATAACACTACTGTGAACCGGGAGCTTAAAGTGTTACTAAACCCACAAAAGTAAAATCAGTCTGTATATGCAGTAAAGCATGCTTGTTATACCAACTGTGGGACCTAAGGGGTTAATCTACATTGTGTAAAAAGGATGCTTGATCCCATCTTCTCTGATCCTCCCCTTCTTCCATCGTCCCCTAATCATTTCGTGATAGAACAGAGGCTTGGCGACAAGCGGCACATGCTCAGTTTGGTGTGTATTGCAAGAGAAGTTCTTTTTTTCCCTTGGGAGAGTGCATGCGATCAGCACAGGGCCAATCAGCACTGTCCAGGCAGAGGGTCAGGGGTCCTGCAGTGTTATAGGACAGACAGAGAAGATGACTACTCCTCCTACAAGGTTTTAACCAGACACTGATAGAAGTCACAAAACTGCTCCAACTGCTGATGAGAAAAGATATTTAGCAGTTTAGATTTACTAAAAATGATTGCATTTCCATGTTCCGTAACAGATATAGTGAATGCAGGGTCCTGGGTTTAGTAATACTTTAACCCTCCTATCTTTTACAGCCAAGGAAGCTGCCATCTTGGCCTCTGATCTGCAGTTGCAACGGAGTGGTGATCAGTTAAGACACCGGCCATTTGATGTCTTGACAGTTTAGTCCAGAGGACAAGCACCTGTGACAGCATTTACGGCATGCCTTGCATGTAACCGCTTTGGAAAACCCTCACATTGATGGGTTTAGTTCTGCTTTAATGCAATGCATGTTAACATACAGTGGCTTGCGAAAGTATTCGGCCCCCTTGAACTTTTCAACCTTTTGCCACATTTCAGGCTTCAAACATAAAGATATAAAATTTTTATTTTTTGTGAAGAATCACCAACAAGTGGGACACAATTGTGAAGTGGAACGAAATCTTTTGGATTTTTGAAACTTTTTTAACTAATAAAAAAATGAAAAGTGGGGCGTGCAAAATTATTCGGCCCCCTTGCGTTAATACTTTGTAGAGCCACCTTTTGCTGCGATTACAGCTGCAAGTCGCTTGGGGTATGTCTCTATCAGTTTTGCACATCGAGAGACTGAAATTCTTGCCCATTCTTCCTTGCAAAACAGCTCGAGCTCAGTGAGGTTGGATGGAGAGCGTTTGTGAACAGCAGTTTTCAGCTCTTTCCACAGATTCTCGATTGGATTCAGGTCTGGACTTTGACTTGGCCATTCTAACACCTGGATACGTTTATTTGTGAACCATTCCTTTGTAGATTTTGCTGTATGTTTGGGATCATTGTCTTGTTGGAAGATAAATCTCCGTCCCAGTTTCAGGTCTTTTGCAGACTCCAACAGGTTTTCATCCAGAATGGTCCTGTATTTGGCTGCATCCATCTTCCCCTCAATTTTAACCATCTTCCCTGTCCCTGCTGAAGAAAAGCAGGCCCAAACCATGATGCTGCCACCACCATGTTTGACAGTGGGGATGGTGTGTTGAGGGTGATGAGCTGTGTTGCTTTTACGCCAAACGTATCGTTTTGCATTGTGGCCAAAAAGTTCTATTTTGGTTTCATCGGACCAGAGCACCTTCTTCCACATGTTTGGTGTGTCTCCCAGGTGGCTTGTGGCAAACTTTAGACGAGACTTTTTATGGATATCTTTGAGAAATGGCTTTCTTCTTGCCACTCTTCCATAAAGGGCAGATTTGTGCAGTGTACGACTGATTGTTGTCCTATGGACAGACTCTCCCACCTCAGCTGTAGTTCTCTGCAGTTCATCCAGAGTGATCATGGGCCTCTTGGCTGCATCTCTGATCAGTCTTCTCCTTGTCTGAGCTGAAAGTTTAGAGGGACAGCCAGGTCTTGGTAGATTTGCAGTGGTCTGATACTCCTTCCATTTCAAAATGATCGCTTGCACAGTGCTCCTTGGGTTGTTTAAAGCTTGGGAAATCTTTTTGTATCCAAATCCGGCTTTAAACTTCTCCACAACAGTATTACGGACCTGCCTGGTGTGTTCCTTGGTCTTCATGATGCTCTCTGCGCTTTCAACAGAACCCTGAGACTATCACAGAGCAGGTGCATTTATACAGAGACTTGATTACACACAGGTGGATTCTATTTATCACCATCAGTCATTTAGGACAACATTGGATCATTCAGAGATCCTCGCTGAACTTCTGGAGTGAGTTTGCTGCACTGAAAGTAAAGGGGCCGAATAATTTTGCACGCACCACTTTTCAGTTTTTTAATTGCTAAAAAAAGTTTAAAATATCCAATAGATTTCGTTCCACTTCACAATTGTGTCCCACTTGTTGGTGATTCTTTGCAAAAAATTAAAATTTTATATCTTTATGTTTGAAGCCTGAAATGTGGCAAAAGGTTGAAAAGTTCAAGGGGGCCGAATACTTTCGCAAGCCACTGTATGCCAGAACACGGCTAATGTGTGCAATAATGTATGGCAACAGAAGGGTAAATGGGCCCATGGGTTAAGCAGGAAAAAGGTTGGAACCTTGAAATCTTTGTATTCATTGCTGTCTTGGGAGATTCATTTTCTCAGTCTGTTTTAGCATCCATTGCCACTGGGACTGAAAGCAAAAAGAAAATATCTCTAATTTGGGCTGTCACTAGAAATGAAGTACTGGGGCACTTGTTCTGACAACTAAGAAATTTGCTTTAGCTTCCAGTTGTGTCTATAGGACAGGAATTGAAAGGAGATCTCCCAATGGAATACAGATAGCAAGAAAAAAAGTCAGTACATTTAACCATTCCCTGTACCATCTCAAAAGTTGAACTTTAGATATACTGTTAAGAATGGTTGACTTTTAAAAAGGGGTGTAGAGTTGGGGTTGCACACAGCACACCCCTAAACCCTGCACTCCGTGGGCAGCGGAGCCCCCAAACCCTGCACTCCGTGGGCAGCGGAGCCCCCAAACCCTGCACTCCGTGGGCAGCGGAGCCCCCAAACCCTGCACTCCGTGGGCAGCGGAGCCCCCAAACCCTGCACTCCGTGGGCAGCGGAGCCCCCAAACCCTGCACTCCGTGGGCAGCGGAGCCCCCAAACCCTGCACTCCGTGGGCAGCGGAGCCCCCAAACCCTGCACTCCGTGGGCAGCGGAGCCCCCAAACCCTGCACTCCGTGGGCAGCGGAGCCCCCAAACCCTGCACTCCGTGGGCAGCGGAGCCCCCAAACCCTGCACTCCGTGGGCAGCGGAGCCCCCAAACCCTGCACTCCGTGGGCAGCGGAGCCCCCAAACCCTGCACTCCGTGGGCAGCGGAGCCCCCAAACCCTGCACTCCGTGGGCAGCGGAGCCCCCAAACCCTGCACTCCGTGGGCAGCGGAGCCCCCAAACCCTGCACTCCGTGGGCAGCGGAGCCCCCAAACCCTGCACTCCGTGGGCAGCGGAGCCCCCAAACCCTGCACTCCGTGGGCAGCGGAGCCCCCAAACCCTGCACTCCGTGGGCAGCGGAGCCCCCAAACCCTGCACTCCGTGGGCAGCGGAGCCCCCAAACCCTGCACTCCGTGGGCAGCGGAGCCCCCAAACCCTGCACTCCGTGGGCAGCGGAGCCCCCAAACCCTGCACTCCGTGGGCAGCGGAGCCCCCAAACCCTGCACTCCGTGGGCAGCGGAGCCCCCAAACCCTGCACTCCGTGGGCAGCGGAGCCCCCAAACCCTGCACTCCGTGGGCAGCGGAGCCCCCAAACCCTGCACTCCGTGGGCAGCGGAGCCCCCAAACCCTGCACTCCGTGGGCAGCGGAGCCCCCAAACCCTGCACTCCGTGGGCAGCGGAGCCCCTAAACCCTGCACTCCGTGGGCAGCGGAGCCCCTAAACCCTGCACTCCGTGGGCAGCGGAGCCCCTAAACCCTGCACTCCGTGGGCAGCGGAGCCCCTAAACCCTGCACTCCGTGGGCAGCGGAGCCCCTAAACCCTGCACTCCGTGGGCAGCGGAGCCCCTAAACCCTGCACTCCGTGGGCAGCGGAGCCCCTAAACCCTGCACTCCGTGGGCAGCGGAGCCCCTAAACCCTGCACTCCGTGGGCAGCGGAGCCCCTAAACCCTGCACTCTGTGGGCAGCGCGCCCCTAAACCCTGCACTCTTTTTTTCATAATGAAAACATATTTGGGCTAAAAGGTATTTTTCCCTTATCCGCCTGGACTTCAAACTTAATAATAATGGCAGTGCATGTGGCCTTAAACAGACACATAGGACTATAAGCTCCTGTAGAAAAAGAGAATGATGTAAATTCTATATATATTTTGAAGCTCTGCAGAATATGTCAGCTTTGTCAATGAAAAATTATCACGTGTATGACCATGCTAGGGACATCAGAATGTAAGCTCCTCTGGGGCAGGAATGGCTGTTAATGGCCCTTTATGGACTCAGTAATGTGCTGGGTTGCTGCTCTATAAATCAATAAAATGCCTAAATAAATGAGCTCCATAGCGCTCTGCAGTCACCAAATTCGTAGCGAACCGATAAGCTGAATAATTCAGCCACAAAGCGGCAGACTCCACTGTCACGGTGCATCCACACAGCATAACAGCACTTGCAGACAAATTGGGAGTCTGCAGTTCCTCACGCTAAGCTTATTTGCCTTTAATGTAAGACACAAGAAGCTCTCTCCGTGCGCACTGCCACTTCTCATCACGTCGGCGTAATGAGATAATGCGTAACAGCTTGAACTGTGAATTCAGCTCCGAAATGCTGCATCATCAGACAGGACTACCCCAGGATTGCAGGCTTGGCTGCTTCTAGCAAACGCATGTTACTTTCTAAGGACGGAAGGAAGAAAGAGAAAATCTGCAACAAGGACACAGACAGCTGCGGTGCCGACATCGCGGGCTCCCTGGACAGGTAAGTGTGCGGATATTAAAAAAAAGTCAGCAGCTCAAGTATTTGTAGTGGATTTTGAATTTTTTTTTTCCCCAGGCGGGACACCTCTTCAAGTTCAAGAGCATCTCTGGCCATCACTGAACATCTAGCTGGGACTCCGCAGTTAAAAGCAGAACCTTAGGCCTCTTTCACACCACCGGACTGGTCAGGTCCGCCTGTCAGTTTTTGAGGCGGGCCCGATCGGATCACTCATTGTACTCTATGGGGCGGTAGAGGTCAGCCGACATGTTATGCAGTCCGTATCTATCCAAACCCCCCATGGAGGAGAGCGGGCTGTGTCTGCTCTGCATAGAGGAGTGGACACGGACCTCTCATCCGCCTGCTCAGCGGGGATCAGCGGAGAGATACTCTGCCGAAAGGGGCCTTACCCATAATAACTTTATAAAAAAAAAAAAATAATGTTCTTTAGGAAAGAACATACATTCCACATTGATAAATATACTACCAAAATGAGTGTGTGCTGTAAATTGCCTCCACCATTGCTCATGTCTCTTCTTGCCGGCGGCCACCATTTTGCTGAAGCCCAGAGCAGCAGTAAATCTTTAACCACTTGCCGACCAGCCGCCGTCGTTTAACAGCAGCAGGTTGGCTCCCATGCGCAAATCGCGATTTAAGGGGGCATTGGGGGAGGGCACACACTCCACGTAGGTGCTACTGCGCGTGCCTTGCGGCCGCGATGTCCGCTGGGCACCCGCGATCACTCCTTACATCGACAGATCTTTGTTCTGTATGTCAACAGACAGATCTCCGTTCTGTCAGGGGTAGGGAGACAGATCTGTTGTTTCTAATGCTTAGGAACAGCAATCGGTCTCCTCCTCCAGGCAGTCCCATCCCCCCACAGTTAGAAACACTCCCTAGGGAACACATTTAACCCCTTGATGGCCGCCTAGTGTTAACCCCCTTCCCTGTCAGTGACATTTACACAGTAAGCAGTGCATTTTTATAGCACCGATCACTGTATAGAATGTCACTGGTCCCAAAAAAAAAAAAAAAAAAAAAAAAAGTGTCAAAAGTGTCCGATCTGTCCGCCGAAATGTTGCAGTCTTGCTAAAAACCGCAGATCACCGCCATTACTAGGAAAAATACAAATAAATAAATAAATGTGCCATAAATCTATTCCCCATTTTGTAGACGCTATAACTTTTGCGCAAACCAAACAATATTCGCTTATTGTGATCTTTTTTTTTTTTTTACCAAAAATATATAGAAGAATACAGCCTAAAACTGATGAAGAAATGTTTCATTTTTTGGGGGATATTATAGCAAAAAAGTAAAAAAAACAAATTTTTTTTTCAAAATTGTCGGGTTTTTTTGTTTGTTTAGAGTGCAAAAAGTAAAAAATGCAGAGGTGATCAAATATCATCAAAAAAAGCTTTATTTGTGGGGGGGGGGGGGCATCAATTTTGTTTGGGCACAACGTCGCATGACCTCGCAATTGTCAGTTAAAGCGACGCAGTGCCGTATCGCAAAAAACGGCCTGAAGTGGTCAACCACGGGCCGAAGTGGTTCATCTGTCAGCGGATTAGCCTCTGGTGGCTCTGATTTTCAGCACAATGCCAAAAATGGAAAGCAACTGAGCATGTGCAGAGCAGAGCGAGACAGTGTATTACTGAATTTTAAACAAATATAGACACTTATTTTTAAAGTGATTGTAAAGTCTAGCTTTTTTTTTTAAAACCACATCAATACCGGGCACTTTCACCCCCTTCCTTCCCAGACCAATTTTCAGCTTTCAGCGCCCTCGCATTTTCAATGACAATTGCGCAGTCATGCTACGCTGTACCCAAATGAAATTTTTATCATTTTGCTCGCACAAATAGAGCTTTCTTTTGGTGCTATTTACCCAAGAATCCGTTTTTTATTTTTTGCGATATAAGTAAAAAAAAAGAGCGGAAATTTGGAAAAACAACAATATTTTCTTTATTCTATTTGAAAAGAAATCCAATAAAAATCGGATTTTATCATAAATTGAAGCCAAAATGTATTCTTCTACATGTCTTTGGTAAAAAAAAATCCTGTTAAGTGTATAATTATTGGTTCGTGTGATCACAGACAGATGTACGCAAATGATCAGGTGCAGGTCATCATTGGGACATGCGATTTTACTGGGACATGTGGGGGACAGGTGTTTTTACTATGTGGGGACATGTATTTTGGGGACATGTGTTTTACACTGTGTGTTACTGTGCCGGTGATCAGTGTGTAAAAAGCTGTAAAAAAAAAAAAAAAAACACAGCTCATACACACTGATCACCAGCCGGCTGCAGCGATCCGCTCTCCTCTCCTCACCGACAACTAATGTGTGAGGAGAGGAGAGATGATCACCTAGCAACCAGCTCTCTGTTTACATCACATGACGGCTGTGATTGGACACGGTCGTCATGTGATTAGGAGGGCCAATCACAGAGCCCTCCTGCCGATCTGAGATGCACGGTGTCCAGGTGACACGAGAGAATCGGGATAGCGCCACTCCGCGGGCATGCAAGCGCGATCCCCCTCCTTCTGAGGGACATTGCTGAACGTCCACTCAGAAGGAGAGAGCGCCCACCCAGCAAAACATATGCAGTGGCCGGATGGGAAGTGGTTAAATTAAAAACAACAGACATATCGTACTTACCTCCTCTGTGCAGTGGATTTGCACAGAGCAGCCCGGATCCTCCTCTTCTCGGGTCCCTCTTCGGCTCTCCTGGCCCCTCCCTCCCAGCTTGCTATCGGGCGCACCCAAGCCGAGTCACAGCTCCCTGTGTCCATTCAGACACAGAGCTGCTGCCCAGCCCGACCCCCTTTCTATTCTCATTGGCTGACTGACTTTGATTGACAGCAGCGGGAGCCAATGGCACCACGCTGTCGTCCCAGCCAGCGAGGAGGGGAGTCCCTAACGGCCGAGACATTCCTACAACATAGCTGGAGCTAGAGGGCCTTCAAGTTATATGGGGGGCTGCTGCACACAGGTGGCTTTTTATCTTCATAGATGAAGATAAAAAGCCCTCTGCCCTTTACAACCCCTTTAATGTGGTTCATAGCTATGGGACCAGCCTGAAGTCATCTAGCAGGACTAAAAATTTTCTCTGACTAAAGTTAACCAAAAATAGCCATGACTGGCAGATCTTTCCGATCTGTTTTTAGAACAAACTACAGTAAAACCTTGGATTGCGAGCAGAATTTGTTCCGAAAATATGCTTGTAATCCGAAGCACTTGTATATCAAAGCGAATTACCCCATAAGAAATAATGGAAACTAGGGTTGTCCCGATACCATTTTTTTAGGACCGAGTACAAGTACCGATACTTTTTTTCAAGTACTCGCCGATACGAATTACCGATACTTTTTTTTTTAATGTCACGTGACAGTTTTTTTTTTTTTTTTAACAAAGCTTTCTTTTTTCGGGGGGGGTGAACGGTGTCTTTTTTTTTTTTGTTTTTTTTTACAATTTTTATTTTTTACAATAATATATTTTTTATTCATTTTTGCAATTTTTTTTTTTTTTTTTTAATCAGCCCTGTTGGGGGGCTTTGGTGAGATATCAGGGGTATTAACAGACCCCTGATATCTCCCCCTTGAGACAGAGAAAGAGACAGAGGATAGAGATTCCCCAGTCCCCTTCTCTGCAGCCTCAGCTGCACTGAGAATGAATGGAGAGAAGTCAGCGGCTCCTCTCCATTCATAAACTGACACATCGTAATCACAGGAGATTACAATGTTTCAGTTATGTGAATGGACAGAGTCAGCTGACTATCAATTCACAAAGGAAGGAGGAGGGGGACGGCGGAACGGAGGGGACAGCGGAGAGACACAGCAGAACGGAGGAACGGAACGGAGGGGGACAGATAAGGAGAGGGGGACAGAGGAATGGAACGGAGGGGGACAGATAAGGAGAGGGGGACAGAGGAACGGAGTGGGCATGGAGGAGGATGAGGTGACAGCCAGCGGTGATCGCGTGGGGAAGTTACAAGCACCGATCACAGCTGTATGTCACTGAAAGCCGCTGAAAGCCGCTGAAAGCCGCGGGGGGGGGGGAAGCTTGTAACTCCCCCACACGCCGATCACCGCTGACTGTCATAGTATCGGCGGAAGCATCGGGAGCATTTGCCCGAGTACAAGTACTTGGGCAAATGCTCGGTATCGGGACAACCCTAATGGAAACTCCAATGATTCGTTGCACAACCATTTAATCATAAGTCCTTCAGTTTATAGTCCATATAAAAAGATTATAGCAATGTGACCAGGTTGTGTAACCATAAAATGTCCATCCACAAATGGAAGCCTCCACAAGGGCATTAGAAGAAAAATCCATCAGGAGCCACAGAGTATAAAAGAGAAGAGAGGCGCCTCTAAGTGTAGCAATATGGTTGCATTTAATGAAGGTACAACATTTAGCAACTCACATGGTTGATGATTAAAAGAGGCACATCTAGGTATGAAGGCATCCGGGGTAAAGCTATCCACATAGACCATCCCCCGCACCGCCGGCTCTCACCGCTGTCAGTCTGCAATCATGACCGGGAAGACTACCCTGCAGTAGAGCAATCTGAAAGCGAGGCTTGAGGCGCACATGGAGCGCAGCGTGTAAGGGACAACGTCGATGGCGGTGCGGGGGACGGTGGTCTATGTGGACAGCTTTCCCCCAGATGCCTGCATACTTAGATGTGCCCCTTTTAATCATCAACCATGTGAGTTTCTAAAATGTTGTACCTTCATTAAAATGTAACCATATTACTACACTTAGAGGCGCCTTTCTTCTCTTTACACAGTTGCGACATGACGCTACTTGTATATCAAGACAAGATTTATAATTAAAAAAAAAAAGAAGGAAGAAGTTGCTCTTCTTGCAAAACGCTCTCAAACCAAGTTACTCTCAAACTAAGGTTTTACTGTACTAGAAATATGGTACAGCAAGCTCATAATAAAATACAATAGGACCCCTTTCACACTGACGATGCCCGGGCGTCAGCGGTGAAGCGGTGCTATTTTTAGCGCCGCTTTACCGTCTTTTTAGCTGCGATATTCGGCCGCTACCGGGCGGTTTTAACCCCCCGCTAGCGGCCAAAAAGGGGTTAAATCCGCCCGCAAAACGCCGCCAGTATCACAGCGCTGCCCCATTGATTTCAATGGGGAGCAGCGGTGGAGGAGCAGTGAGTTCACCGTTCCAAAGAAGCTGCTGGCAGGACTTTTTGACACCCTGCCAGCGCACCGCTCCAGTGTGAAAGCCCTTGGGCCTTCACACTGGAGTGAATGGAGCAGCTGTTTTGGGGCGGTTTGCAGGCGCTATTTTTAACGTAATAGCGCCTGCAAAACGCTCCAGTGTGAAAGGGGTCTAAGGGAAACCTAACTCAAAATATGGAAACCCATTTTCATACTTGTACTAAGTCGGGCCCCTAGACCTACTGAAAATGCTTACAAATTGCAGGCCATAAAAGTGTCGCTTTCCTTGGATTTCTTTTCATAAACAAAGAAAGAAAAAAAAAAATAAAAAAAAAAAAAAAAAAAAAAAACTCACCCCAGGACATATAAAAATCAAACTAAAACTGAGCCGTAGATCACGTGGGACATTGAAATTATACAGCAACACCCAGACAAAAAAAAAAAATAAAAAAAGGTTTCAGGACAAGCATGGCTTCCTTGTTCTAGAACGTTTTCAGTGTTCTTATTATGAGACATAAACGGCTGGAACAAGCTTTTCATCTCTTTGTCTCCAGAAATGGATTCTGCCCAACTTAACACCTTTGTGTTTCCATCAGCCGGCGTGCTAATAAAAAGCTGTCAGTCCGCCGGAATAGAGCGAGAACTAAAGAGCGGATGAGGTGATGGCAGCCATCGTGTCACTGGGTCAAGTTCCTGTTCCTGTCTCGTCGGGTCGGGCATTGTGAGGAGAAGAGTGCCTGTTAATCCACCTTGAACTGAACGGTTAAGTGCTACCTCTGGGGGAGAGAGCTGCTAAAGTATACGGATAGAGCCGCAAACAAAGTGAGGAGTAATGGAAAAACTATTTTTTTTTTTCTCTCTCAACAGGCGCCAAGGACTAAAAATTATCTGCAAATGTAACAGAAGCAAATCAAATATATATTTAATGTGTTAAACCACAAGAATGTTCATCTCTATTCAGTTTTGTTTGCAAGATTTAAAGTGTAAGTAAACCCAAAAGCTAATTTTTCAGAATGTTTGTCATCATTCCTCGCTCTAGACGGTTTTGTTAAGCAAATCATTATTTGGGAATCCGTCGTAAAGTCGTCGCTGTCTGACAACCGCTAAGCCGCTGCCTCGCAATTAGCAACAGCGTTAGCAGAACCGCCACTACTTCAGCTGGCCAATGAGCTGCCAATTTGACAAACGCTGCAAGACGCCAATGTTCTTCAGATAGGAGATGCAGTCACTGTTGGGGTGACAGTTTTGTACCCAATTCCTTAGATTTAGACTTTTGTTGAGTCAGGTGGTATCAATAGGGCCACCCATGGCTTGAATTTTAACCAAATTCACCAGGAATCTTGCATTGCCAGCTAAGGGCTGGCTTCATACCCATTGCCTGGTACACACGATGAGAAAATTGGACAAATATCTTTCAGAGCGATCGCCCGATAATTTGATCTTTAGTACACAGCTTAAAAGACGATCGTGACAGTTCATGCAAAAATAACCGGATAGGACAAGCATAAAGAAAAACAAAAAAAAAAAAAAAAAAAAAAAAAAAAAAAAAAAACCACACACACCATATGCATTTTTTTTTTTTTTTTTTTTTTTTAACACTGGAGCCTGTAAAGCATTGCACCCATGATTAGCAGATTACAGGTGCAATGCCAGGGTTCTGCAGACTCTACAGCTGTCTGCCTGTACCTTTAATCAGGGTGGATATAAAATCAATGATAAAAAAAATTAAAAAAAAAAAAAAAAAAAAAAATTTAATTCAACCGGAATTTTTTTTTATTTAAAATAGTTTTTTTTTAATCAAATTTAATTTTAATAAAATGCTTTTGGAGTAAAAATCTGTCTAGTTTATTTAAGATACATTAATAATTTAGTTTATTCAGCATGAAATGGAGCTTAGTTATGTAGCATGAGGCTGTATATTCTGCAATATTTACATTTTTGGTAAACTCATTCAATGAATCCAAGCTCTGCAAGCTGACATAACATGCAGTGCATTGACGCATTCACACAATTTCACAGTAACCATGAGATAAAACAAAAAAGTTCAGTATTATTACTTTAGCCCATTATTTAGCAAATCTATGTACACTACAAACTGTATGATTGGATTGGTTCTGATATCGCTGTTTTACCAACCTGACAGCTTATTATTCTAAATAGGAAACCTTCATTTTGTTTTTGCAAATATCAAAGATTCTAACTACCAGCAAGAATACGTCCTTACATTTAAAAAGCACCTGTCATTTCAGATCCATCATGGCAGCGCCTGTTAGGGGGCATCCACTCACCTTGTTGTGTTACTGCCGCATCACCAGCCGCCCCATTAAAGTGAATGGGACTGTTGGGGAGTCAAGAATGGGTCAGAGGAGCCGCTGAGGGACATAGATGACAGTTGCAGTTGAAAAATTATTATTTAAAAATCAAGTGGATTTAAATGAAGCCTTTTTACTAGTGATTTAAATCAAATCCACCCTGCCTTCGATACAAGCAGTTACTGAACTGCCTACTGAAAGTAACTACAAGATTAATCACCAGCGCCCTCATAGGTTTATTGACTACAAGCAGTCAGCCAAGGTGGCAGACGGTATTTGTAGTACATTCATTCACAGAACTCTGAATAAGTGACGCGGCTGTGTGGGCTGAGCCCTGCACAGCTGCATGGTTTTTAAATTGTGACAGTGGGTGCGGGGAGAGGATCCCCCTCCCTCTGACACAGGAGGGGGGGGGGAGAGAGCGAGATGCAGGGCCTGGAACAGGTTACACGTTGGAATGCCAGCGGGGGATCCCAGAAGATGAGGATCGAGTAGGAAAGTAGAACATGTTATAATATATATATATAATCAAGAGAAACCTTTAATATCAATTTAAATATGGAAACCAAATCCACAGGTGGATCCCATACACCATTGAACTTTTATAAGCATTCCATTTCAAAACCATGGCCATGAACCCAACAGAAAACCTAGGTATGAGAGAGAAGTGAGCTGGTGGGAATTTGTGCCCATCTGGTAGGTCCGGTTGGCGATGTTGGATGAGAAGACCCGATTCACAATCAGCTTTCCAGTTCATCCCTTAGGTGTTCAGTGGGGTTGAGGTCAGCGCTCTGTGAAGGCCACTCACATTGCTTCACACCAAACCCATCAAACCAGGTCTTTATGAAGTTGGCTTTGTACATTTGCACACAAGGGCACAGTCATGCTGCAACAGAAGAGGCTCTTCTCTAAACTGTTACCACAAGGTTGGACTGTCTAAAACGTCTTTTGTATGTTGTAGCACTAACACTACCCTAATACTGGGAACACTCTTGAGCTTCATAATATAGCTGGGTGTCCACATACGTTTGGCCATATAATTGGACACTTTGCACACTTTTGGCCATAAAGTGTACAAAAACTTTGTGCCCTGCACAACCCCTCAATCCATCTACATAGTACATTCCAGATTGACAAAGGATAGTGATATGATCCGCTGGAAATGGTATGTTTCACTGGAAGAGTTGTTTTGCTGTCATGTATTTTTATGGCTAGTCGTAAAGAAATAAAGCTTTTGGACTTGTTATGAACAAGAACTCCCCAGTGCTGGCTCTGTTTCTGCTCTTTCCACATACGGAGGCTCTCCTTCTTGCTCTGTTCTGCTGCACACAGATTATGATTAACAGCTCCCATCTCTCCATGTCACTCAGTGGTGAAAATTTCTTCTCTCGGCTACCTTTTAGCAGGTAAAATTCTGCAAGTTTAAAGCAGATGCAATATTTTAAAGGGTCCTTTCACACGAGGCGATCCGCTGATCTCCGCTGAGCATGCAGATGACGGGTCCATCTCCGCTCACTGTGCCAAGACAGACCTGTCAGAGCCCCGCTCTCTATGGGGAGTTCGGATGAAAGTAGACCGCCTGTCCGTTTTCATGCAATCCGATCCGAGAGACGGATGGAAAATAGGGTCTCCATCTGTATGGATTTCATAGAGAAGATCGAATAGCAGCGGGGTGTCAGCAGACATCCGCCGCTCCATAGGAGTGAATGGAGGCTCCGATCAGGTCCGCCTGAAAAACCAACAGGCAGACCTGATCGGAAAGTTTTTTTACCTTCATGCATTCTATGCATGTACAAAACCTCTGTGCAGCAGCCCCCCCCCCCCCCGCTCATACTTACCTGAGCCCCTTCGCGATCCAGAGATGTGCGTGACAGCTTCAGCTCCCTGGGGACTCTCACTCCTCATTGGCTGAGGCAGCAGCAAGGAGCCATTGCTGTCAATCACAGCCAGTGATCCAATGAGGAGAGGGAAGGGGCAGAGTCAAGCCGCGGCTGTGTGTGTGTGTGAATAGGAGGCATAGTGCAATGGCTCAGGAGTGTGCCTACATAAGTGCCCCTACAGCAAGCTGCTAGCTCTGGGGGCACGAGAAGAGGAGGATCGGCGCTGCTCTGTACAAAACCATTACGCAAAGCAGGTAAGTATAACTTTTTTTTTTAATTACCTAATCACTTAGGCTCTGTTTCCACTACTGCGAATTGTTGTGCGATTTGACACATGTGAAGTCGCATGACAAGTCAAAACCCATGTATTTCAATGGTCCCCGTTCTAATTGGTGCGACTCAAGTCGCAGCGACTTCAAAAAAAGGTTTTTGCACTACTTTGTTCCAACATTGGTGCGACTTGTTCTCATCATGGTTTTAACCGGTCGCATGACATCGCATCACAAAGCGCATAGCAGTCGCAGTGTAAAATCGCACGACTTTGTGGACGCAATAGTGGAAACATAGCCCTACGCTGAGCAACAAAACGAACCCGTTTGAGGACTATGCATTGCCAAGATGCCGACTGGTACACTTATTTAGGCCCCTTTCACACTGCCGCCACTTGAAAGTCACGCGATTTTGCAATGATTTCAGGGAATGCCTGTGTAAACTTGAGGTCTATGGACCTTGACTCGCATTAAAGTCAGACCAAAGTAGTACAGGGACTACTTTGAAATCAGTCCAACTTGAAGTCGCACAGATATGAATGGTACCCATTGGAAATCATGGGGGTACGACTTATGTGACTTTACAGTCCCAAGTCGCAGGACAAAGTTGCACAAGTGTGAAAGGGGCCTAAACCATGGGTGCAGAACAACCCGGGAGCCTCTGAAACGCAGACACCTGCAGGATGCAAATTCTGACTTTTAAAAAAAATTAGCACACGGGGTGCTTCTCAGTAGGTTGCAGAACTGCTTTAAAACATCAATTTTTCTGCAGGAAAACGGGATTTGCGATTCCCAGTGTGCTCTGCAACTACCACCCAGCCAGTGAGCAGCACCATTCAACACCTAGAGTTGCCTAGTTTTCCTTTAAACACACACACAAGGTTTTTATTCCCGACTTCTGCTGAAAATTCACGTTGCCTGACTGTCACGCCTTAACCTCTACACAACTGAAGTTGCTAACCTAGAACAAGCATGTAGATAAGGAGCTTGGAATTTTATTCTGGAGTTTCTATGTGCATGTTTCAGGCTAACAGGGACAGCCAATAAAAAGGGCCAGCAATGGCAACCTACATCGGTTCCATTAAAGTGGTTGTAAACCTCAGACATGAAGTAGGAACAAAGCATATCCCTCCTTAGTGCCGGTTAACACAGGGGCGACTTGTCAGGTGAACTAGCCGCCTGACAAGTCGCTTCCCGTTCTGTACAATGGAACCGTTCTAAAAAGGAGCGACGCAAGTCGCTCCGACTTAGAAAAAGGTTCCTGTACTTCTTTGGGGGCGACTTGAGGAGACTTGCATAGACTTCTATACAGAAGTCGTTTTGCAAGTCGCCGTGGAAGTCGTGTGCAAGTCGCCTCGGTTAGGCGACCTGCAAGTCGTGCCGCCCCTCTGTGAACCGGGGCTTAGTGTGTACTTGTCTCAAATTCAAAGCACAAAGTGTCATTTCTGTCTGCTGGTTCGTCCCTCTATCAGTCAAATCAATTCTGACGAGTTTTCCTGACACCAAGAAAAAAAAAGGTTACGAGGAGGAAGCTCCAGCACACAGCCTGCGATTGGCAGCCTCAGCTGTGTTACTGCGTGAAAGGGGGGGGGGGGGGGGTTCCTTGCCTTTCGATCAGCTCTCCTCACTGAGCTCTGTAAAGTGTACTTTCAGCTCTTTGCCCCGTTTTCTGACAGCTTAGACGAGCTTTATAAATTCTGGACTTTTAATGGCTGTAGAGAATAGAAGATTGCAGATAAACAGGTACAACTTATTTAGTGGTATTTGTTTCATCTCTGTGTATCACCTGAGGCCAGTCACTACACTGGGTATATGTAAAGGTTTACAAATCACTTTAAAAGTGGATGTAGGTGAGGAAAGGAGCCACCTCTGCACTTGGTGAAAAATCACAGCCACAGACTAATTTTTGCCCTGAAAATTCAGTCACCTTAGTTGACACCTTTATATTCACCTTTAGATTGGTCTGTTAGCCTAAAAGTATGTGGCTGCAACTGAGGCAAACCCCGCAGTGATGCTGTATCAGATCAGCCATCCATCCTTTTATCACGTCACACCAGGTTATATAGCGGTCAGGTGAGGAAGAAAAAAAATAAAATAAAAAAACGACCCGGGCACAATAGGCCATTCATCAGCATGCATTGTGGAAGAAGAAGTTTAGGGCTTCCAAGGCAAGGGTCAAGCTAAAGACCTTCTTCCATGTTAGGCCCCTTTCACACAGGCGCCTCCGTTTTGCGGAATTCGCTTGCTCAGTGTGGGATCGCTCCGCTGAACCCTGCTGAGCAAGCAAATGACAGGTCCATTTCCACTCACTGTGCAGAGCGGACACGGTCCCACTCTCCTCTAGGGGGAAATTGGGTGGAAAACGGACCGCCAGTCCGTTTTCATACAATCCGCCAGACAGATGGAAAATTAGAACCCCCATCCGTCTGGATTTTGCAGACGGGATCGGATAGCGGCGGATGTCAGCGGACGCGTGTCCGCTGAAATCCGCCGCTCCATAGGGGAGACTGCAAGGTGAGATCAGGCGGACCAGATGGGAAAGCCCGTGAGAAAGGGGCCCCAAATTCACCTTTCATAACCGATTACATGTTACACCCATATTCAGGCTGTAACGTTATGAAAGGACCAGCCACAGCTCCCCTGCTTAGACAGCTAGCAAGGGGATCTTCTCCCCTTACTAGCTGTCACAATAAACAAAAACAAAAAAAAAAAGTGTTCTGTGAATGGAAAACTACAAGTCCCAACAGCCTTCGTGGCTGTCGGCTTGTAGTTCTCAACTAACTACCATGGCACTATGAGCGCTGTGGTAACTCATTGATTCTTCCTGTCAGAATGTATTGGCTCTCGTACGAGGAAGCCGATACACCGACAGGTCTGCAGGAAACCTGCATGGCATCAGAAATCTGCCGATTACTGGTGCAATGCTTTACAGGCTACTGCAACAAAAAATAAATGCACATTAATTTACCTACAAAAAAATAAAAAAAATGTGCATTTAGGTGAACTTATCCTATGAATAGGTTTCCTCTGAATACACCGGTATCCTCCCACATTCCAAAAGACATACTGGTGGGGTTAATTAGCTCCCATCTAAAATTGCCCTAGTGCACAAAGTTCTACTGAGTGTTCCCAAGATGGCTGCTTCACCATCTACCCCAATAGCAAAACACCGAGTCCCCAGAGAGAAATCTCTATATAAAAAGATATATAGAATTTGTTGCACCTCAGTATTGTTGCACTCCTGCAGCCACTTCCTGTCTACATGCCCTCCAGTGATGGCATGTCTCACCGTGGGTTTCCCGAGGGTGGCAATGCCGGCGTAACGTGTGCTGAAATGGCTGCTTGTAGCCCATGTCACAAGGTGACTGGGAGACAGGGACACAGTGCTGTCACCCTATGTATGCAGGAAGTACCTGAACAAGGACCTTTATGGCAGGATCACCAGGTATTATAATAATAGCTGCAGATTTAAAAAGATTGAAAACCTCATTTTAAAATTAGAATACCGTGCCTGTACAAGATTTTAGCAACTTTAGGTATACCTTACAATAACTCAAGAATCAGTACTCACACAATATTTTTCCCTTTAATACATAGGATCTCTTATGAACTAAACCTGGGCCCATTAAGCTGTACTTAGTGTATTTTGTAGTCATCAAAGTCCCCGTGAATATAGAGGACGGTGCACTGCAGGCGCTAATGAGAGCGGAAACTCAGTGTGTCGTCTCCAAATCTCCCGCCTACCGCGCCACAGCATTGCTAAAATAATCAATTTTGGAAGGGAGTGTGAGAGGGGGGGGGGGGGGGGGGGTTTCCTCGCTTTATTAAATACAAGTTTCACTAAAGAGTCGCACTATTCACAGACACAGGTCCCTGGAATAAAAATTCCTACAGATGTCAAGATCCACAAACCCCACATTTAAAAGGGCCACTAGAAGCCAATGACCGATTTAGGCCAAAGGATAATTGAACAACCTACGTGAAAAAATATGCAATAGGATTAGTCTGGAACAGACAATAGTAAAAAGTTGAGCTGGCAGAGGCAGTGTGATGTTTTGGGCAATGTTCAGCTGGCAATACAGGGGCCTGCCATTCATGTGAATCTTACTTTGTAGTCCAGACAGATAACGTTATGTCGAGTGAATAGATACCAAACAAGACATGCTTTAAAATTGTGCACGCCTGTTACTATACCATAGGAAGCGCTTTAAAAGCCACTACAGGTTACCACTTTAGATTTACACAGGAGGTCTGATGCTAGAATTACTGCCCAATGGTCTGACATTCGCAGTGATACCTCACATGTCTGGGATGATCACTGTTTGCGTGCGCACAAGCACGGGGGGGATGGCAACGCTTTCCCTTTTCTTTTTTTACACGGTCACTTTAAAAAAACTTTTTTTTTTTAATCACCTTTATTGTTATCACAGGGAATATAAATATCCCCTGTGATAGAAATAGGCAGTGACAGGTACTCTTTATGGAGAGATCTAGGGTCTATTAGACCCCAGATGTCTCCACTTCCCTTAAAAGCAGCTGATCAAACCAAGATCTGATCAAACCAGATACTTTCCAATTTTAAAAATGGCACGGTTTACATCTGGGGTGACCGAAAGTGATGAATGCTCATTGCTTCCGGTCTCCTATACCATAGAGGAGATCAGAGCGATTCCGGTCTCTGATTATCTCTATGGTTGGCCTGCTGAACAGGAGAGCGGGTGGGACAGGAGAGAGAGATGGTGGAAGGTGGAGGGAGAGATGTCCCCTCCCGCTGCTTGTAAAAGGTAATCCAGCAGCTAGTATTACCTCTTGATGACCAGCGACATACCTGTACATTGCTGGTCGTCAAGTGGATTTAAAAAAAGAAAAGGGAAGAGCAATAGAGGAGGTAGTTTATATTTACTCACCTGCAGCTGGTGTCTACAACCTTTTCTCAATTCCAGTGCTACAGCCTCCTCAACTAGTCACTTTATCTCCTACATTTCTGAGAACATTGGATGCCAGCGTCTCCCAGTTGTGCGCTGTGGCTTCATCCTAAGACCCTTATGGGACTGCCGAGTCCTATAGTGGTCCGAGGATGTAACCACAGCGTGTAACTGGGGACAGAGGGCATTCCCAGAGGTGTTAAATGCTCAACTGACAGGAGATGCAGCACTGGAACAGAAGGGAAGCAGAAGACACGGCCCGGAAGGATGAGAATAAGCGCTCTACTATTGAAGAAAAAACTCATAATGGTTCAGTTAGGCTGTATAATGCCGCGTACACACGAGCGGACTTTACGGCAGACTTTGCCCGGCGGACTGGATTTCGTCGGACAATTCGATCGTGTGTGGGCTCCAGCGGACTTTGTTTTCTCAAAAGTTGGACGGACTTAGATTTGAAACATGTTTTAAATGAATCCGTCGAAATCGAGTCCGGTGGAAATGTCCGCTCGTCTGTATGCTAGTTCGGCGGACAAAAAGCCACGCTAGGGCAGCTATTGGCTACTGGCTATGAACTTCCTTGTTTTAGTCCGGTGTACGTCATCACGTACGAATTCGTCAGACTTTGGTGGATTGTGTGTAGGCAAGTCCGTTCATTCAGAAAGTCCGTCGTAAAGTCTGTCGAAAAGTCCGCCGGGCAAAGTCTGCCGTAAAGTCCGCTCGTGTGTACGCGGCATAACCTGCATGGTGAGCTTTGAACGACATTTCCATCTAAGACTACCCTGTCTATAAAGTGACAATGCTGCAATTTCAATAAAGAATGGAGTTGTCACTGTTAAAAGAGAAAAATCAAAAAGGTTTCTCTGTCAAACATGCAATAAAATGTTACTTGGGAAATGCTATGTTAATGATAGTGACAGAAGTCACCATATATGACATCTTATTTCCCTGCTGTTTGCTGTAACATGAAAAAAGTAAACATTAGAGAACATCAGATCAGAAGATATTTAAAAACGCAGTTGAAATAGCCGTCATGATCAACATGAACACACAGCTGTCTTCCTGTCCAGTGATCCCCCAGAAGAAAAACAACCAACTGTCACTTCAAACTCCCAAACTTAGAAAAACGGTCAGCATCACAGAGTGACAAATGTCAACGATCCCATTTCCTGTACATCCATTTCTATATATCTTTTAGGGTGCATTCACACCTGAACGTTTTCAGCTCATAAAAACACCCAAAAAAAAAAAAAAAAAAGTCTGAAAAACGCAGAACAAGCAAAATCTCATTCATTTCAATGGCACCGGTTCTGAGCGTTTTTGTCACCTGAAGCTAAAAGTCTGAAAAACGCCCTGAGCTCAAAAAAAAAAAAAAAAAAAAAAAAAAAGAACATGAACTTCTTTATTATATGCACCCAGGGATGTGTGCCCAGAATGCAGACTGCCCGTACTGCCCTAAATGTAGGCACCACTCAGTGGACCGTCCAGTATCATTCAGCCTCTCAGCCTTTTCCTGGCTGATGGTAGTGAGGCTAAACCACCCACACCTGAACACCGGAGCCTCATGCACAAGGGCTAAAATGTCCAATGTACATGAGGCCTAACAGACTTTATTCAAGGGACTCAGTGAGCAGGGATCAGTAGGCTTTCCACGGTCATATGATGCAGCCTGTCATAATCAATAACACATTAATGCAACCAGCAATCAGCAGTGCAATGCTTTACAGGCTCCAAAAATAAATACATGCACGTTTGTTTACCTGCAAAAAATGTGCAATTTTTATTGTTAATAAGTGAACTTATCCTTTAAAAGAAGTGGATAAGTAACAAATCTACCCGAATGGTCAACAGGTAATAAAAAAAAAAAAGTATGTAACGAGACCCTGAAAAACAAAAACTGACCCCGATTTCACCTAAACAGCTGTCCAAACATTGCTACCTGCAGCACCGATTGGTGAGAATTCCTATGTTGAGGGGGGGGGTCATGACTGGTACAAGTCACAACTCCATGCAGTTTCATAAGCGTGAATGGCATCTTTGTATCTATCTGCCTCTTCTAAAACAAAAGTCATTGTGGCACTACAACACAAAAAAATACAAAACAAAGGCTGCTTTATTTTAGGATAAGGGGTGGAGAGATGCAAAGCACACCTGTATGCCCCCTACAACTAACTGTAAACCAAGAAGAACTGCTGGTTTTATAGTACAGATACCGCATTCACAATGGTTGTACTCATCTCTCCAGTCTTCAAAGCCTACTGCACAAAAGCCGGGGCATTTTTTCTATTGTACGCCGAAGAGTGCTAACAAGCTGAAAACATTATTCACATTGGACACTGCAGTGTCTATAGATCTGCTACAGCCACTAAAGACCAGCAGTATTGGATTGCACAGTTGACCATAAGGGAATAAATGATTTGCCTAGCTCAGTGAAGGTGAACCTTGGCACTCCAGATGTTTTGGAACTACATTTCCCATGATGCTCAACTCCACTTCACTGCAGAGTGCAGGAGCATCATGGGAAATGTAGTTCAAAAACATCTGGGGTGCCAAGGTTCTCCATCACTGGCTAGCTCTACCCAGTTTGCATGTTCTCCCTGTGCCTGCGTGGGTTTCCTCCGGGTACTTAGACTTCCTCCCACACTCCAAAGACATGCTGGTAGGTCACTTGGCTCCTGTTTAAAATTGGCCCTAGTATATGTATGAATGCGAGTTAGGGACTTTAGATTGTAAGCTCCTTGAGGGTAGGGACTGATGTGAATGTATATGCAAAAGCGCTGCGTAAATTGAGGGTGTTTGTGTGGACGTCATTCATCATGTGGTGTAGTGGTTGGCGCAAGTGCCCGAAATAAATAAAAATATCCATTTGTAGTCTTCCTGGGTGCCATAGAGGCACCTCACATTTCTGCTTCCCTGTGCAAAAGGACTACAATTCCCATAAATCATAAGGAACGTAATCACCTTGTGGGCGATGCCCATGGTGCTGTCAGACTGAAGGCAGCCAATGGGCAGTTTGCATAGCTGGCAATCAAAGATGGTTGACAGGTCACGATCAGGTGGTGTGCACCTGCCCATTGAAGGAAAAGTGATGTAAATGCATCACCTTTCCAGAATAGGAAATACACAGAGGAGGAGAAACAACCAGGAGAACCTAAATGGGGTAATCATTGGCCTTGTGTAAAAAAGGATAAATGTAAGCGATTGCCTCGCATCGAACACAAATATTGGCACCACATCCCTTAGGTCATACAGTATGAAGAAAAAGGAACTGGGACTTTAAAAAGGGGCAATAGGCGACACAGAAATTATGTAAAACATTCACATTTTTTTTTTTAGAAAAATTGATAAAAACATGTCTATAAAAAAAGAGTTTACATTCAATGTAACAATACAGTTTTTGAGAGTGCAACCGAAGGATTTGTTTCTCAACATGTTTCTCTCAGTCTGAGAGGAGGAGGACGTTATTTTCTTCACATACCACTTCACCCAGGTCCTCTTCCATCAACGCGATCTTATTTACTCTCTATGGTCATCAGATGATCCTTTGGTTGGGTTCGCTTCTTGATTTAAGTGGTTCAAACATTAGAGTTTATATTCAAATTTTTGAAAGAGCTATACACAGTGCCTGATAATTATTCTCCTGAAGAAGCCCCGACATGTGGTGAAACATGTTAAGAAACAAACCCTTCGATTGCACTGTATTGTTACATTGAATGTAAACTTTTTTATAGACATGTTTTTATCCATTTTTCTAAATAAAAATTTGAATTTTTTTTTACATAATTTCTGCGTCACCTATTGCACCTTTAAAGTCCCAGTTCCTTATATTTTCTTCATAATGTGTAAAAAGGATGTTTGATCCGGTCTTCTGATCCTCCCCTTCTTCGACAGTCCCCAATCCCTCTTCTGATAGAAGTGAACCTTGGGGGCACTCTACACATGCTCAGTTTGGTGTGTATTGCTAGAGAGTTTTTTTTTTTCTTTTTCTTGAAAAGGTGCATGTGATCAGCACAGGGCCAATCAGCATTGTCCAAAGGGTCAGAGGTCATGCAGCCTCATAGGATAGTAAAAGAACAAAAACTCCTCCTACTAGTTTTAACCAGACACTGATAGAAGTCGTCATAAGACTGCTATATACTGCTGATAAGAAAAGGTATTTATCAGTTTGCTCTGTGTACTGTGGGAGACCAGATATAGCGAATGCAGGGTCCTGGGTTTAGTAACACTTTAAATACACACAGTCTTCTATTTCAGGTGCCAAGCTTTGCATTTTTTAAAAAAAAAAAATTTTGGAATGGGACAGAGCCGCTTAATATGCATTCCCGGCACACAACCGTAACAGAAGAGACAGCTACAGAAAATATAAGCAGAAAGCAGCGGCAGCATTTTAAGGGTATTTAATAGGAATAGATTTGTGTGCATCACCAGGTTAACACAACAGTGCCACCAGCAATTTTCTCCTACGTGGAAATTCCCTCTTCCAGCCTTTTGAAGCTGTAACAATAACCTGTTTGTAATAGAAATTCCACCAAGAATACTTCAACACCTACATCCCATTTACATCGCTGGAATGGATTTCAAAAAAGGCGTGAAAGCAACAATGTAACGTGTTGATAATGCAGCATGTGCAATCAAACCAACTGTATACATTACGCTATTATCAGCACAACAAAAGTGAAAGTTTAGGTTTTTAGAACCAAAAAAAAAAAATTATGCACATTCAGTTCCACTGTTAAGTAACTCGCTCTATAATAAAACTATTCATAAAGAAAGGAGAATCCTTGATAATCAAAAGTAGATCTGAAGTGTAAAAGAAACATTAAAGCTGAACTCCAGGCAAAGATTTGAATACAGAGATATCATACATATATAGGAGCCGCTTTACTGCCAAAGAAAATGTATTTCTGTCTATACAGTCCTGCGATTTACACAGCTCTGGCACAAAGTGCAGCCCTGTCTGTCAGGGGAGGGGACCAGATTTTTCTCTGCTGGAGTTAAAGTGGAACTTTATCCATAACGTAATAAAATAAAAAAAACAGTTAGCAAAGAACATACATTTCACATTATTAATTATGCTACCAAAATCTGTGTGCACTAAAAACTGCCTCCAGCATTGTTCCCGTTTCTTCTTGCTGGAGGCTGCCATTTTGCTGAAGCCCAGAGCCCCTGAGCAGCAGTAAATCATAAAGTGGATTTAAACCCATTGATTTAACGGTTTAAAAAAAAACAGTTACATTTCTGGAATTGCTAACCGTCACATTTACTTGCGTCTTCAACCAAACTGTCGAACCATCAAAATGGCCGGTGTCCTAACTGATCACATGTGCAGCACCATGGCAGTTGCAGATCAAACAGAAGCAGCTTCCTTGGATGTAAAGGATAGGAGGACTTTATTACACTTTAAAGTGGATGTAAACCCCATTCGTGAAATCTGACCTGGGCACATCTGTAGGGTCTACTACTTACCATAAATCTATTACCTATTTTGTAGACGCTATAACTTTTTTGCAAATCAATATACGCTTATTGGGATTTTTTTTTTTTTACCAAAAATATGTAGCAGAATACATATTGGCCTAAATTGATGAAGAAATTATATATATATATATAAATAATAAATGTGTATAAAAAATTTATAAACGTGTGCGTGTATATATATATATATATATATATATATATATATATATATATATATATATATATATATATAATATATATATATATATATATATATATATATATATATATATATATATATATTTTTGTTTTTTTTGTTTATAGCGCAAAAAATAAAAAACCACAGAGATGATCAAATACCACCAAAAGAAAGCTCTATTTGTGGGGGGGGGGGGGGGGGGGAGGGATATCCGTCATTTGGGTACAGCATCGCACGACTGTGCAATTGTCAGTTAAAGTAACGCAGTGTCATATTGCAAAAAATGGCCTGGTCATGAAGGGGGGGGGGTAAACCTTCCGGAGCTGAAGAGGTTAAGTAAAAGTTGACCAACATTTCCCTTCAGTCATGCAGTTGCGCAGGCTTCTTTTGTACTGACATCACTTACTCCGATTTCACTGCACACTGTTAACTTCTCACAATGTGCATTAGAACCTGCAGAAAGTCAGATAGAGCTCCGCCTCATTCCCTGGCTGGAGGACGTCTAGCATCATCGAAGTATTTCTTCCTCAGCCCGACTTTCCCTGGCCCTTCCTTATATTCACTTGATTTCAAATCATGAAGACTCTGCATCAAATATTGATGTTACCCAGGGTGGCCTGCATGAAAATCCAGCCCTGTAGTATGGGAAGAAGACAAGCCGCGGAGGCAGTGTGATGCTTTGGGCAATGTTCTACTGGGAAACCTTGGCTCCTGCCATTCATATGGATATTACTTGACATGTACCACACCTACCTAAAAACATTGTTGCTGACCAAGTACACCCCTTCATGGAAAACTGTATTCCCTGGTGGCAGTGGCCTTTTTTTTTAGCAGGATAATGTGCCCTGCCCCAGTGCAAAATGGTTCAAGAATGGTTTGAAGAACACCACAAGTTCGAGGTGTTAATTCGGCCTCCAAATTCTCCAGATCTCAATCCAATCGTGGGCTGTGGGATGTGCTGGCAAAACAAGTCCGATCCATGGTGTTTTCACATTGCAGCTAATGGGACTAAAAGGATCTGCTACTGAGGGTTTGGTGCCAGATACTGCAGCATACCTTCAGAGGTCTAGTGGTGTCCACACCTCAATGGGGTAGGGCTGTTTTGGTGGCAAAAGGGGGACCCCACTCTATTGGGCGGGTGGTCATAAAAGTTGTGGCATTGTATAAAATGACAAGATTAAAAGTGAATGTTTAGTTGCTTGTTAGAAGTTTAGGATTAGCAGCATTGTGCACCGGAGGCTGTTTAAAGCGGATCTTCAGTCATTTTTTTCAACTTTACATTAAATCTTCTGCTTTTTTGAATAGTAATTTTTTTTTTATGCCAGTAAATACCTTATACAGCCCACTTTCTGTCTATTAGCCTAGGCTTAGGAGTCATTACACACAGCTCTATCTCTCTTGTGAGAGTTTGCCAGGAAGGGGGGGGGGGGGGGGATGAGCCGTGAGAGGGCAAATAAGAGCTGCAGAGCTAGGTGTGTGTGTGTGTGTGTGTGTGTGTGTGTGTGTGTGTGTGTGTGTGTGTGTGTGTGTGTGTGTGTGTGTGTGTGTGTGTGTGTGTGTGTGTGTAAATCCAGGAAGTGAACAGGCAGCAGCTTCAGATGCCCACAGTTAAAAGTCAGTGGAGGGAGATTTCTGCTGCATATTTGGCAAGTACAGAATTACAGTATATATAAAAACAATCCACAAAAGTGGTTGGAGGGAAGCTTCAGAATGGCAAAGATGTTTTTATTACAAATTATGTTAGCAGTTCCTCTTTAAGGGTGTTTTTTTTTGGGGTTTTTTTTGTTTTGAGAAACAACCTGGCCTTGGAAAGCTGAAAGACCTCAGATCTGAGGCCAGCTATATTGTAAAATGCTGAATGTGTCACCAATTTGTATCCTTAGGCTGCTTTCACACTGGGGCGGTAGGGGGTGTCGGCGGTAAAACAGCGCTATTTTTAGCGCTGTTTTACCGCGGTATTCAGCCGCTAGCGGTGTGGTTTTAACCCCCCCGCTGGCAGCCGAAAAAGGGTTAAAACCACTCGTATAGCGCGGCCATAGCTGCGGTATTGCCGCGCTGTACCATTGATTTCAATGGGCAGGAGCGGTTTAGGAGCGGTGAATACACCGCTCCTTCCCCGCTCCAAAGATGCGGCTTGCAGGAGATTTTTTCTTCTCCTGCCAGCACACCGCTTCAGTGTGAAAGCCCTCGGACTTTCACACTGAACAAACAGCGGAGGCTGTTTTCGGGCGGTTTGCAGGCGGTATTTTTAGCGCAATAACGCCTGCAAACCGCCCCAGTGTGAAAGGGGTATTAGAGCTAATGGACAGGGGTTCTAAATGACCTGACAAAGGGGGTGCCAAATGTATCTCTAAAAATAGATATGTTTGATCCAAGGACCCCGGTGGTGTGAGGGAAGAACGCTAACCATGGAGCCAATGAACTATAATCCATTTTATTGTCTGAAGATGTTTTTAATCCCCAACTATGGACACTTCTTCTTTCTCCTCTCAGAGAATCCAACATCCAGACATTCTCACAAGTAGTTTGTGTTTCTGTTCCTCCCACAAGGCCATAACAAAAAGTGACATTATCTCACCGCTGGGCTCCATTATTTATTATGAATACTCCATCAGGAGAGAAAGCACCAGCATTCAGATTGGTCCATGACAGCAGAGCTCATCCTTGAAGTAATCGAGAGATACAATTTGAGCAAAAGTTGTTGCACTTGCTGGACATCTCATTACCATGAAGGTTGCTCCCAGAACAGCCCCCAACTCACCTGGGAAGGCTTTCCACAAGATTTTGGAGGGTAGAGTTGAAGAGTTCAGCCGCCAACACCTCATCCAAAATGAATTTATGAATGCAGGTGCAGTACAGGTATACAGACGCTCACACATTTCATCTATGGAGCCTTAATCATTAGCCATGGCCTTGAAGCTGAAACGTGTAAGCCGCTGTATACCTGTACTGCACCTGAATTAAACATCTCACCTCCGAAAGATTTATCCCCCTCATGACCAGGCCATTTTTTTTGCTTTTTGACACTTCGTTATTTTAACTGACAATTGCGCGGTCATGCAACCCACAAATAGAGCTCTTTTGGTGGCATTTCACCACCACTGTGTTTTTTTTTTTATTTATTTGCACTAGAAAGACTGAGAATTTGATAAAAAAAAAATTTCTTTCACTTTACTTATCCAAATCATTTGGTGGAGGGGGGATTATGGTGTGGGGTTGATTTTTTAGGGGTTGGGCTTGGCCCCTTAGTTCCAGTGAAGGGAACTCTAAGACCCCTTTTACACTGAGGTAGCTTTCAGGCCTTTTAGCGCTAGAAATAGCGTTTGTAAAGCACCTGAAAACTGCCTCCCATTACAATGGGTGCTTTCACACCTGGACGGCACGCATGCGGGACGTTCGGAAAAGTCCTGTAAGCAGCATCTTTGGGGTGGTTAGGGAGCACTGTATTACAGCACTCCCAAAACGCCCCTGCCCATTGCAATGTATGGGCAGCGCTTCAGAAGCGCCATAACATGGGAGTTTTTAACCCCCCCTTTTTTGGGAGTTAAAAGCGCCCCCCTAGTGAAAAGCATTGCAAAAGCGCAACTTAAACTGCGGTAAAGAGCCACTAAAACAAGCAGGGCTTTACCGCTAATGACCGTCACTTTCAGTGTGAAAGCAGTCTTAAGGCGTCAGCATACCAAGACATTTTGGACAATTTCATGCTCCCAACTTTGTGTGAACAGTTTGGGGAAGGCCCCTTCCTGTTCCTACATGACTGTGCACCAGTGCACAAAGCAAGGTCCATAAAGACATGGATGAGCGAGTTTGGGGTGGAGTCCTGACCTCAACGCGATAGAACACCTTTGGGATGAATTAGAGTGGAGACTGTGAGCCAGGCCTTCTCATCCAACATCAGTGCCTGTCCTCACAAATGCACTTCTGGAAGAATGGTCAAACATCCCCATACACACACTCCTAAACCTTGTGGACGGCCTTCCCAGAAGAGGTGAAGCTGTTATAGCTGCAAAGGGTGGGCCAACTCAATATTGAAGCCTACGGACTAAGACTGGGATGCCATTAAAGGTCATGTGCGTGTAAGGCCTCTCTCACACGAGGGATCCGTATGTCCGTTTTTCACCCTTCCGTTTTCGGATGAAAAACGGACATACATTCATCCCTATGGAGCGTCGGATGTCAGTGGTGACATGTCCGCTGACATCCGACCCGCTCCGATCCGAAAAGTGTAACGGAGGAAAAACCTACTTTTCCATCCGGTTTCGGATCGGATGACGACGGACACTACGGACCGTCATCATCCGATCCCCCCAGAGGGGAGAGCGGCGCTCTGACAGGTCCGTCGCTGCACAGTGTGCAGCGATGCACCTGTCATCTTCCTGCTCAGCGGGGATCGGCGGAGTTATCCCCGCTGAGCAAGCGGATGTTCACGGGGCGGATCATGACTGATCTGCCCCGTGTGAAAGAGGCCTTAAGGCAGCTGTCCCAATACTTTTGGTAATATAGTGTATATCACCTTTTATTTTCTAAACAATTTCAAACATTTTGACATTGTGGGAAAAAAAAAAAAAACACAACAGAAAAAAAAAAAGTGAATTGTATAAAAGAGTAAACATCCATAAAAAAAATTACAAAAAAAAAAAAATAATAATAATAATAATAATTATTTTGCAGCATTGCAAAATGTAATAAGTATGGGGGGGGGGGGGGGGTCTTTGGGAAGCCAGAAACAAGTCCGTATAAATGTTTTGGCATTAAAAAAAAAAAAAAAATACAAAAAAGTCATCACTCAGACTTGCCAACAATTGGAAAGGAACAGACATGACACTCCCCAATTATAGTAGTGACCCCGTGTCTTCAGAAAAGGGTAACCACAAAAAATAGACTTCAAACCAGGCAAAGGGAGATGAAAACAACAATAACCACTGGTGGGTGGCAAAACCTTTTTAACACTCGCCAACATCGAAAAATAAAGAAGGCCGGCCAAGTAAAAAGAAAAAAAAAAAAAGTATTGCGGGAATTACTGCTTTGCGCAGATTTTTTTTCCGCTACATTAAAAGGGTGAGCTTCACAGAACAAAAAAGCCCCCCCCCCCCCCCCCCCCCCCCCCCAATCCTTTGTAAACTTGTTCAGGGCAACTAGTGGCAAGTGCAAAACAAAAGTCAAGGAAAGCGGCCCAGCAAAGAGAGCCTGTTGCCGTGAGCTTGAAGATATTATTTAGAGACGTGTCCATTGTGTTTATTTATTCACCCAGCGACCCATCTACAATGCTGGCGATGTGAAGAGTCACGGGTGGCGGATTTTTTTTTTTTTGAAAGGCAGTAACAAAAAGTAGGACAAACCCCGGCCATCTATGTCGTCAATGAATATACTGCTATCATTAATGCCACTGAAAGAGTTTTGTTATATTTAATATGATGAAATATGAAAAGAATTTCTGAAAAAAAAAAACACTTACATTTTTTTTTTCTTTCAAAAAGCAGCTTTCATTAAAAATAATCCATGGTGATCCTGCCATAAAAGTTCAGGCATTTCCTGTTAGAGGGTGACACTCTGTAGCCGTTTCTCAGTTGTTCTCCTGTATGGTCACCCGTCCAAATGGGTTAGCAATGGAGACAATTTCAAACATAACGCCGTCATGATCCACATTTGTCACCATCAGGAAACCCACCTGGGAAATGCATATACCGTATATACTCGAGTAGAGCTGCACAATTCTGGGAAAAATGAGAATCACGATTCTTTTGCTTGGAATAAAGATCACGATTCTCTCACGATTCTCAAAAAAAAATAATTTTATTTTAAAGATAAAGCCTTGTCAGTGCAGCCTTGCCCCAGTGCAGCCTTGCCCCAGTGCAGCCTTGCCCCAGTGCAGCCTTGGATCCCCTGTACTTGCTTCCAGGGCTTCAAAATCGCCGACCGCGATTTGAAATGGCGCCGCCGAAGTACACAGAGCCGGTCCTCGGCTCTTTCCGGCGGCTCTCGTTCAATTTCGGCTCCACTCGTAGTCCCGAGCGGAGCTATCCGAGTAGGTTCGGATAGCTCTGCTCGGGACTACGAGTGGACCCGAAAGTAAACGAGAGCCGCCGGAAAGAGCCGAGGACCGGCTCTGTGTACTTCGGCGCCGGCGGCGCCATTTTCAAAACGCTGGTTCCCGGCGGCAAAAAAATCGAGATAATCCAGACTGTAGATCGCGGGGGGGGGGGGGGGGGGGTGAATCGAAATCGCGATTCTATGTACGATTAATCGTGCAGCTCTATACTCGAGTATAAGTCGAGATTTTCAGCCCTTTTTTTTTAGCCTGAAAGTGCCCCCCTCGACTTATACTCGAGTCACCCCCGTCTGCCTACATGATCACCGTGTTATGCAGACAGACGGCGGCCTCTCACTGTTCAAAAGCCACGCCTCCTCCTCCTCGTCTGCGATGGGCAGAAAACTCAATTTCCCAGCAGCCTATCACGGACATTCTCTCATCCTTGTCCATGGTATGAGGATGAGAGAATGTCCGTGATAGGCTGACTGTTGGGAAATGGAGTTTTCTACCTATCAAGGACGAGGAGGATGCGCGGCTTTTGAACAGTGAATGGCCGCCAAATAGTAATAGCACACGCTGATCGGTGGATGGAGAGCGGCACACGGTGGCATGCACAGGACACAGGTAGGATGCACAAGTACACATATACACAGGACACATACACATGCACATAGGACACAGGACACATACACACAGGACACATACACATGCACATAGGACACAGGACACATACACATATACACAGGACACATGCACATATACACAGGAGACATGGCGGCACAGTGGTCTAGTGGGTAGCACTCTCACCTAGCAGTAAAAAGGGTCGCTGGTTCGAATACCAACCACGGCACTACCTGCCTGGAGTTTGCATGTTCTCCCTGTGCCTACGTGGGTTTCCTCCGGGTACTCCGGTCTCCTCCCACACTCCAAAGACATGCTGATAGGTTAATTGGCTACTGTCCAAAAAAATTGGCCCTAGTATATGAATGTGAGTTGGTCACCTTGGATTGTGGGCTCCTTGAGGGTAGGGACCGATGTAAGTGTGTACTCACTCAGGTTGAACTGGATGGACTAGTGTCTTTATTCAACCTTACTAACTATGTAACATGACACATATACACAGGACACAGGGAAGGTATATAGCTGCAAATGGGCATCGTTGACCCTCTTTTTTCCCCACTTACAGTAGCCGCTGCATTTCTCACCCTCGTCTTATACACGGGTCAATAAGTTTTTCCCATTTTTTTTGTGGTAAATTAGGGCCTCGACTTATACTCGAGTGTAGGCTGAAACAACTAATCGATTAATCGACAACTAATCGATTACTATTTTCATAATCGATTAATCGGCCAGTAACATAATGGGGTTAAAAATAATAAAATTAGCCCTTTATAGTACAAAAAGAGCAAATAATCGCTACTGTAAATATTACTTTCACTGTTATACAGTAAAAAAAATGAACCCCTTACAGTAGCGATTTGCTTTTTTTGTACTATAAAGGGCTCATTTTAGTTTTTTTTAACCCCATTATGATACTAAACGTCTTAGACCTGGTTCACATCTTTGTGTTTTTTGGTGCTTTTTGCAGAAACACACTACAGTTCATTTAACATGGTTTTCTATGGGACATGTTCATATCTAGGCTTTTTTTCAGCCACTGAGTGTTTGGAAAGGGTCAGGGACTTTTTTTTTTTTTTTAATGCAAAACGGTGCTTTTTTGGTTCAATATACTTCCATGGAGAAGCTGCAGAAAAGCATGTAATGCGTTTTTGCAGCAATTTGTATTTTTTTAATCTGCCCAACAACAAATTGGCCAAAAAACTGTATTTCTCCTCTAATAGTGTATATACAGTATATCTCTTCTGTCTGTTATTCTCAGAGTGGATTCAATATTTTGCTCCCTAAAGATATAGTTGGTTGTTTATATTTACCACTGCATAGAGATATTTAAGAATAAATTGCTTTTTTTTTTATACTTTACATATTAACTAAATTATACACCACACTCTTTTTAAGGTTATTAACCGATTAATTGATTAATCGAAACAATAATCGACCAACTAATCGATTATGAAAATAATCGTTAGTTGCAGGCCTACTCGAGTGTATACGGTAATCATCTCTAGAGTGTATGCAGGTAGGAAGTGGCTGCAAACAGTTTGCTGGAGATCCACAGGACACACAAGATGTAAGAGCGATGTGAAAGGCAAAATGTTTTTCATACACAGTACTTTATCAAGCTAAAATGTCATTCAGTTAGGATTTACATTTACTTTAAAAAGGGACAAGTACAGCCAAAGCTACTTTGGCTGTACTTCTCCTGTAGGTCACAGGAGTGCAGTTGATTCTGCACTCCTGTGACCAGTTTTCAGCAGGCTAAAGATCGCGAATATATAGTCGGGATCCACCCAGAAGAGCCTGGCTCAGCCTCTCAGTGATCCACCGAGAGCCTGAGCTAGGGCCCTCCCACCCCATCCACAGCCCAGCACTCCAGTGAGCACTGAAGTGGCAGAGCAGAGAGTTGGAAAATGACAGTCGCAGCTCTCTTCTCAGAGCGGAGGGGAGAACTGAACGATCAGCGGTGTGTGATCGTTCAGTTCTCACTGCCGAGCCGGCGGAGGAATCGGTGCTGCATCCACCTAGGCGAGTATAAATGTTTATTTTATTTCACAGTCCATACTTCTCTTTTTATGTGCAAATAGCAAGTACCGTATATAATCGATAATAAGACAAGTTTTTCAGCACATTTTTTTTGTGCTGAAAATCCCCCCCCCCCTCCCCCGGCTTATACTCGAGTCAAGCACTTTTCTGCAGCGGAGAATAACAACGTCTTCCGAACCGACTTTGGGGCCCCCGTTTCTCTGGGCCACTTGGTGCTAAGAACCAGCTTTGGATATGTTGTAGTGCTAGTTCCACTGGGTTTGCACACCAAATGGCCCCAAGGTTCGGGGCCCCAAAGTTGGTCAACTGTGTCCATCTGCAGCATTGTCAATTTCGGGACCCTTTGGGTCCAGAGACCCCAAATTTTGTCTGTAGCTAGGGGGCATGTAGGAACCCTTAACTACTGAGTTTGAAATTCAGGGGACCTATGGCTGCAAATGGGCACAGTAGACCCTCTTTTGCACTTACAGTAGCTGCGCATTTCTCACCCGAGGCTTATACTCGAGTCAATAAGTTTTCCTAGTTTTTTGTGTTAAAATTAGATGCCTCTGCTTATATACGCGTCGGTTTATACTCGAGTATATACAGTATACTGCAGCTGGGAACCGCAAAGGCCTCATGAATTAAATTTGGCCATATTTACCCACCTGGGATCCCCAGCTGCCCACAGAAATTAATTACAGGATGCAGCTGTACAAAAGGTATACAGCTCTAATTGTGTAAGAACGCACACGGACGTAACCATCCAGAGGTGTATGTCTGTACACGTGCTAAGGCAAGTACTGGCCTCAGTCTTTTACAGTCCCCTGTACAGCAGAAGTCAAACTAGGAAACTAACAGACAGGACTTGAAGCCAATCAGGTGAGCTGAAAAGGAGCCATGCTGATAGAACAAAGTGAGCAGAAGTGTGTCTCCATCAGTCTCCTGCTTTCTCGCTGGACAAATATAAACCCTAAAAACAAATCTCCTATATGCATTTTGTTTGTAGATTTTGCAGTCTGCTTGGAGTTCAGCTTTAAGTGTTACTAAACCCAGGAGCCTGCATTCACTATATCTGGTCTCCCACAGTACACAGAACATAGAAATGCAATTTTAGTAAATATAAACTGAAATACATTTTCTCATCAGCAGTATATAGTAGTCTTGTATCAGTTCCTAGTAAAGCTTGTAGGAGGAGTTTTTTAATTCTCCCCTGACCCTCTGTGTCTGGACAGTGCTGAAAAACACACCAAACTGAGCATGTGCAGCCTGTCCCCTGGCTCTGTAAATATTAGGTTATTTTTTGGAGACAGTGCAAGAAGAGGAGGATCAGAGAGACACAATCAAATCAGCCATCCTACACAAGGGGAGGATTAACCAAGTTCCACAGTGAGTATAATAAGCATGCTTTACTGCATATACACCCTGATTTTACTGTCGTGGGTTAAGTCCAAATTTCATCCCTGTGTGCTTGTCCAGAGTTCCATTTCATCTTTATCTTCAGTAGAATTTAAACTCCCTCTACATTACAAGTGTTTACTACAGCTTAAAGGTTTTTTTTTTGCTTTTTTTTTTGTTTTGTTTTTTAAGGAACACGTCTAAATTTAGAAACCAAATAATAAATAAAAAACACTGCGGTCACAGAAATTGTGTTGATTTAACCAGGGACGCCAAATTACTATGAATCCTGTCTGAGGCCAAAAACGCCTCCAGCAACAAAACTTTTATTGTGCGCGAGTGTCCAAATTATTCGTAAGTAATGCCACATGCCAACCCATGGCGAGCGAGAAACATCCCCGCACAATGCAGGCCCACCCCAAAGTCTCGTAAACCAATTTATGCAACGATGATTACAGCCCAATAAAAATGTCCAGAGAAATAAAAATCGCAAGGTAAAAAAAGCAAAACTTCCAGAGCGGTAGGACCGGCTGGGAGAACACTTGAATTTTAGGAATGACTTGTACTAATATGTCTTGAATGAAAAAAAAATGTAAGCAAAGATATTTAAATAAGGCAACCCAATGGGACACGTGCAAAGTAAAAGCATCCATAGCAACTGGATAAAAGCTAAACACTTCCCTACAGGGCACTTTTACCCCCTCCTGCCCAGGCCAATTTTCAGCTTTCAGCGCTGTCACACTTTGAATGGCAATTGCGCGGTCATCCAACACTGTACCCGTATGGAATTTTTATCATTTTTTTCACGCAAATAGATCTTTCTTTTGGTAGTATTTAATCACCACTGGGTTTTTCTATTTTATGCTAAACAGAAAAAGACGTAAAATTCGGGGGGGGGGGGGGATAAAAATAAATAAAACGTTTTTCATAGTTTGTTATAAAATTTTGCAAACAAGTACCGTATATACTCGAGTATAAGTCGAATTTTTAAGCACATTTTTTTGTGCTGAAAGTGCCCCTCTCGACTTATACTCGAGTCAAGCACTTTTCTGCAGCAAAAAATTTCATTTTCCGAACCGAATTTGGGGCCCCGTATCTCAGGGCCACTTTGTGCTAGGAACCCAAAATTTGGTGTGCAGACCCAGTGGAACTGGTACCAGAACATATCCAAAGCTGGGGTTCCTAGCACTAAGTGGCCCCGAGATACGGGGCCCCAAAATCGGTTCGGAAAATGTCATTCTATGCTGCAGAAAAGTGCTTGACATTTTCTGAACCGACTTTGGGGCCCCGTATCTCAGGGCCACTTAGTGCTAAGAACCCCAAATTTGGTGTGCAAACCCAGTGGAACTGGTACCACAACATATCCAATGCTGGGGTTCCTAGGACTAAGTGGCCCCGAGATACAGGGCCCCAAACCCAGTTTGAAAAATGTCATTCTCTGCTGCAGAAAAGTGCTTGACATTTTCTGAACCGATTTTTGGATATTTTATGGTGCTAGTTCCACTGGGTTTGCACACCAAATTTGGGGTTCCTAACACTAAGTGGCCCCAAGATACGGGGCCCCAAAGTTGGTCAACTGTGTCCATCTGCAGCAATGTCATTTTGGGACCCTTTGGGTTCAGAGACCCCAAATTTTGGCTGCAGCTAGGGGGCATCTAGGAACCCTTAACTACCGAGTTTGAAGTTCGGGGGACCTATGGCTGCAAATGGGCACAGTGAGGCTGCAAATGGGCATTGTTGACCCTCTTTTCCACTTACAGTAGCTGTGCATTTCTCACCCTCGTCTTATACTCGGGTCACTAAGTTTTTCCCATTTTTTTGTGGTAAATTAGGGCCTCGACTTATACTCGGAACGACTTATACTCGAGTATATACGGTAATTTTTCTCTACGGATGTTCATAACAGAAAAACCAAAACATTTCGAAGGCTCAAGGGCCCCCCCCCCCCCTCTTCAAAATATTTTGAGGCTGAACGGTGACAACTAGATATATATATAGATATATATATATATATATATATACACACACACACACACACACACACACACAGCGATACCTATATAGCATTGTCAATTTACGCAGCGCTTTACATATATTTTATATTCACATCAATCCCTGTGCTGAAGGAGCTTACAATCTAAAGGTCCCCAACTCACATTCATACACACATATTGGGGCCCAATTTTCACAGGAGCCAAATTTTCCTACAAGCATGTCTTTGGAGTGTGGGAGGAAACCCACGCAGGCACAGGGAAAACATGCAAACTGCAGGCAGGTAGTGCCGTGGGTGGGATTAGAACCGACAACTCTAGTGCTGCTAGGCAGAAGTGTTAACCACTTAGCCATTGTTAAAAGAGAGTCACTAATTTTATCTATTAGATTTGACCTTCTCATGCCTACTCCAAACAATCCAGTATTTGTAAATTTATTACATGTCTACTCGATTGGATGATGTATACTTTATATGACATCGGGACGTGCTGTATAGTTTAGCCATAATAATTTAAAAAGATTCACTTTTTATTTGTGCTGGTGACCATAGACACTGGGTCTAAAAAGTGAAGGAAAAAAATTTTTTACAATTTTGAGTCACCACAAGAACTGGTGTACAGGGGACATTTCCCTTGATTTCCTTTAAGCTGGATAAAACCACGAAGATTTTCATACAAACATTTGTACAAAAACTCGCACAAGTACATTCGATCATGCCAGAGACTTGGGTGACCGTTGCTCGAAAGTACTTCAAAATGTAGTTTACTTTCAACGTTGGATTTGGGCACAAATGGAATTTCCTCAAAGAAAACATTCACCATTAGAAATTTGTTTGAGAAAAGTTTTCAATCCTGCTCCTTCAATTTTTCAAGTCACTACGACTAAAAGTGATCACCGGTTTGACCGCACTAACCAGGGCTTGATAAATCCCAGGCGCCAGGTCGCCACAGCGAACAGAAACCGCGTCCAGGCACCTGGGCCCTCTCCAGCCCACACGGCTTTGTACTCCCTCATTCCCCACTCTGGGCGCGGCTGGCCCCTCTCTCCTGCCCCATAGAGTGGAGCTCAGTCCAGTGTCCTGGGACTCCCGGAGTCTGCTCCATCCATCCCCATGTAGAGTCCAGGCGAGGCCCTCCAGTGCACACTTCTTTCATGTAAAGTACTTCCCTGGACAGCCCTATGAGAGCTTGGTCCCCTTAGGACACTGCAGGCTCGTCTCCGATAATATAGCGACCCCCCCGCCCAGAGAGCCCATGAAGCGGAGGACGAGGCCCCCCCCCATACTGATCGTCCTGTCCATACCACTCCTGCTGGAGGGTGGCCGTGCAGCCATGGACGAGTGTTCGGAGGGCGGCGGGTCACAGCATTGTATGCCGTATTTAGTCAATGCTGCCTTCAACTTGACAGTGGTGCTCACCCATGCATGCAGCTCCCTCCTGGAAAAGTACTGTGTGCAGACCGGAATCACCAAGACCTGCCACCTGTGTGACAGTGGACAGCCCCCACCTCCAACATGGTACCCACTTCCTCACCGACTATAACAAACAGGCGGACAGGACATGATGGCAGAGCCAGACCATGCTGGCCGGGATCCACTACCTGCACTCCCATGAACCTCATCCTGCATCTCGGTGAGTGACAACACCCAACCTACCTGTACACAGGGGCCACTCTCTCCACCATACTTCAACCCCATTCCCCTTGTACAATGCCACCCACATACCACTCCCTGTCCCGCTACCTCCCAACTGTCCCATTGCCCCCCCCCCCCCATGACACTACCCCCTCCCGTGACTTTTTTCCCTCTTGTCCCCCATCTGTCGTGTCCCCCCCCCCCCACACCTGGCTCCTAACTTTTTTAGCTGGCTCCTAGATTCAAAGCAAATTTGTCCTGCCCACTAACAATTTAAAAAAAAAAAAAAATCAGATGACTATTCTGAAAGAGTAAAAAAGTCTACTAGTGTACGGCCTACTTTATTTAGGAGAGATTTCCTGCTGTGTCTACAGATTGGAAGTCAAGGTAATTCTCTTCAATAAGACACCGGCGAGAAATAAAAACATGATGGGGTTTTATCCATTCAATTCTAAAACTAAAGAAATAATAAAAAGGGCTTTAGATACACTTTAAAAAAGGAGTTGTAAAGTCAAAAGGTTTTTTTTTTCTAATGCATTCTATACATTAAGATAAAAATCCTTCTGTGTGCAGCAGCCCCCCCCCCCCAATTACTTACCTGAGCCCCATCTCTGTCCAGCGATGTCCACAAGTGTCTGAGACACAGCAGCGGTGCCAAAGCCAGCCAGCCAATCAGGAGAGAGAGAGGGGGCGGGCCACAGCTGTGTCTAAATGGACACACGGAGCTGTGACTCGGCTCGGGTACCCCCATAGCAAGCTGCTTGTTTTGGGGGCACTCATCAGGAGGGAGGGGCGAAGAGGGACCCGAGAAGAGGAGGATCCGGGCTGCTCTGTGCAAATCCACTGCACAGAGCAGGTAAGTATACCCTTTTTTTTTTTTTCAATAAAAATAACACCAAGAAACTGGTATAATCCAGTGCAGCCAGATTGACCAGAACTCCTAACATGTGAGCGGGTTGGGTCTGCGTCCTAAAGGACCGTACATACTTCACGTTAGTTTTGAGTCTGACTTCTTAGGTCTCCAATTGCTATATATATATATATATATATACACAAATTTTATACAGTCTTTTGATATACATATCCATGTCAAAAATCACCTGCCAAATTCTGACTTCACTTTTTTTCCACTGTATCTAAAGAAATATTGCTTGAACCACCCTACCCTGTGATTGGATAGTCAAGGATGAGCAACACTGATGAGGTCAACTCAGAGGAGTTCTCCCCTCCAATCAGCCAGTTTCCTGTGCATAGTAGTAGTAAAGCCCAATTGGAGGAACAATTTAAAAAAAAAATGCTTTTGCCAACACTTTCAATGAATACAAGAATTTTTACATCTCTGCTTTAGAGAACCAACTGGCAGTATCTGGTTGCTCATGGCAACGAAAACTTTCGGCGCCTGCAGTTTGTGGCTTTCATGTTGCATATATGAAATGATCAATGCGCACTCTCCAAATATTTGATCTACTAATGGGATCTCATTAAGATGTGTTTCCAGGATGAGAAAGCCGTACACAGAAGAAGAGACGCTAGCCATAAATCACAGGACATACAAACAGCAATAATAGAGCTGAAGAAATATGCCAGTTTCCAGTTGCATTTTTTTTTCCCCCTTAAAATCGATAGGCTTAACACTAAAAAGCAGCAAAGGGAGCTTTGCAAGGGAGAAATAAAAAAGGTAAAGGCCGGTCTCAGCACGACTCTGTGAATGTTCCCCGTCTTGTGTCAGGCTACCTTGCTGCTCCCAGCTGTCTCCTGATAAGGAACCTGGGATTAAAAGATGCGTGCCTGATCTTTTTACAAGCTTCATTTTGGGTTCTTATGAACCATTTGAGACCAGAAAATTGCTGGAAAGGTTTCCAAGCTGATAAATTCTAAAGTCGCGCGATCACTTATTGGACGTGTTAGAAAAAGAGGAGAAAAAAAAAAAATGCCAACGCAGGACTTTAGGCTGGAAGGTTTAGTAACAAATATTATGAGGAGCGCGGTGCTACAGTACTCACGTCATGCTATTTGTAGCTTCCCATAATGGCGCTATATTTATACAGTGACACCAGAAAGGAGTACACTTGGCTGGAGGATCTCATACCAGGTATAAGGTTAGCTAAAATTCAGCACTCTATCCCACAATCTGGGCGACTCGGCAACCTACTCAGATCTGCAATCGCCCAGCCCACGCAAACCCACACAGTCTGTCCTGATACACAGGGGTGGATTTTAATGGAATGGGGTGGATTTTACTGAAGGCAAACAGACTGTGTACTTTGCAAGTGCAGTTTGCTACAGAGCTTAGTAAAATGAGAAGGAGCTCTTCTGACTTCCATCATCCAATCACGTGCAAGTAAAAATGGTGCAATTTTATTTTCCTTGAATGTGATTGGATATGTTTTGCAAAATGAAGCTTCATCTCATTCACTAAGCTCTGGAGCAACTGCACAGGTCTATTTGCCTTTAGTAAATCCACCTTCAAAAAATGTACATGACTACCCCAGCTAAGCAGCTCCTCATACGTGTGGCACCGTTTTAACTGCCAAAGAAGCCAGTCTTGTGATATGGGCACCCCTGACAGACGGCACCTCCTGATCGAGAACAACTGTGCAGTCTATACTCCGTGAGGGCCGGTTCACGTCACAAAAAACACACTCCAGAACCATTCCTGCGTGCTTTTAATGCATTTCTGGATGCTTTCTTCCTGTTTTTTTTTTCCCCCTACTGCACTGGGGTAAGGGGTGTTTTTTTTTTTTGTTTTCTGGAACGCAGAAAAAGTAGAAAATTCCACATTTTTCCTGCACTGGAACACCCTAGTGTGAATTATGCCCACTGGAAACCATATAACCTACTTTCCATGTGTTTTTTTGCATGAAAACCACACGCACGCACACACTATAGCCCAAAAGATGGCTACATCGCAGTCGTCCAGTTCTGGAAGGGAATCCATAGAAGTCCTCCCAGAACCCCGCCCCCCTGCAGCACGCATCAGGCGCACTCTGACCGATGTGTCCTTTGCACATAACTGATCAAAGACTGGGATAAAGAGCCGATCGAAGCAGCCCTTTACCATGTGATCAGCTGTGTCCAATCACATTGTTTGCCCCAATTATCAGTGCTGCCCATCAGTGCAGCCCAATTTTTTCTTTTTTTTTTTTTTTTTCAATCTTTGGTCTTTTTTTGTTTTTGTTTTTTTGTTTGTTAAACAAACACACAACCTGTGGTTAGTAAATACCACCAAAATAAAGCTCTAGTTGTGTTAACAAAATGATAAAAAAAAGTTCACTAAAATCACCTCTACAAGCACTGCTGGGAAGCCCAGTGGAGGGGACATCAAAACATATGAAGAGACTCTCATTGCCTTCATATTTGTAGCAGCAAGAATATCGATTGCCAAACCTTGGAAATCCCCAACGATCCCTTTTCACCTGCTAAAATCTAAACTATCATGGATAAATGGTGAATGAACACCTCTCGGCAGTTCTAAACGATAAGGTAGCTTTTGCTAGATAAAATAATGAGATGGGATTGGCTCGGGAGTACTCTTCTCCAGGGCCAGAGTGCACCCCCCTCCACTATCCTCTATTCTTCTATCATCCCTTTTCTTTCAACTTGAATTTGCTTCTAAGGGCCCATGGACCAATTATGGCCCCTGGGTCCATTCAGAAGTTAAACTAGTAGGTTGCACCTAGTAGTGGTGACAGGGGGAGATGGGGATCCCCCCCACGGTTTCCCATGCTACATGTTGGAGAACACCTACGCAACATCTAGGAGGTTTTTTTTTTTTGTTTCGGTTTAGGCTCGGTTCACACTGCTGCGCTGTGAATTTGTTCTGTTTTTTGTCCTGTGTGAGGTGCGATTTTACCGGGAATTTCAGGAGTTGGACATAGCTGCGGTTGATATTCTAGCCAATGGAATCATAAAAAGAAAAAAAAAAAAAAAAAAAAGTGTTAACTTCCTGTGTACTTCCTGTTTTTTTTTTTGGAGAGTAGTGTGGTGGAATTCGCACATATATGTGAACCATCAATGCTATTCAAGAACGATTTACATTGATGTCTATGGAGACTAAATTCGCAACGCAGTAAACTCGCACAAGACCCTTTTTTTTTTTATCGCATTCATAGAGGAATCGCAACGCATGTTTGTAAACGACAGTCATTGAAAACAAACAATGACTTTAGAGATGACATGCGAATTTAAAGTGTTTTTGATGCATCGCATTCGCTATGAACTCGCATCAGTGTGAACCGGGCCTCAAGTCTGACCATACTATATAAATCTAAAAATGAGGACAATGATACATAAAACCTCACATAAATACAAGATAATTTGTGAGGTAACCGACTCATAACCGATTTGTTAAATGTACCATTATTTCCTACTACAAATGGTAAACGTGGATCTTGTACTTGCTAAAAAAATAAATAAATAAATTCTGAAGAAAAATATTGAAAAAAGAAAAAATGAGCTAGTTTGGGTACAGTGTTGCATGACCGCTCAATTGTCATTCAAAGTGTGAGAGTGCTGAAAGCTGACCTGGGCAGGAAGGCGGTGAATATGCCCGGTATTGAAGTGGTTAAAGCAGGCAAAACCAAAAGGTTTGCTTTTTTTTTTTTTGCAAGCCCCGACCCCTCCAAACAAAAATGGGCTTTTGAGGGACACTGGTGGGAGCTGGTGGAAATCCCATGATAATGAACTCCAGCCCAGTGAAAAAGTCATCCCCGCTCCTCCTGAAAAGCATCAGAAGCCGGGCCAAGCTAATTTTTTTTTATCACTGGACCTTTCAGCAACTTTAAAAGTCTGCGTACGACTATATTTCTGACATGCCACAATGTGTGGGAATTGTATAATTTTTACCTTTTCTTGTTAAAAAGCTGTACTTGTGCTCCAGTCATGTGACACTTGATAGGCAGAGATGATGTCATCAGTCTGCTGCAGGCAGAATTTTCTCAGTCCCCACTACCAAGTAATAAGACTGCACTAACTTTGCAGACTTTCTAGCAACACATTTCAAACTTCAATGTGCTGCCAATAGTCCCCACATTCAGAAACACAAACTATGAATGAGCCCCAAGACCGAAAGCAGCTTTGAAAATCGATCTACTTCAGCGCAATTTGAAAGCAGTCTATTAGTGCGACTTCATGTGTGGCTTGCCAACATTTCATGCACAGACATCAATGCAAATCGCACATAAAATCTCAAAAAAAAAAAAAGTGCAGGAACCTAATTTGAAAAGTCGATGAGAGTTGCGCTGATCTGAACGGTTCCATAGTCGGCAATAGGATATGACTTTGATCTGTCAGGTTGCATGACAAGTCACACCAGTGTGAACCAGGGCCAATATAAGAGATAACAAATAAACCAGCAGAAATGAAAGCAATTTTTATGGCACGCTTTGTTACAATAGAAAACAAATAGCCAAAATCTAGGAGTGTCACTGCTGCAAACAGAGGCCAGCCTGAGCGAGAGCGAGAACAGGATCTAACTAGGTGGAAGAGTAGGGTAGTACAAGTGAGAGTAGGCCAGGCTGGGTGGTTGAGGACCTGGCTAGGTGGATGAGAGGATAAAATGCAGGTAGGCCAGGCTGGGTAAATTAGAGGTCTGGCTTAGTGAGAAGAAGACCTGGTTGAGTAAATGAGAAACTGGCTATAGGAGAAGGCTGCCTGAGTGAAAGTAGGCCTACCTGGATGGCAGAGTAAATTTTAAGTCTCCCTGGGTAGATGAGAGTATAGCCAAAAGGGGGCAAGGCCAGGCCGGGCGGATGAGGAGGGCAAGGCCAGGCCGGGCGGATGAGGAGGGCAAGGCCAGGCCGGGCGGATGAGGAGGGCAAGGCCAGGCCGGGCGGATGAGGAGGGCAAGGCCAGGCCGGGCGGATGAGGAGGGCCAGGCCGGGCGGATGAGGAGGGCAAGGCCAGGCCGGGCGGATGAGGAGGGCAAGGCCAGGCCGGGCGGATGAGGAGGGCAAGGCCAGGCCGGGCGGATGAGGAGGGTAAGGCCAGGCCGGGTGGATGAGGAGGGTAGACCAGGCTGGGTGGATGAGGAGGGTAGGCCAGGCCGGGCGGATGAGGAGGGCAAGGCCGGGCCGGGCGGATGAGGAGGGTAAGGCCGGGCGGATGAGGAGGGTAGGCCAGGCTGGGTGGATGAGGAATGTAGGCCAGGCTGGGTGGATGAGGAGGGTAGGACAGGCTGGGTGGATGAGGAGGGTAAGGCCAGGCCGGGTGGATGAGGAGGGTAGGCCAGGCTGGGTGGATGAGGAATGTAGGCCAGGCTGGGTGGATGAGGAGGGTAGGACAGGCCGGGCGGATGAGGAGGGTAAGGCCAGGCCGGGTGGATGAGGAGGGTAGGCCAGGCTGGGTGGATGAGGAATGTAGGACAGGCTGGGTGGATGAGGAGGGTAGGACAGGCTGGGTGGATGAGGAGGGTAGGCCAGGCTGGGTGGATGAGGAGGGTAGGACAGGCTGGGTAAATTAGAGGTCTGGCTGGGTGAGAATTAGACCTGGCTAGATGGATAAGAGGGTAGCCCGAGTAAGAGTAGGTCTAGCTGCATGGAAGAAAGGGTAGCCTGAGTGAGGATCAGCCTCGCAGAGTGACTTACAGGCCTAGCTAGGTGGATGAGAGGCCAGCCTAAGTGAGAGCAGGCCCGGCTAGGTGGATGAGAGCGTAACCCAAGTGAGAAGAGGCCCGGCTAGGCGGATGAGAAGGCCGCCTGCAGTAGGATCAGCACTGTGCACAGAAGAGCACATGGGCTGAAGCACAGATATAAACAGGCCTGAGGAGATGGTTGGATAATTACTAAACATGAGAGGCTGGGGGAGCGGCGCCATTACAATAATGTCCTCCTCCTCCTCCACACTGACATGTTTATTCAAATCAGGCCGGGCCATCCACAGTAAAGCACACCAGCCTCATTAACCCCCTGACTACCGGAGCCTACCGACGCCTAAAATGCAGCCACCAGCATTAATTCTGCCGGCATTAACCCCCCCCCCCCCCCCCCAGCCTGATACGGTTCCAAAGACCACAGCTCCGCTTAGTTAACCCCTTGTCTGCCAGCACTAACTACAGACAAACGCTTCTGACCTTTCCCACCACTAACCCTCTGACAAAAGGAGTCTGCCGCACTGTTATTTGAGCTAACCAGAAGTTACTGCAATAAACCCTTTGCTATGGGTCTGTTGGTTAGGTTAATTTAACCCCTTAGATGCCACAGATGCTCCGTTACCTTCTTACAGCTGCAGGTCTGCAACTCCCAACCTCCACAGCCAGAAGTCTGCAATCTGTTAAATTAACCACTTGAAAGACAAATGTCTGCCAGCAATTTTAACCCATTAGCAGTCATCATTGATACCCTGACAGATTAGACCATTAAATCCCCTTTAAGGCAGAACATGTCTTATCATTTGTAACTTGCATTCATTTAACCCTATGGAAACCCACAGGTCTAGCACCACCACCAGTACACCACCCCTGTTAATCTACTGACAGCCCCACTAACTGCCACAGATCTGCCAATACTGTAACCCCCTGACATCCAGTCTTTACCAATACTCATTTGTCAACACCCTGCGATTGCACCTACAGGTGGGCTACAAATAACCATCGAACCACCAATGTAATGCCAATTACTCGTCATGAACACTGCGAACTGTTAACCCCTTAAATAGCAAAGTGAGGTCTGACATATCACAGCCGGGGATGGACAAGTCTTCAGAGCCCAATGCCGTTTAACTATTACAGTCGGTTCCTTAGAGGGGATTTTTTGGTTTTCCTGTATTGTACATTTATTTGTCATTTTATAAAAGGAATAGTCCATTCCTGGTAATGCTCTAGCTACACCAGTAACCCAACATGTACTGCATTTCTGCCACCAGCATACTATATTACCAAGCTAGGGTTTTCTACAGGAGAAGCCGCAGTTCTGAAAATTCTACTGTCCGGTGGTTGTAAATAATACGGAACTTCGATACTTTTAGAGTCAATTAGCTGGAACAAGCTTGTAGCAAATGGAGAGAAATGCAAAATCAGCACACTGGTTGCAATTCAGTGATGTAAACGGCTGAAGCCATCAGATTAGCACGACAGCCAGGCAACTAGCATTTGCAGAAGGAGGACGACGGGGGACAGGCAACAGCAGAGCACATATCAAATCAAATGTTCTGTACATATTAGGGTCTATGCCCCAAGATGTAATGTAAACCCAACATTTCATATTCCTGATATGTGCCAGCTGTACCATGTACTTAGAGCTGCACAATTAATTGTTAAAAAAAATCGTGATCTCGATTCAACCCCCCCGATGATCTCTATTGCAGAGTTTGCCGATTGTTTCATATAACTAGTGGAGAGACTTATCTGCTCACTCAGCTGTCAAAAGAAAACATCAGGGCAGTCTGCCAAGTTTTTAACATGAAACATTGTAACTAATGCTTCCTTCTTAGATCAAAAGGATAAACTTCTGTGTGTAAAGAAAAAAATCCAGGCAGTCTGACAAGTTTTTAACAACCTGGAAATGCAGGAAGTTTAACCACTTAAAGTCTAAATCTTTTTCTGACACAAGTTAAAATCAATATTTTTTTGCTAGAAAATTACTTGGAACCCCCAAACATATATATTTTAGCAGAGACCCTAGGGAATAAAATGGCAATTGCTGCAATATTTTATGTCACACTGTATTTGTCCAGCGGTCTTTTAAACGCAATTTTTTGGGGAAAAATACACTTCAATGAATAATAATTAAAAAAAAGAAACAGTAAAGTTAGCCCAATTTTTTTTGTTTTAATGTGAAAGATGATGTTACACAGCGAGATTTGTGATCTTCTAAGCAAAAAAAAAAAAAAATGTGATTCTAATTTTAGGCAGAATCGTGCAGCTCTGCATGTACTTATATGAAGAAGTATCCTTTCCTCTTTGTATTGCTTCCATTGTGTGCACTCACTGGTATTCCTGCCAGTCCTGCTTTCCTATTAAAAAACGGACCACACTAGGCATGAGAGGACAGCGTTGTCAGCTTTCTAGCTAGGCTGGGAACTCCGCCTGCTCTCCTCCAATGATCAGACTTATGCTAACACGCCACCCTGGGTTAGCATATATTATATATACACACACACACACACTGAGTATACTTTACAGGCATGCACGTTTCGTTTACATGCATTGTGTTCCATGTTCCATTTGAACAGACTGCCCAATGCACCACAACTGACCAAAAATTGTGCAAGCAGCATTTTTCGGCACCAGGCACAGCATGTTCATCAGCAAGATATGTTGGGATGCCATTCACAATAATTGGCACTGCATCGCACCAAACCATGAAAGGTGCCTTGCCAAGCACTGTGGCAATTCGATAAGTGTGAATGGGCCCTTCGTGATTTATACAGTTAGGTCTCATGAAGCTATACAAAAAAAAAAAAAAAAAAAAGAAAGGTGGATAACGCAAACATTACAAGCACATAAAATGCTGTCTATGACATGTATTGCATACAGTTCTATAGAAAGAAACAAACAAAAAAAAAAAAACAACAACAATCGCCAATCGTCACTTTTAGCAGCTTTGGGAGGTCAGGCTAAAGAAAGGGAATTTCTGATTGGCCATCCCAAGTCTCTGCATTAAAAACTTCTATAAAAAAATAAAAAAAGTAAATAAGCAACCCTGCCACCAGTTACTGTGACAACACAAGTGCGAGCCACGCTCACTGGGCTCAAATATTAAGGCTGCATTCACACCTCTGCATTTCAAAGTTGCGCGTTACCGCGGTTTTTTTTTTCTACCGCGATTTTGCTCACGTCACCAATGTAAAAGGCAGAAAAATACCTGTAAAGAAGCTCATGTTCTTTTTTTGAGCTCAGTTTCTCATGCGTTTTGCTTCAGGTGACAAAACTCTCAGGATGTGTACAGGTGCCATGGAAATGAATGGGATTTTGCTTGTTGGTTGTTTTTTGGGCGTTTTAGGAGCTGAAAACGCTCAGGTGTGAATGCAGCCCAAATGAAAGCCATGAATCACAGGCACTTCCAGCTCTGGATACATTTGTTCAAACTGCTGTGCTTAGGCCTCATGTACACTGCAGCTGGTAAACGGACGTTTAACACATTGAGGAGACTTCAGGGGCTGCTAAAACCCATCTCTAGCAATACACACCAAACTGAGCATGTGCAGCCTGACTCCATAGGCTCCGTGTTATCAGGAAATCAGGGGACAGTGTAAAGACGGGAGGATCTGGGAAGCCAGAATCAAACAGCTTTTTTTTTTTTTTCCCCCACAATGCAAAGGATTAACCCCTTAGGTTCCACAGGGAGTATTACAAGCATGCTTTACTGCAACTACAGACTGATTTTACTGTTGTGGGTTTAGTAACACTTTAAAGCAAAACTTCAGTCATTTTTTCATCTTTTCGTGTATTAAATCTTCTGCCCTCGTTGTGGTTTTAACTTTGGATAGTAAAACTTTTTTTTTTTTTTTTATGCCAGTAAATCACTTATACAGCCCACTTCCTGTTCCTTGCCTGGTCATTAGCCTAGGCTTATGAACTCATGCACAGCTCTCTCACTCTCGTGAGAGTTTGCCAGGAAGGGGGGAGTCATAAGAGGGCCAATGAGAGCTTCAGAGCTGGAGGTGTGTGTCTGGGTAGATCCAGGAAGTGAACAGGCAGCAGCTTCAGCTGCCCACAGTTAAAATGGTTGCAGCCAGACTTAGTGGAGGGAGATTTCTGCTGAATATTTGGCAAACACAGAATCACAGTATATATAAAATATGCAAAGTGGTTGGAGGGAATCATGCTTCAGAATGGCAAAGATAATTGTTTGTTTTTTTATTACAAATTATGTGAGCAGACTGCAGTTCCTCTAACTGCAAAAGCACTTCAGCTTCTGGCTCTGGTTTTTGAAGGTCAGCACTGAGTTCTGCAACATTTGTACCAAACATATAGAGGTGTCCCCATTACCCCACTGGCTTTGAGGGAAATATCGGTTACTAAACCATGCATTAGAGCTGGTTTCCCTTTGTACAACACCAATTCTTTTTATACTGGGTGTCCCTAAGGTGTGCCCAGTGCCAGACCAATCTCATGTGTCCTAATAGAAGTCAGTCAACAGACTCCTGGCCCATTCTTGGCTCTGCACTTTAGAGCACATTAAGACTGGATTCACACCTTGGAGTTTTTGCTTCATGCACTTTCTATTGTAATAAATCAAAATCAACATCTTGAAAACCCCCAGTCAAGACGGTCATCAACCCGTGTCACGATGCACATTGGCACGTCACGATGCATATTGCTGTAGGTTACAAAAAGCTTTGACATTCAATACAAAGTGAACGCAATGCAAAAGGAAAAAAATAAAAATTTAAAAAAAATTAAAAAACTAACGCAAAAATGTGCGTTAACATGCTTTTTGATGCGATTCACGCACAGCTGTGAATCCAGCCTAAAGCAACTGAACCTACAGCAAAATGAGCTTTGTGTGTCAATTTTTTTTTTTTTTTAATCGCACAAATCTCACCTTTAGGTTTTAATAAGACGCTTTTATTAATGAAATCCACAAGAAAAGAAATATGGAGGTCATCTGCCAAGTTGGCTGGCTGCTTTTTAGCTCTTTCTGAAATCGTTAATCTGGAACAAGTACTCCAATTGCAGCAACGCATTTCACACAATACCGATGCATTTCGGTGGTTAGTGCCACAGAAAAAAAAAAAAAAAAAAAAAAGTGTTGATCAACATGAAAACAGCCAAACCAAGCCAGGCGTCCCTTTAATGGAATCTTGCTTGCTGCATTTTTGGATTTTTAGTGCGGATTCCAAACAAATGCAACTTCCACAGGGATGCCATTGCATTTAAATGTTCTGTATTCTACATACGTTGATGCATGAAACTGCAAATAAAAACACCTCCTTTGCAGAATGTATTGCCAACATGCTTGAAGAAAAAAGACATAACACCCATGCTTAAAGCGGGGGTTCACCCACACCGCCAAAAAAAAAAAAAAAAAAAAAAAAAAAAAATATTAAAAGCCAGCAGCTACAAATACTGCAGCTGCTGACTTTTAATAAATGGCCACTTACCTGTCCCAGGGTCCAGCGATGTCAGCAGGCGACGCCGAGAACCCGCTCGGTTCTCGGCAGCTACCGCCGCCATCCTAGGTGAGGGAATCAGGAAGTGAAGTGTTGCGGCTTCACTTCCCGGTTCCCTACTGCGCATGCGCGAGTCGCGATGCGCGATCTGGATGGTCCCCGCTCTCTCCTGGGAGCTGTGTGTTCCCAGCAGACAGCACGGTGGGGACGGGAAGAGGCGTAGACTCCCATGGGAGTCTATGCCGGAAGTGGGTGCAAATACCTGTCTTAGACAGGTATCTGCACCCCCCTCCCGCCTGAAAGGTGCCAAAATGTGACACCGGAGGGGGGGGGGGGGGGGAGGGTTCCGAAAAGCGGAAGTTCCATTTTTGTGTGGAACTCCGCTTTAAGTGGAAACTAGCAACATGTTTGCCGTTACCATGTAAAATTACAGGTTTCCTTTGATGGAAGGGGGTCAGCGTCTAAAAAACACCACATGAATTGAATGGGTGCTCATTATACACACAAACACACAGGTCTATAGGCTACATCAATACATGACACTCCTGCCTGAGCAATCTCTTTCTCAGGTTATCTCTGAATTCCTGATAACACCTCCAGCTTATTGGTATAGAAGTGACTGCTCCTTTAATTGTTTGTAAACATTACTTAAAAAGGGAGGAGTGTATTTTTAGTGACTACCATATTTGAGTTTTTTTTTTTTTTTTTACTACATTCAACTGAAAGCAGTCAGATTTCCTCAATGCTATATACACAGTTTTGTGAATTCTCCTTCCAGTAGCCATCTGCATAAAAGGGATTGTGATTAGCATCCATGCTGAATGACTGTAATAAGATCAGTTCACTGTTGGCCAGAATATTCTATTCTGGGCAGTCTAAAGATTTGCACTGAGAAAGTGGCTTCACGCTTGTGCGTTGCGATGCACAGTAAAACGTGAATTATCGCAACTCCACAAAAAGTATTACTAAACCCCGGACCCTGTATTCACTATATCTGGTCTCCCACAGTACATAGACCATGGAAATGCAATTAATAAATATAAACAGCTAAATAACCTCTCAGCAGTATATAATAGTCTTATGACTTCTATCAGTGTCTGGTGGAGTCCTGGTTCAGATACAAGCGATGCGGGAACCAGTGCGATTCCGGTGTGGGTTCCCGCATCGCATGTCACCTGCCGGCAGTTCACACCGACATCTGCGAACCGCTGCAGACGTCAATGCAAAGTTAATGACACCCCCAGATCGGTCCGCAGATCTCTAAGCAATGTGCCAAATGGTGCAGGAATTGGATGGCATGGGTGTGAACACCCATGCCTTCCGATTACAGTGCGGACCACAAAAAAGGGGTCCTGCACCATTTTGGTGCGAATGCGATGCGAGTTCAGACAATCTACATGGCTGAATTCACATTGCACAGATATCGCATGTGATCTGCACAGCAGCGCGGTGTGAATCACATGTGATGTCTTATGCCCCGTACACACCGGCAGATTTTCCGACGGAAAATGTGCGATAGGACCTTGTTGTCGGAAATTCCGACCGTGTGTGGGCTCCATCACACATTTTCCATCGGAATTTCCGACACACAAAGTTTGAGAGCAGGCTATAAAATTTTCCGACAACAAAATCCGTTGTCGGAAATTCCGATCGTGTGTACACAAATCCGACGGACAAAGTGCCACGCATGCTGAGAATAAATAAAGAGATGAAAGCTATTGGCTACTGCCCCGTTTATAGTCCCGACGTATGTGTTTTACGTCACCGTGTTCAGAACAATCAGATTTTCTGACAACTTTGTGCAACCGTGTGTATGCAAGACAAGTTTGAGCCAACATCCGTCGGAAAAAAAAAAAAATCCATGGATTTTGTTGTCGGAATGGCCAATCAATGTCCGACCGTGTGTACGGGGCATAACAGTTTTTCATTTTCCTCTCACTGTCCTATGCGGCTGCGTGACCCCTGACTTTGTCTGGACAGTGCTGATTGGCCCTGTGCTGATTACATGCACCCTCCCAAAAAGAGAAAAAAAAAAAACCTCTAGAAATACATAAACGGAGTATGTGCAGAGTGCCTCCTAGGGCTCTGTTCTATCAGATTAGGGACAGTAAAAGGGGAGGATCAGAGAAGACAGGATCAAACAGCCTTTTGCTTAAGCCCTTAGGTTCCACAGTGAGCATAACAAGCACGCTTTACTGCATATACAGACTGATGTTACTGTTGTGGGTTTAGTAACACTTTAAATCATCAACATCTTCGGGATATAAAAAGAAGAAAAAAACAATGAATTTCCTTTAGCTGGTGCTCAAGTCTGACCGTTCTCGCCTCTTCCGTTTACATCTAGCGGGGGGGGGGGGGGGGTCCTCCTTCTGGTGTCCACCTCCATGCCTGCACGACATGGACATTTCCTATTGGCTGTCCAGCAGCGGGGTCCTCTCAGGACCCAGAAGAGGAGTGATGTCATTGCAAGGGGCTGCTGGGGGATCAGCTGGTGTTGTATTTTGCCTGGAGAGGGAATTTCAAGTATGGTATAATGTTCATTGAGATCAAGAATGATAGCCTCACACTTGCATACAGTAGCTGCCAACGCATCTGCACTACAGCAACACATATATACTGCGAGTTGATATACTGACTGCAAAATGCTGCACCATTTGGTTTTTTTCCATGTGTTGAGGTGCTGTCAGCCCATTCCAAACTCAGGATTCTTGAAAGCACAAAAATACACGGTGGGGCTTCTATCTCATATCAGCACTATCAAGCCGAAAGTGCAACATGTTTATGTAACAAGCAACTATGGTTGCCTCCATGTACATATAGTTATACTTTATGTAATATAGAAAGAGAAAAGCTTTAAAAAAAAAAAAAAAAAAAAAACACATTACTGCACAGTGATAAGATCACTTACAGCAGGAACATTGCATTCACACATGTAGATTAAAATGGTTAAAAAAAATTTTTTAAAAATGCAAGACTAAAGATTCCTCTTAAAGGGCATTGCACCAGCCACCGCAAATTAGCCTATATTAGAAGAGTCAGGACTGCAAAGGCCACCAAAAGGGAAAAAAAAGTGCTAAAAAAGTTTGTGAAGAGCCAGGCTGATATGCATTACCCTAACCTCACCGCTCATATTCATCCCGCTGGTGGGCACAGCAGGGGCCCCGTTTTAATTACCGGTTGTCAGCCTGCACCAACAAAGCAAAAAGCCAACCTATTATTTTCTTAATAAAAAGCGTAAGCAGGGTTCCAAGGTCACGGCAAATGACCAGTGTCACATCCATTGCCGTCTGAGGCAGACATACATTATTATAAGATACACACCACAGGGCAGAGTTTGTAGCCATTCATAATGCAGGAGCAATTATCCCGAGGCCTCATCTGCTGGGCCTACAGCACGGCTCCCCGACCAATCGCCTGCTAGCGGCGCGTACCTTACAGGCCGGGGCTTTTTTTTTCCTGGAAGCCCCGTAATCACCATGTTTATGAACGCAGGCAATAATTCTTTGTTCTTTCATGAAAAAGCACATCTGATTTCCTAATGAATGACTTCCCGCCACAGGGACAGAGTCTAGGTGGATGAATTACCCTGTACATCATAATTACATTAGAATATACGAGGCTATGAACTTAAAGAGAGATCTGGCATCAAACTTTAGATTAATTATGCTATATAGGCAGCATACAGATAAAAGCTGGCTCCTACACATATGTGGCCAAAGAATATTTTACAATGTAATCAGGACAAATTGCAACTTTGTTTACAAAGCATATTTGCAAAAAAAAAAAAAAAGAAATCTGTATATTTAAAGATTTGTCTATAATATTTTAATTCAGTTGATATTAACTTGTTGACTTATGCATTTGTAGAACCTTACTAAAATGGGTACCCATACCCTAAAGACACAAACATAAGTATACACCTATATATAGGATATATAGAATATATACACACAAATATGTTATATATTAATATTACATTAGGTGTGTGTATATATTATATATACACTTTTTTGTATGTAATAGTTCATAAAATATATTTCATGAATATATATATATATATATATATATATATATATATATTTTTTTTTTTTTTTTCATAATTTAAATTAAAGAATTAAAAGTACAAAACAAGAACAAAATAAATTTTTTTCTTATTATTAATATTAAGCGGAATAAAACTATATAAATTTTTTTCTATACTCTTGGCTTTTTCCTACAGTGAACAATGGAAGCCTCCTGGCCACAAAGTGGTTAACTGCGTCACTCAAAAAAATAAGTCTAGACCAGAAAACAAGACTACTTTAAAATTGTTGAGCTGATAAAATAAATATGATACAAAAAAAAAAAAATATATATATATATATATATATATATATATATATATATAATATACGTTTGGTTAAATAATTACAATCTTCTAACAAGGTAAGCAACTGTACTAAAGTTAGGACAGAGAAAAAATAAAAAATAATTAAAAATCAATGGCAGGTTAAGAGTACCTGCCTACCAGGAATCTAATCAATTACCTACACATTATACTAATAGAAGGGAACTTGAAAACAGACCATCAAAGCATACCAGCTACCAAACTGTGACGAGGGGCTTGACAAACAAAAGGCTTTGCTAGCATGGCCAAATCACTTTAGGAACAAATTGCTAGGTCAGAGGGAAAAAAAAAACCAAAAAAATAAATAAATAAAAACCTAAAAATGTATCAATCAAAAACCAAGAAGGATGACCATGGGCTAACACAAAGCGGTTTGCTCGCAGCTCTTTATTGCAGAGCAGGAAGTGTGGGCACCTTGCTTTATGTCTTTTGCAAAGATAATATAAGAGAAGAAAAAAAAAAAAAAAAAAATATGGTACAATTTGCCCTCTGACCCCGAGCCTCTCGCAGAAACACACCTCTTTGTCCCTGCGATTTCACACAACAATGAAGCATCTATTAATTACACCAGCTATTTAAAAAGGAGGTAAGGAAAAAGGCACTGCTAGTGAGAACAGGCCCCGATATGTGATTTTCTTTGGCTTTTACAGGTTTGTACATGTTTTCCTATGAATGTCATCCATGCGGTTAAGCTTTGTTGTAGTGTACTGCTTGCTGTAACTGGGAACGCCCCACGGCAGAGGGGTGGAAGGGAGGAGGAGGGGGGGGGCAAGAAAGGGACACTGTAGGTGATTTAAAAAAAAAAAAAAAAAAAATACTGAATACATTTATCTACAGCTGTTCTGAAACGCCCAGCCGTTACAAACTAAGCCTTTTCGGGTTGGCCCGGGAAAGGTTCCCCTTGTTTAAAAACACCGACAGCTTTGCTAGTTTGAAAAGACTTCAGGTCCCTTTAAAAAAAAGTATGCTAAACCCAGACCAAGGAAATGAATATGTAAAACAAGGAGAGGGGGAGGAAATCACTTTTCAAAACATGCGGAGCCTAAAAAAAAATAAAAAAAAAAAAAAAACACAGATTTGTAACGCTACATGCCCACAACAACATCAAAGGCTTCACCTTGTATGTCATCCTATTTAACATGTAATACCAATTTTTTTTTTTTCTTCTTCTCCTTTACATTGTTCAGCCCTCTTGTTCACGTTTAGTTCCCTCGAGAGGCAAGACTCTGAATATTCCTTAAAAAAGCCAACAGCTAATGCACATTCAACTCTGCGTAAACACGGTTGCAAAATGACTTATCAGATATTTCCTATTATTTGCGCTGCTGCATCCTCATAAATCCAGCGACAGCCTGAGCGTAACCAAAAACTACCGCAACACATGGCGAACCAAAATATCAAACTGAATGATCAGACTCTCGCTGCGAATGTCAGAAACCCAAAAGCAGGTTACGCGCAATGTAAAAAAAAAAAAAAAAAAAAAAGAAGGAAAGAAAAGAAATTATCACTGTTTTTTTTTTTTTTTTAATAAAAAAATAAATAATAATATATATATATATATATATATATATATATATATATATATATATATATATATATATATATCTTTATCGACAATTTTTTTATTTTTCATATATATATATATATATATATATATATATATATATATATATATATATAAAAATTTAAAAAAAAGTCACTGCTGAATGCTGAAGCAGAGATATAGATATTTATTTAAATATATATATATATATATATATATATATATATATATATATATATATATATATATATATATATATATATATATATTTATTATATCTCTGATGTTCAGTTAACAGACCATACACCCTCCGCTTCAGCTTAGTATATACAAACACATACACACCATGGCGTTTCAGAGTGCAAAAGGTTAAAAATGCAGCCGCTTTTATATTATTATTAATACTAGCAACCCCTCGCCAGCGCCTCTAGATAGGTTTTGTGCGGTCAGCGCATCGTCCATCCTTTGTATCAAAAAAATAAATATATAAAAAATACATTAAAAAAAAGACATCATAATCACTGTTGGCATTTAACACAATTTCAAAAAAATGCATTAAAATTTTTTTAAAAATAAATAAAATAAAAAAAATTAAAAAAAAGGCGCCGACTCAGTGGACCACTTTTTCTGCCTTCACAGTTCTACATAACAAACACACAAGCATGGAAGCAGAACCTAGAATGCAGCATTCAACATATAGCTTTGTACTCTCGATCGGTACGGTACAAGCAAGGCTTGTAGATGACAATAAGGCCGGTGGTAATAAATAGGTATTCACAGGTAAAACACATCTTTAGGATAATAAAAAAAAAAAACAGCAGCAGCAGCAAGAGAAGGAAGGCTATTAATAAATAATGCGATCACGGGGGGGCAGACAGAGGGGCCACAGATCGCTGGTGCATTAATAATAATGAGGGGCAGATAGATGATAGGAGGGTCAGTGATAATAATATTGGTAACAGTGTTAGACAGACTAGCCGAGGGGAACCAGGAGCAAAAATAGTGATGTACTGAAGACCGGTAAACAAAATTATTAATGAGTTAAGATGAAATAAAATAATAGTAATAAATGAGGACAGATTAGTGGAATGATAATCTAATGGGGGGGGGGGGGTCAAGGGGCAGTTAGAAGAGATGAGAAGGAAAGTTGCGGCCAATAGAAGTGGCAATACTGATCATGACTAATAATCTAAAGTCTCTGGGCAGATAGCGAAGGGTCAGCCGAGATAATAATGGCATTAATAATAAAAAGGCCTAGGAAAGAGCGAAGCCCAGACCAATAATAATAATTCTAACAAGAGTAAGAGGGGGCAGTTTGCGGGGTTGAGGCTGCTAATCATAAAAATGAGGCCCAGTGAACGCTCGCTGGGTCCAGAGATAAAATACTGGTAATAATAACACGGGGGGGGGGGGGGGGGGGTTGAGCAGGGCAGACACCTAGAGTAATATGGGAAACACTGACCTGCCCTGGATAATAATCACCAACCCCGAGATCCATTTCCCTTTGGTCACGTTGCCGCCAATCAGAACCAAACTTCTGTCCTCGGTCTGTCATTTTCCGCTGCAGGTTTGCGTCTGATTGGCGGCTGTCTGACAACTTCGCGTCCCGAAGACGAATGAAATAACAAGATGTCAGGGCGTGCAAAGGGCAGAGACAGCCACCGAATGATAAAAAAAAAATAATAATAATAGTGGTGATCCCAATATGGCCAGGGAGGGCAAGAAGGTTAATCCTAATAATGCTAAAATGGGGTCTACGGGTAAAAAAAAAAATAAAAAAATAAAAAAATGGTATCAATGCTTCCAATGAACAGTTGATGTCGCTGGAAGAAATGACAATCGAAAAAAATTAAATACAATTTTGACTGAGATTCGGGGGCCAATGGAACAACAGCAAGTGAGGGTAATAATAATAATAGATATATTAGCAGCCAAGTTTTTGGTTGGATGACGCAGCAGCTACACAAAGTAAATCAATATGGGGAACGGGGTTGTTACGGCAAGTGATCGCAAACAGCAATGGATTTCATAATTATAATAAAAAAAAAAAATACAGGGATGTAAACAAGTATGTGGGGTTCGGCGCCAATATTTCAGGTGAGCAAAAAAGGGACTCAGGTAGGGGATTACGGATTTTTTTTTTTTTAAAGTTCGGAGGTTAATTCTTAATGCTGAGAACACAATAGAGGGTAATCTGAAGACAACCAAGGAGATTATTATATTTTATATATTAATAAACATGTGAATATTTATATCTCTCTCTCTATAAATAAATTTTTTTTTTTTTTTTTTTTTTAATAGAGAGATGCATTTTCACAGGTTTATTAATAATATAATAATAATGAGTCTGGGGGGGTATCACACAAAGAAGCCAAGGTTATTTAAAACTACGCATCAGAACTGAGGCAACCATGAGACAGATAACGGATCAGAGGGTGTCAGATGAGCGGAAGTTAATAATGATAACAGATCGGATCAGTAGACATTAGCAGAATAATATATATAATTTTTTTTTTTTTTTTTTTTTTTAATAGCAATGATAATAATGGGTCTGGGGGTGTTGTCCGATAAGATAAGGTTAATAATTACAGAATAAAATGTATTAATAATGGGTCAGTAGGGAGCAATTACTAATGAGATCCAGCACAGGTCAGCAAAGGAACATATAAAAAAAAAAAAAAAAAAAAAAAACTACATAAACATATAATATAAACGTTCGAGCAGAGATTATTAATAACAGATGAGGGGAGGGTGCACAGAATATTGGTGATCTTAAGAGTCCATTGGCATGGATTACTAAATACTATTGTGCCAGTGAATAGAAGATAATAATGGTGATTATAATAAAGGGGGTGGCCACAGATTCATAATAGAAATGATAATGTAATGGGTGGTGAGCTGTGCACAGGGTGAAAGAGTATAGGTCTTCACAGGTTATTAATGATATAAAGAGGTGAGGGGGGGGGGGGGGGGTACAGGGTGGCATGATCAATAATGGGCACAGGGTGACAAATAATGAGTCATCGTGGATTAATAAAAAAGATAACTGACTAAACAGGTGAGGGTAGTAAATAATGGATGATCTGGGCATGGGATGACATAATAAAATGGTCAGTGCAGATTAAAAATAATAAAGGAGCGGGTGGGTATAGGGTAATAGCGAGTGAGCTGGGCATAGAGCGACATAATAAAATTGGGTCAGCACGTAATAAAGGAGCGGGGGGGTATAGGGTAATAGCGGGTGACATCATAATAATGGGACAGCGGATATTAATAAAGTGGGGGGTAATAGGGAGTGAGCTGAGCATGGGGTGACATATTATTAATAGGACAGCAGAGATTAATAATAAAGGGGGGGTATAGGGTAATAAGGAGTGAGCTGGGCACGGGGTGACATTAATAACCTCGGCTGTCCAATTATTATTATTATGCCACCCCATACTCCCCCTGCTTTATTATTATTCTTCTTCTTCTTCTCCACTGTCCCATTTTTATTATAATAAGGGGGGGGGGTATATAGGGTAACATATTAATAATGGGGTAGTAGAGAATAATAATAATAAAGGGGTGGGGTATAGGGTAATAATGGGGGCGTTAATAATAATAAGGAGTCTCCTAATAAGAATATTAATAAGGGGTGAGCTGGGCACAGGTTGACAATACTACTACCAATAATAATAATGATAGGAGTGTGGGACAGATCTGGTGATAGGAGTAATAGGTCAGAACTAGTTAATATTAATAAGTAATAGGTGAGGGTGGAAATGGCAATAATAGTAATATTATTAAGGGACAGACGCACAGATCTGGTGATATGGGTAATAACAGGCCAGCACATGGTAATATTTGCAGTATAGCAAACAGGTACAGGGGCTGTAGGGTAATAATGTGGATAATAAAGGGTGTGCAGAGATTTAGAATAGAAATGATGATATAATGGGTGAGTGGGGCAGTATGAATAACAAGTGAGATGGGCACAGGACAGGCAGGGTGCTATGGATTAGAATGGGTCAGCACTTAATAATGATAGAACAGGTGTGTGTGTGGGGGGGGGGGGGATAAGGGTGATAATAGTGATGTTTATAAGTGATGGACACAGAATAAGAAGAAATGATAATGTGATGGGTGATCGGGGCACATCGTGGTAATAATAATATTAATAATAATAAAATAATAATAATGTGTGATCTGTGTACAGGACAGGGAGGGATTACAATAGGCCACCACTGCTTAATAATCGTAAAACAGGTAACGGGGGTATATAGAGTAATAAGTGGTGAGTGCAGAATAACAGAAATTATAAATATAACGGGTGATCAGGGCACAGGGAGGCATTTATCATAATAATAATAATAATAATAATAATAATAATAATAATGGGTGATCTGTGTACAGCACAGGAATGGATTACAATAGGCCTCCACTGCTTAATACTCAAAGAACAGGGTGGGGGGGGGGGGGGGTGTATATAGTAATAATGGGGGTAATTATAATAAGTGATGAGTGCAGAATAGTAATAGAAATGATAATATACCATGTGATCAGGGTGCATTGATAATAACAATGTGTGAGATGAGTATAGGACAGATGAGGATTATAATAGGCCATCACTGACTCCTCATGATTATAACAGGTGAGGAGGAATGAGGAGGGGATAGTTGGAATATTTTTAATTCAGTGAGGAGTAAAGAATAACGATAGAACTTGTAATGATCAGGGCACAGGGGGGATGTGAATAATATGCGAGATCTGTACAGGAATGGATTACAACAGGTCAACACTGCTTATTAATCATATGAAACAGGTGAGGGAATACATAGCAATAATGGGGATATTTATAATAAGTGTCAATGGGGTATATGGTAATCGTGATAAAGAATAGTTATGGGTGAATGTATGGTAATAGTTAGTATTATACAAGAGTAATGGGTGAATATATGTTAATAATAGTGATATACAACAAGAACAGGTGAATATATGGTAATAGTAGTGATATGTAATAAGTGAATATGTGATAATAAGGAGTATACAATAGGACAGTATAAGGTAATAATGGAGATATAAAATAAGAGATGATCTGACAGACAAGTACAGGACAGTTGTGGGGATAGGAATAATAATGACAGTAATAGGTAAATATATGGTAATAATAATAATAATAATAATAATAATAATAAGTGGGAGGGGTGTTATTGGGTAATACCAGTTATAGGTTGGGTGAGGGGGGTGTATGGAATAATAATGAGGTGAAACATTATTATAATAATACGAGGTGATGTGATATTAGTAGTAATTATTATTTATGTTACAGGGTAATAACAGTAATAGGGGTATATGAGAATTTATTGTACTAAAAAAAAAAAAAAAAAAAAAAGATAATAGGTGAGGGGTACATAGGGTAATAATGGGGTATATTACCGATATATAAGCTGATGTGACATTAGTAGTAAAAAAATGGGGGTAAACGGGTAATAACATTAAGATTAATAACAATAGTAATAGGTGAGAGGGATAGAGAGGAGATATATATATATATCTACAGGGTACAATAGTTGCAATATTAGAAAGGGGGGAGGGCAGAACATTGATATGAGGGGACATTAGTTAAATTAGTAATAGGTGAGGGCAGTATAAAAATATATATATATATATATATATAATAACTGGGTATGTAATAAATGAGGGAAGTATGAAGTAAAAGTAAAGTGTGGGTGGAAGGAAAGGGGGGGGGGGTTGTGTGTGTGAGATATATATATATATATATATATATATATAATAATGGGGTATATTTTTGGTACAGGAAGTGATGTGGCATTAATAAAAAGTGAGGGGCTATATAGAGTAATAATGGGGTGTAATATTGGTTTAACATGAGTGATGTGACATTAGTATTGAAAGGGGTGTTGGGGGGGGGGGGGTAATAAGTGTTAAATAACTAGTGAAGGGGGGTATATAGGGTAATAATGGGGCATATAATCTGGGTAACATATGAGGTGATGTACCATTACTAATAATAGATATGGTGGGGGGGGTACATGGGGTATAATATGTGGTGAGATAGTAGTAATAATAGAGGAGGGGGGGGGTAATAAAAAGGTAGTAATAATAAATGGGGGACATTGTATGACATGGAGGTGACATTTGCAATGGGGGGGGGGGGCATTATGTAATAATGGTGATATGTGTGGGGGGGGGGGCGGATATTATTTATATACACACACTTTATACCGCCCTCACCTATTACTATTATAACTAATGTCCCCTCATATCAATGTTCTGCCCTCCCCCCTTTCTAATATTGCTACTATTGTACCCTGTATGTGTGTATGTATAGATATATATATATATATATATCATGAGGTGAGATTAGTAATAATAGGTGAGGGGGGTATACAGTAATAATGTGGGGGGGGGGGTAATAATACTTGTATGATATGGGGGGGGACATTAGTAATAGGTAAAGGTGTGAATAAGAATATATAATAGATAAGGGGGATATAATAATAATGGGGCACTGGTATGAGGTAATAATAGTGATAGGTAAAGATAATATATAACAAGTAAGGTGGATATAGAATATATATATATATATATATATATATATATATATATATATATATATTTTTTTTTATTGTATTATTATACAGTATGAGGTAATAATAGTGATATATGTATATAATATATAGAGGGGTATAATATTTGTATATGAGGGAACATTAGTAATAAGTGAGGGGTGTGAGGTAATAATAGGTATATAATGGGGGGGATATGATATGAGGTAATAATATTGATATATATATATATATATAATATGAGATGACATTGATGATAATAGGTGGGGGAGGGGGTGTATATATATATAGATATGATAATATTATTGATAAGACATTAGTAGTAATGATAAGGTGGGGGGTGGGGGGGGTTATTCGTTCTCTCCCCTCCCCCTCTCATTGTTCGGTGTCCCGGTGTGGCCCCCTCCCCCTCACACACAGGGTGCCCCCCCCGGTTGTCCGGTAGTGGAGGAGTAGAGCGGGGCTTGGTGTGTCTCGCCTCCCCGCTCTGGTCCCGGTACCTTCCCCCCTCCTCTGCTCCCGCCCGCCCGCACGGCCGCCGTCATTAGAATAATCCGGACTACTAATAAATTATGCTAAGCCGCCGGTGTGCGGATGAATATGAATATGTAAAACGCGGTAATGATTACCTGCTGCTGCTGCCTGCGCTGCCGCTGAACTCTCATCTTGACTCGCTGCTCCTCCGTCCGCCATTTTGAATATTTTAACCAAAATCGCCCGGCCGAGGATCCCTCCCCCTCCCCCGCGCCGGCCCCCCTCACGCTAATGTTTCTTCTTTTTTTTTTTTTTTTTTTTTTCTTTGCGCTCAACTTGCTTTATTGAAACGCGGACAAGAGGCACAATGCGAAGCCACGCCCCTCCTCCCTGGGCTTGTCAAGTCAGAGGCTGCAGGTGTCCGAGGGAAAGGAGGAGGAGGAGGTGGTGGTGGCGGTGATGGGCGGGGCCGGGCCCGAGGATGATTGTTGTGCGGGGAGGTGAGGTCACTAGGAAACGGTTGAGGCGCATGCGCGCTGGAGGAGGCAGGTGGTAGAATGGGCTGCTATTGTGCAACCTGTGGGTGAGGGCCGGGCAGGTGCTGAGGGAAGCTCAGCGGTGTAAAGAGAACCTGTCAATGGTCGGTGAAAAATAGAAACTATTAAACTCCCAGCTGTCCCTCACATGGAATAAAATCACTGTTCATCATTCCCCTCACAAGTGTCCCCCGCTTGGACCCAAATCCCTCTTTCCTCCTCAGTTGTCACCCTTTTTGGTCTGATATATGCACCTTTATTTTTTTAAAAAAATTATTATTTACCTCACGAAACATGATATATTCCACTAAACCTTTTATTCAATGTCCATATTCACCTGTAACTTATAAAAAGCCAATATAAGGCTCCATTCACATGTGCGCTTTCCATAAACGAACGCAGAAACGTGTGAAAAACGCACTACAATGCATGTCGCCCTTGCAGTGCCATTCATTTTTAATAACATGAGGTAATAATAGTCATTTATAATAATAATAATGGTGTATATGGGGTGCCATTTTTCTTTAATGATATGAGGTAATAATAGTCATATATAATAATAATAATGGTGTATATGGGGTGCCATTTTTCTTTAATGATATGAGGTAATAATAGTCATATATAATAATAATGGTATATATGGGGCACAATTCATCGTTAATGGCACCCCAAACGCAGCTAGCAGACGTGCATTTTGGCGCAAAACAAAACGCTCACTAAGGGCCGGTTCACAGTGCTGCGAATTCTATTGCGAATTCGAGCCGTTGCGATCGTTCAAATCCTCAAGTCATTTTAATAACATCGTTTTCCAATGCGTTGCGAATCTAAGCTGCGTAAAAAAAGGGTCCTGTCCGAGTTTGATCCGTGTGCGATGTGAATTCAGCTCCATAGACTGCAAAATTTGCAGTAGAATCACAAGAACACATAAAGAATTCACAATGCAAATTCGCAACGCAATTGAATCAAAATCGCGCTAAATTCGCACTGCAGCAGTGTGAACCGGCCCTAAATGTGCCAAAACGCACAGTAAAAAAACACATGAAGCTCACTGACCGAAAAGGGGTATTTCTCACACATGGAAGCTCCCGCACAAAAAAATGCACAAAAAACACGCAAAAAACACACAAAACAAAAGTGGGTGGGAAGGCGTGTTCCAGCTACGCCTAGTGTGAACGGGGCCCACAGCAAAAGCGGTGATGAGTAGGGCTCATTCACACGGCCACAGAAGGCGGCAGGCGTTTCGGCCGGGTTTGCATATGTGCGGCCACAGTTTCCAGCCTTGGGTCCGGTGCGTTCCTTTTCACCGGTTCAGGTCCAAATTTTTGCCTGAATTCACACCCAGACCCAAAAACGCACAGGACCCTTTTAGAATTTACACTACGCCCCCCCCCCCCCCCCCCCCCAGGGCATGTGCGAACCAGCTCCACTGAAAACCGGTCACACTCGTATGTCATGCAAATTGGATGGGGTAAAAACCTCATCCAATTCGCACATACACTATATTATCAAAAGTATTGGGCTGCCTGCCTTTACACACGCACATGAACTTTAATGGCATCCCAGTCTTAGTTCGTAGGGTTCAATATTGAGTTGGTCCACCCTTTGCAGCTATAACAGCTTCAACTCTTCTGGGAAGGCTGTCCACAAGATTTAGGAGCGTATTTATGGGAATGTTTGACCATTCTTCCAGAAGCGCGTTTGTGAGGTCAGGCACTGATGTTGGACGAGAAGGTCTGGCTCGCAGTCTCCGCTCTAATTTATCCCAAAGTTGTTCTCTTTCGGGTTGAGGTCAGGACTCTGTGCAGGCCAGTCAAGTTCCTCCACCACAAACTCGCTCATCCATGCCTCTTTCTACTTTACATGCCCTCTGCCCCTGTGTGAATACTGTAAGCCCTTAAATTAGAACTAATGGCAAACATTTTTTTTCTTTTGGATAGAGTAAGGGAGGGTTATAACTCCTGTTGGATTTTTTTTTTTGCCATCTGTAGCCTAATGGGGAGATTTTCCTTCACTTCCTGTCCCACAACCAAAACAAGATGTGATAGGAAATCCCTGCAAAGTGAAAAAATCCCTGGTAGCCACCAGAACTAGTCTCCCCATTGGTTGATTACCCCTCTCTTTCTGTTCTGGGGACAACACAAAATGTGGGATTTTCTTTCACTTTGGATGAGAACTGTAAACAGGACACATTGAGAGGGTTGTTATCAGTGGGAGGAATAATGTCTCATCATTGATGTCAGTGGGAGGAATAGTTCCCCATCATTGGTGTCAGTGGGAGGAATAGTTCCCCATCATTGGTGTCAGTGGGAGGAATAGTGTCCCATCATTGGTGTCAGTGGGAGGAATAGTGCCCCGTCATTGGTGTCAGTGGGAGGAATAGTGTCCCATCATTGGTATCAGTGGGAGGAATAGTGCCCCATCATTGGTGTCACTGGGAGGAATAGTGCCCCATCATTGGTGTCAGTGGGAGGAATAGTGTCCCATCATTGGTGTCAGTGGGAGGAATAGTGCCCCATCATTGGTGTCAGTGGGAGGAATAGTGTCCCATCATTGGTATCAGTGGGAGGAATAGTGTCCCATCATTGGTGTCAGTGGGAGGAATAGTGCCCCATCATTGGTGTCAGTGGGAGGAATAGTGTCCCATCATTGGTATCAGTGGGAGGAATAGTGCCCCATCATTGGTGTCACTGGGAGGAATAGTGTCCCATCATTGGTGTCAGTGGGAGGAATAGTGTCCCATCATTGGTATCAGTGGCAGGAATAGTGTCCCATCATTGGTATCAGTGGGAGGAATAGTGTCCCATCATTGGTATCAGTGGGAGAAATAGTGTCCCATCATTGGTATCAGTGGGAGGAATAGTGTCCCATCATTGGTATCAGTGGGAGGAATAGTGTCCCATCATTGGTATCAGTGGGAGGAATAGTGACCATCATTGGTATCAGTGGAAGGTAAAGTGCCCCATCATTGGTATCAGTGGGAGGAATAGTGCCCCATCATTGGTGTCAGTGGGAGGAATAGTGTCCCATCATTGGTATCACTGGGAGGAATAGTGCCCCATCATTGGTGTCAGTGGCAGGAATAGTGCCCCATCATTGGTGTCAGTGGGAGGAATAGTGTCCCATCATTGGTATCACTGGGAAGAATAGTGCCCCATCATTGGTATCAGTGGGAGGAATACTGCCCCATCATTGGAGCCAGTGGGAGGAATAGTGTCCCATCATTGGTGTCAGTGGGAGGAATAGTGTCCCATCATTGGTGTCAGTGGGAGGAATAGTGCCCCATCATTGGTATCAGTGGGAAGAATAGTGCCCCATCATTGGTGTCAGTGGGAGGAATAGTGTCCCATCATTGGTGTCAGTGGGAGGAATAGTGTCCCATCATTGGTGTCAGTGGGAGGAATAGTGCCCCATCATTGGTATCAGTGGGAGGAATAGTGTCCATTGTACCCAAACTACATTTTTATCATTTTGCTCCCACAAATAGAGCTTTATTTTGGTCATATCTAATCATCACTTTTTTTTATCTTTTTTTATCTTTTGCTAAATAAACAAAAAAAAATATTGTGTTTTTTTATGCATTTTTCTTCATTTCTGTTATAAACGTTTTGCAAATAAATGATTGTTCTTCATAAATTTAGCCCAAAATGTATTCTGCTACTATTCTTTGGTGAAAATAACCCAAATGGGTGTACAACCATGGCCAAAAGTTTTGAGAAGGACACAAATTTTCATTTTTGATGCTTCAGTGTTTTTGGATCTTTTTGTCAGATGTTACTGTGGTATACTGAAGTATAATTACAAGCATTTCATAAGCGTCAAAGGCTTCTATTGACAATTACATTAAGTTTATGCAAAGTGTCAATATTTGCAGTGTTGATCCTTCTTTTTCAAGACCTCTGCAATTCCTCCTGGAATGCTGTCAATCAACTTCTGGGCCACATCCTGCAGCCCATTCTTGCATAATCAATGCTTGGAGGTTGTCAGAATTTGTGGGATTTTTTTTTTGTTCACCCGCCTCTTGAGGATTGACCAGAAGTTCTCAATGGGATTAAGGTCTGGGGAGTTTCCTGACCATTGACCAAATATTTTGATGTTTTGCTCCCCAAGCCACTGAGTTTTCACTTTTGCCTTATGGCAAGGTGCCCCATCATGGGGGGAGGATGTTTTTGTACCATTCTTTATTTATGGCTGAGGCAAAATTGTGAGTGAGCCCACTCCCTTGGCTGAGAAGCAACCCCACACATGAATGGTCTCAGGGTGCTTTACTGTTGGCATGACACAGGACAGGACTGATGGTACCGCTCACCTTTTTTTCCGGATGCCTCAAAAAATCAGAAAGGGGATTGAATGACTTTACCCCAGTCCTCAGCAGTCCAATCCCTGTACCTTTTGCAGAATATCAGTCTATCCCTGATGTTTTTCCTGGAGAAAAGTGACTTCTTTGCTGCCCTTCTTGACACCAGGCCATCCTCCAAAAGTCTTCTCCTCACTGTGTGTGCCAATGTACACCTGGCTGCTGCCATTTTTGAGCAAGCTCTGCACTGGTGGTGCCCCCCGATCCCACAGCTGAATCAACTAACCAAAACTGCAGTGTTTATCCTCATGAAACATCACAGGAAGCACCTCCATGGTTAACAGAGGACGGAATTAAAATTAGACTTGAGAAACTTAACATTAATAAATCACCGGGACCAGATGGCTTGCATCCGAGGGTACTTAGGGAACTCAGTCAGGTGATTGCCAGACCGTTGTTCCTAATATTTACAGACAGTCTATTGACTGGAATGGTACCAGCTGATTGGAGAAAAGCCAATGTAGCACCAATATTTAAAAAGGGCCCAAAAAACATCCCTGGGAATTACAGACCAGTTAGCCTAACATCAATAGTATGTAAACTCTTGGAGGGGATGATAAGGGACTATATACAAGATTTTAGTAATAAGAATGATTTCATTAGCAGTAATCAGCATGGATTCATGAAGAATCGTTCTTGCCAAACCAATCTATTAACCTTCTATGAGGAGGTGAGTTGCCATCTAGATAAAGGAAGGCCCGTAGACGTGGTGTATCTGGATTTTGCAAAAGCATTTGACACAGTTCCCCATAAACGTTTACTATACAAAATAAGGTGCGTTGGCATGGACCATAGGGTGAGTACATGGATTGAAAACTGGCTACAAGGGCGTGTTCAGAGGGTGGTGATAAATGGGGAGTACTCAGAATGGTCAGGGGTGGGTAGTGGGGTTCCCCAGGGTTCTGTGCTGGGACCAATCCTATTTAATTTGTTCATAAACGACCTGGAGGATGGGATAAAGAGTTCAATCTCTGTATTTGCAGACGATACTAAGCTAAGCAGGGCAATAACTTCTCTGCAGGATGTGGAAATCTTGCAAAAAGACCTGAACAAATTAATGGGGTGGGCGACTACATGGCAAATGAGGTTCAATGTAGAAAAATGTAAAATAATGCATTTGGGTGGCAAAAATATGAATGCAATCTATACACTGGGGGGAGAACCTCTGGGGGAATCTAGGATGGAAAAGGACCTGGGGGTCCTAGTGGATGATAGGCTCAGCAATGGCATGCAATGCCAAGCTGCTGCTAATAAAGCAAACAGAATATTGGCATGCATTAAAAGGGGGATCAACTGCAGAGATAAAACGATAATTCTCCCGCTCTACAAGACTCTGGTCCGGCCGCACCTGGAGTATGCTGTCCAGTTCTGGGCACCAGTCCTCAGGAGGGACGTACTGGAAATGGAGCGAGTACAAAGAAGGGCAACAAAGCTAATAAAGGGTCTGGAGGATCTTAGTTATGAGGAAAGGTTGCAAGCACTGAACTTATTCTCTCTGGAGAAGAGACGCTTGAGAGGGGATATGATTTCAATTTACAAATACTGTACTGGTGACCCCACAATAGGGATAAAACTTTTTCGCAGAAGAGAGTTTAATAAGACTCGTGGCCACTCATTACAATTAGAAGAAAAGAGGTTTAACCTTAAACTACGTAGAGGGTTCTTTACTGTAAGAACGGTAAGGATGTGGAATTCCCTTCCACAGGCGGTGGTCTCAGCGGGGAGCATTGATAGCTTCAAGAAACTATTAGATAATCACCTGAATGACCGCAATATACAGGGATATGTAATGTAATACTGACACATTATCACACACATAGGTTGGACTTGATGGACTTGTGTCTTTTTTCAACCTCACCTACTATGTAACTATGTAACTATGTAACTGTAGGAGACGGTCCCGGCACTTGCTGGACTTTCTTGGGCACCCCAAAGCCTTCTTCACAAATGCAATGTATTTTTATGAAAATACATAGATAAAGTGCTCACAAACATAAACCCATCATAACTGTAAAAAAGTGAGAAAAAAAAACACAACGTAAAGTTCATAAAAAACTGAAAAAATTCTTCACACCTGGTGTGCAAACAGTGCAGAAGAAATGTTTCAGAGAATTTTTCAGGCATACCAAGACACCCCCACATGTGTCCCCACACACAAGATCACAATGACACCCAGCTTTTCAGTCTGGGGGTCTATAAGGCTTGTACCGATATCCAAAGGATGTCAGGCGGAATGAATGGTACAAGCCCACGGGCCGGTGGGTTCCTGTACTCAAGCATAGCACTAGGGTCGTTGGTTCAAATCCCAACCACAGCAGTACCTGCCTGGAGTTTGCATATACTCCCTGTGCCTGCGTGAGTTTCCTCCAGGTATTCTATTTTCCTTCCACACTCCAAAGAAATGCTGGTACCTGTTTTTGGCTGAGATATCATCTTGAAGAAACATTTACCAACAAGTTCCACCATTCAGTCCGCCTGACGTCCTTTGGATATCGGTACAAGCCTTATTGACCCCCAGACTGAAAAGCTGGGTGTCATTGTGATCTGGTGAGTGGGGACACATGTGGGGGTGTCTTGGTACGCCTGAAAAATTCTCTGAAACATTTCTTCTGCACTGTTTGCACACCAGATGTGAAGAATTTTTTCAGTTTTTTATGGACTTTACGTTGCGTTTTTTTCATTTTTTTACACTTATGATGGGTTTATGTTTGTGAGCGCTTTATCTATGTATTTTCGTTGTGGTCAAGTGTTTAGCACTTTGTGTATAGCAGCTTTATTCACTTTTGTATTACCCTATTTTTGCACCATCAGCGCAAGTTTATATATATAGTGTATATATTTTTTACAATGTATTTTTATGGGATTAAAGTGGTGTTCCACCCTAAAAAAAATAATTCATGACTGTGCCTAAAAAAAAAAAAAAAAAGACTCCCTCATAGTCTGCCTGTTCCTTAGCCTGGGTTGGTGACATCACTTCCCCCTCGGCACAGGAAGGGCTCAGCTCTGCTCCCTCCCTCCTGTCAATCATCTGGGACCCATTACAAGTCCCAGATGACTGAGCGGCCAATCACGGCGCGCAGCGCCGCTCGCGCATGCGCAGTGGGTGCCAGGCTGTGAAGCCACAGCCCGGCACCCACAGTTGCAATGCCGGCGCCGCTGAACGGAGGGGGAGACGAGCGGGGCTTCGATCCCCCGCATCGCTGGACCCTGGGACAGGTAAGTGTCCAATTAAAAGTCAGCAGCTGCACTATTTGTAGCTGCTGACTTTTATTTTTTTTTTTTTGATGGGCCCTCCTCTTTAAGTTCATTTTCATAGCAAAGAGGGACTTTCCGATTAATTGCAATTCATCTGATCTCTCTTCATAACATTCTGGAGTATATGCTAATTACCATCATAAAAGCTGAGGCAGCAGATTTTGTGAAAAAATGAATATTTGTGTCATTCTCAAAACTTTTGGCCATGGCTGTATATTATTTAGTCTGTGTGAAAGTTATAGAGTCCTGCTAGGCATACACCCAGCCTCTACTAAGGTGGGGAAAAAAAAAAAAAAAAAATTTTTATTTGTAAAAAAACCTTAGGAATATATATATTGTCTTTGTAACATACTTTGTTGAGTGTTCTGTATTACCGCGTGATATACCCTGATAAATAAAGAATTTACAAAAAAAAAAGAAAGTTATAGAGTCCACAAACTATGGTATATATCTAAAAAAAATTGATCAGTCCTAATGTACTGACGGCCTATCTCATTTCTTGAGGCCTGAAAAACATAAAGGACAGTATAAATACTCCGCAAATTACCCCGCTTTGGACAGTGGACAGTCCAAAGTATTTAGTAGGAGGCATGGTGGGTTTTTTGAAGTTGTCATATTTTTTGTCATAATTTTATGGAAAATGAAGAAATAAAAAATAATTTAAAAAATCAAATTTTTTTTTTGCTATGGGGCAGACACAGAAGAGCAGGAAGCTCCTTGTACCCTTTTATGTGTACCTAATAAACCATATACTAAGAATTTGAAGTGCCCGCTGCTTCTATTGGAATTCACAGAAGAGCAGGAACCAGGATTGCCAACAGGGGACCAGAGAAGAGGCGGTTCGGGGCAGCTGTCACCAGTGCAGTACAGCTTCATCATATAACTGGTGTGGTGGTGATCAGGAACACTGACTGGTGACAGTACGAAAAGAGAAAAAAAGGGGTTTTTTTTGTTTTTTTTACAATTTTTTTAACACACTGTGACCAGAGCAATATAATATTACCATAGTAAGTGGGGAAGTGATCAGGATTTTTTTTTTTTACAAATTATGTTTGCTTATAGAAGTGCATTACATTGCTATAAGCAAGCATTTTACTGAATGAAATTGTTTCATTCAGGCTGTTTTGTTGTGATTAGCTTGGTCAAAGCTAATCACATGGTGCAGATGGGCTGTGATTGGCCCTGTCTTTACCATGTGATCAAATTGACCAATCACAGCTAGCAACATAATTGTACACATTGGATGGCATGAAAGAACGCCATCCATTGTGTACAACTGTCATGTGACCTGCTGTGATTGGTCACAGCGGTCACATGGTACTGGCAGCGAGCCGATACTCTGATCAGTCAACGGCTGTGTCCCTTGGACACGGCCGGTGACAGATCGCGCCGCATGCGCGGCCCTGTGATCGGCGCTTCCTGAGAGGATGTCACATGACGTCCACTCAGGATAACAAAGCCACCACCCGCCTGTCATTTGTCTATAGGCCGGGCGCTAAGTGGTTCATTTTCTGACTAAAGTTCCACTTTAATTACCTCAAAGGGGTTAAAAAGTAATTCAGAGGGACGTAGAGAATTATTAGGGTCCGTTTAAGTGGAAGAATAATCATCTATGCCCCATTGGTCCAATGCCCGCAAGGCACCTCGCCTGTGCAAGCATCGTCTCCCCGACTTCTATCAGGTGCTGCCAGTCTCTGGTTGGCCCGTGTGGGAAGATGTCACTCCTGCGCATGCACAAGAATCATTCATCCCAGCACATGAGGCATGAGGCTCCTTTCACAAAGCTAACACACCTGGATTGGGATTCTTCTTTTAACTGCCTAAGGACCGCCCCACGTACATATACTGCGGCAGGGTGGCCCTTAAGCGCAAAATCATGTACTTGTACGTGATTCCTCTCTTTTAATCTCTTTGAAACACGGGCATATGCCGCCGGAGCCCCGGTTCAACTGTGATTGGACACAGCGGAAGGCAATCAGCGGGTCTGGTGGCCGAGATGGCCACTGGAACCCGCCAATCGTTCACAGGAGAGGCAGAACAGTCTGTCTATGTAAACAAGGCAGACCGCCGTTCTGTGAAGGAGGAAGATGCAGGTCTTGCGTTTCTGCTAAGCAGAAACACGGGTCTCTGTTTTCATCCAGTCACAGCATTCCCCACACAGTTGGAAAGCACTCCCTAGGAGCACACTTAACCCTTTGATCGCCCCTCATGTTAACCCCTTCGCTGCCAGTGTCAATTATACAGTGACAGTGTATTCCTTTTAGCGCTAATCACTGTATTGGTGTTGCTGGTCCCCAAAAAGTGTCACTTAGTGTCAGATTTGTCCGCCGCAATGTCGCAGTCCCGGCAAAAATTGTTACTCCTCGACATTACTAGTAAAAACAATAAAAAAATAAAAAGTCCCTAAATCTATCCCATAGTTTGTAGACGCTATAACTTTTGCGCAAACGAATCAATATACGCTTATTGGGATTTTTTTTTTACCAAAAAAGATGTAGCAGAATACACATCGGCCTAAATTGATATAGAAATTAGATTTTTTACATTTTTTATTGGATGTGTTTTATAGCAGAAAGTAAAATATAAAGTTTTTTTTTTTTTCAAAATTGTCGGTCTTTGTTTGTTTATAGCGCAAAAAATAAAAACTGCAGAGGTGATCAAATACCACCAAAAAAAAGCTTAATTTGTGGGGAAAAAAGGACATCAATTTTATTTATGTCTAGCGTCGTGCGACCGCGCAATTGTCAGTTAAAGCTACGCAGTGCCGTATCGCAAAAAATGGGGGTAAAACCTTCCTAAGTGAAGTGGTTAAAGCAGAACTAAACCCATCGATTTATGCCGCGTACACATGAGCGGACTTTACGGCAGACTTTCCCCGGACTTTATGACGGACTTTCGGAATGAACGGACTTGCCTACACACAATCCACCAAAGTCCGTCGAATTCGTACATGATGACGTACGACCGGACTAAAAGAAGGAAGTTCATAGCCAGTAGCCAATAGCTGCCCTAGCGTGGCTTTTTGTCCGTCGAACTAGCATACAGACGAGCGGACTTTTCGACCGGACTCAAGTTTGACGGAAAGATTTAAAACATGTTTCAAATCTAAGTCCGTCCAACTTTTGAGAAAACAAAGTCCGCTGGAGCCCACACACGATCGAATTGTCCGACCAAATCCCGTCCGCCGGGCAAAGTCTGCCGTAAAGTCCGCTCGTGTGTACGCGGCATTAGTGGTTTCAAAAAAACAGCTATATTCCCAGCATGCCAGGAATGTAACTGTCACATTTTTTTCTGTGTTCTTAGACCCCTTTCACACTGGGGCATTTTTCAGGCACTTTAGGGCTAAAAATAGCACCTGTAAAGCGCCTGAAAAACGCCTCCAGTGTAAGAGCCCAAGTGCTTTCACACTGGGGCGGTGCACTTGCAGGATGGGGAAAAAAGTCCTGCAAGCCGCATCTTTGGGGCGGTGCGGGAGCGATGAATACACCGCTCCTAAACTGCCCCTGCCATTGAAATCAATGGCCAGCGCTGCCGAAGCGCCTGCAAAGCGCTTTGGCGGCGGCGCTTTTAACACTTTTTCGGCCGCTAGCGGGGGTTAAAAGCGCCCCGCTAGTGGCCGAAAAGCGCAGCTAAAACAATGGTAAAGAGCCGCTAAAACAAGCGGAGCTTTACCGCTAGCGCCCCGCCCCAGTGGGAAAGTAGCCTTAACCAAATTTTTAAAACATCAAATGGCTTGGTGTCATACCTGATCACATGTGCAGCACCATGGCAGTTGCAAATCAAAAAGGGGAATCATTTTCACATGTTCTTGTCAGGCTTTATGAACCTTGCTTTGTGCACTGGTCCAGGGCCGTCTTTAAAGCAGGGCAAAAGGGGCAGCTGCCCTGGGCCCCATCATTGTTCTGGGGCCCAAATCAGCTGCCTCATACTTGCCAACTATCCCAGTTTAAATTCCCTTGTCCCTTGAAGTTTTAGTCCCGCACTAATGCTGCCCAGCTCTGCCCTATTGTTGTGTACAGATGACTCACCAGCAGACCCTGTGTTTACATGTAAATAACCTGCATGCATTGATATGTAAATAGCCGTGGATAGGCAGCATTCATATGTAAATAAAGGCGGCATTCATATGTATATCCTGCCCCCTGAGGTCATGTCCTCCATTACCTATACTGAATGCTGCCAACTGGGGAGATAAAGGGGCATGCTGGAAAGTCCTGCGTGCAACTGTGGTAATTACGCCTACCATCAGCCTGTTCTGAAAAACGAAGCAAATTGGTGGGGGGAGGATAGTTTGGGGTGTACAGAGGTAGGCAGAGAAGGAATTAGAGTTTGGGGAGCACAGGTGAGCAAGGAGGGGATGTATGGAGGTAAGGAAGGTGGGTGCAAAGATGAGCAGAGGAGGCAGGTAGAGTTAAAGGGGTGGAGGGGGATTGGAGTGGAGAGCATGGGGGAGGTTTGGGGTGCAGAGGTTAGCAGGGATTTTAGGATGCAAAAGTGTACTGACAGGGTAGATAAAGATGTAGGTCGTGTGTAGAACAGCCCAATCATTTCAATGGGCTGATCTATGCGCTAGAAATGAGGAAGAAAGTCCCTAACGCTTTTTTAAAATCACACGGTTGCACAGCACATGTCAGCAGATGCGTGAGGGGGTCATTAACAATTAACGGCACTGCTGTGTATCTGCTAGAGGGAAGCATGTTTCTTTGGTGTCAGGAAAGCGATTTTGCATGCATTCCCGACACACACAAATGTGAACGCAGGCTAAATGTCTCAGTTACATTGGTGGCCAGTGTAAATCTTCTCATAACATTGGTGTACAATCCTTTCATTCACACTAGCGGCCATTGCAAAGGTCCCCCTTACATTGCTGGTCAGTGAAAATCCCTCTTTACATTGGTGGTTACTGTGAATGCTTCTATTACATTAGTGGTCAGTGTAAACCCCTATAACATTAGTGGTCAGTGTAAACCCCTATTAAATTAGTGGTTAGCGTAAATCCCTCCTTACATTGGTGGTCAGTGTAAATCCCTCCTTACATTGGTGGTCAGTGTTAAAACTCCTCTTTATGTTGGTAGTCTGTAAAAAAATCAGCATTGCCATTGATCACACCCTCCCCTCAGCACTGCCATTGATCACACCCTTCCCTCCCCTCCCCCCAGCACTGCCACTGATCCCAAGAGTTCTAGGATCCCTAGGAGTTTTCTGTCTATTGATGTGTCCCCTCACCTCCCCAGTCCATGGTGTGCAGGCAGTGAGGAGATGATGTGCTGTAACCTCTAGCAACCAATCAGTGAGCAGCAATGATGTGCAGTAACCTCTAGCAACCAATCAGTGAGCAGTATTGATGTACAGTAATCTCTAGCAAGCAATCAACAAGCAGAAATCATGTGCTGTAACCTCTAGCAACTAACCAGTGAGCCGTAATGTGTGCTGTAACCTCTAGCAACCAGTCAGTGAGCAGCAATGATGTGCAGTAACTTCTAGCAACCAATCAGTGAGCAGTATTGATGTACAGTAATCTCTAGCAACCAATCAACAAGCAGAAATCATGTGCTGTAACCTCTAGCAACTAACCAGTGAGCCATAATGTGTGCTGTAACCTCTAGCAACCAATCAGTGAGCAGCAATGATGTGAAGTAACCTCTAGCAACCAATCAGTGAGCAGTATTTATGTACAGTAATCTCTAGCAACCAATCAACAAGCAGAAATCATGTGCTGTAACCTCTAGCAACTAACCAGTGAGCCGTAATGTGTGCTGTAACCTCTAGCAACCAGTCAGTGAGCAGTAATGATATGCTGTAACCTCTGGCAAGCAATCACTGCCTGATCTGATTCAGTAAACTGATTTTGAATCTAGCTGCTATCTATTGTATGTCTCAAAGCAGGTGGAGAGCGAAATTGCATGAAGGGGGGGCCCAAGAAAATGTTTGCCCAGGGTCCAATCAATATTAAAGATGGCCCTGCACTGGTCCAAATCATTTGGTGGAGGGGGGATTATGGTGTGGGGCTGTTATTCAGGGGTTGGGCTTGGCCCCTTAGTTCCAGTGAAGGGAACTCTTATGCCCCGTACACACGGTCGGACTTTGTTCGGACATTCCGACAACAAAATCCTAGGATTTTTTCCGACGGATGTTGGCTCAAACTTGTCTTGCATACACACGGTCACACAAAGTTGTCGGAAAATCCGATCGTTCTAAACGCGGTGATGCAAAACACGTACGTCGGGACTATAAACGGGGCAGTGGCCAATAGCTTTCATCTCTTTATTTATTCTGAGCATGCGTGGCACTTTGTCCGTCGGATTTGTGTACACACAATCGGAATTTCCGACAACGGATTTTGTTGTCGGAAAATTTTATATCCTGCTCTCAAACTTTGTGTGTCGGAAAATCCGATGGAAAATGTCCGATGGAGCCCACACACGGTCGGAATTTCCGACAACACGCTCCAATCGGACATTTTCCATCGGAAAATCCGACCGTGTGTACGGGGCATTAGACCCCACACACACACTATTAGATTTTCTGCAGATTTTTGTCTTCTGATTTACCAAAAACATGTAGTGCAAGGGCCTGCCTGATTGCATACAAATTGAAACTCTTAAGGTTTGACTTCATATTATATGGTTTTGGTAAATCTGAAGACAAAAAATCTGCAGAAAATCTAATAGTGTATGGGGCCTTAAGGTGTCAGCATACCAAGACATTTTGGACAATTTTATGCTCCCAATTTTGTGGGAACAGTTTGGGGATGGCCCCTTCCTGTTCCAACATGACTGCGCACAAGTGCACAAAGCAAGGTCCATAAAGACATGTATGAGCTAGTTTGGGGTGAAGGAACTTGACTGGCCTGACAAAGTCCTGACCTCAACCCATTAGAACACCTTTAGGATGAATTAGAGAGGAGACTGCAAGCCAGGCCTTCTCATCCACATCATTGCCTGACCTCACAAATGGGCTTCTGGAAGAATGGTCAAACATTCCCATAGACACACTCCTACACACAAGAGTTGACAGACTGTTGTCCGAAACTCTTACTGTTAGTACTAGGGTTGTCCCGATACCACTTTTTTAGGACCGAGAACAAGTACTCGCCAATACCGATCACCGATACTTTTTTTTTTAATGTCACGTGACAGTGTTTTTCTTTTTTTTTTACAGTGCTTTCTTTTTTTTCGGGGGGGGGGGGGGGGGTGAACGGTATATGTGTGTGTTTTTTTTTTATTATTATTTACAATTTTTATTTTTTACAATAATATATATATATTTTTTTTATTGCAATATGTGTTTTTTTTTGTGTTGGGGGGCTTTGGTGAGATATCAGGGGTCTTAACAGACCTCTGATATCTCCCCCTTGAGACAGAGAAAGAGACCGAGGATAGAGATAGAGATTCCCCAGTCCCTTTCTCTGCAGCCTCAGCTGCACTGAGAATGAATGGAGAGAAGACAGCGGCTCCTCTCCATTCATAAACTGACACATCGTAATCACACAATGTTTCAGTTATGTGAATAGACAGAGTCAGCTGACTCTGTCCATTCACAAAGGAAGGAGGAGGGGGACGGCGGAACGGAGGGGGACAGAGAAGTAGAGGGGAACGGCGGAACGGAGGGGACAGCGGAGAGGCACAGCAGATGGGAGGGGACAGAGGAGGGGGACAGAAAAGGAGAGGGGAACCGCGGAACGGAGGGGGACAGCGGAGAGGCACAGCAGAATGGAGGGGACAGAGAAGGAGAGGGGAACGGCGGAACGGAGGGGGCATGGAGGAGGATGCAGTGACAGTCAGCGTGACTGATCACCGCTGTATGTCACTAAAGCCGCTGAAAGCCGCTGGGGGAGAAGCTTGTAACTCCCCCACGCGCCGATCACAGCTGACTTCCAGGTATCGTGGAAGCATCGGGAGCATTTGCCCGAGTACAAGTACTTGGGCAAATGCTCGGTATCGGTGCCGATACCGATACTAGTATCGGTATCGGGACAACCCTAGTTAGTACGCTCCTTTTGACAATTGTTTTCCACTTTTCCACCAACAAATGTTGGATGACAGGCTAGTAAATGAAGACAAAAAACTGCAGACAATCTAATAGTGTTTATGGGGTTTAAAGCCTTGTACACACGGTACAATTGTTGGCCAACTGAGCGTCTGATTTTTGTCAAAACGGTGTATGCTAGGATCTTGTCTTGTATACTAATGTTACACAAATTGTCGACAACACGAAAGTAGTGACGTACTAGACGTACTACGAGACTATAAAGAGTAAGTTCATTTCTCAAGCACCACCCTTTGGGCTCCTTCTGCTAACTTTGTGTTAGTAGAAGTTTGGTGAGTGTTGATTCGCGCTTTTCAGTTCATTTCAACCAGCCATGTTGCGTAATCGAGGGAGAGAACGTGTGATTATTGAGCTAGGAATTATTGCTTTGACCCAAGTCCAGTCCAGAAACAGGAGGGGGAGGAGTTCTTGGACCAAAAATCGGTTGCTTAATCGTAACCAATTATGTCAAATACCATTGCTGCGGGAGCTCCAGGAGAATATTACGGATGATTTTCGAAAATTATGTCCGGATCACGGACCCCTGCTTTCACCAACTCTTGGCATTGGTGACCCCCTATATTAGAAAGCAGGACACATGTATGAGGCTTTCCATCACTCTCATAGCCAACTTGCGGTACTTGGCGACAGGGAGAAGTCTCCAGGACCTCACGTTTACTACTAAGATCTCCCCTCAGGCTCTGGGAGTCATTATTCCAGAGACCTGCTCAGCCATCATTCAAGTCCTGCAGAAGGACTATATTAGGGTACGTTTATACCTTTAAGATCACATTCTATGTATTTATGTTTTCTAATGTATTTCATTAATTTGTTGATTACATAATTATCAATATTTTAATATGCTGTGAATGTCCTCTTTGTCCTCATGCATGATGTAAGCTTTTCCTGCTCCTTTTTTTGGCCTATATGCATATTTTCCTTCACCAACCGCCCCAGCATGCTATTCTGGGCCCATACACACCTAGCCTGGTAACTTAACAATGTTTTTTGTCAGCTACATTTTGGGGCTTACCCCAACAACCCCTAAATTGTGTACAAATGTTATTGTTGTCTTCAGATTCAGGCAGAGTAGCAAAGAGGGTCCCCTAAAGGTGGACTTTTCAGGCACATGTAAAAACCATAAAAAAGGTATACTTGGTACAAATATGATTTATTAAATTGACACAATAAAAAATGACAAAACTATAACATCTGTTGTTAGGAATGTAGGTCAATCAATGTTACAATAGTGTATATACAGTGTTTTGAACCAGCACTTTTGCATCCGACGTGTATCGGAGTCAGTTAAACTCCTTCCTCAGGGGTGGTGTACACTTTAAATAGTTCTATATTAAAGAAAATATATTGAGAGGATGATAATCAGCATGTGAGTATCCATCAATAAAACATTTCATAATGTAATTTTCATATTTAATACACTTACATTGAACACTGTGTTGGCTGACTTGACATTCCATAAAGTTTATAATTAAAAACAGCGACAATGACAAGGTCTGTCTGCCCAGTAGGCTCCTGATTCCGATATGAACAACCATCTGTATCTTAGGGGTAATGTAGGTCTGTATATAGATAGGAGTGGGTTTTACTCCACATAAAGTATATACATATTGTTCTCTTCATAAAGAAAAGAAAGCCCAAAGGGATATGGGTGTAGATTGAGTGCTTGAGGCTCCACTGAGGCCGAGAGGCAAACCCTGCAATGAATGTGATAGCATAAATATATAGTAAGGAGTCCTATTTTAATATAGTAAGGGAATTGATTTGCAGGATTAAATTCATACCTGGAGATGGCTCAACAGTTGATGTTCATAGATGTATATATTGATAGCTATAGAAACAGTAAATGGAACAGGATATTCAATTAGTTACCTATTTAAATTGCAAGTATTATTTTAAATGGTTGTGTCCTTACACTAAAAAGTTATTTAGAAGGAGTAATATAAATACTATAATACTGTATAGCCAAGAGGGACTCAATTTGCTTGACAGAGATGCACTTGTCGACAGTAAAATGTGTATAGCGAAACTAAATCTGGAGTATAGTTGTTGTTATGTAGTTGATCCCACACGCAATGGCGTCCCTAGGGGGGGGCAGACCCCCCCCCAACACTATGCTGTGCCCCACAATGTGCCCCCCCCCCCCATCCGCAATTAAAAAAAAATATTTTTTTTTACAAGAAATCAATGTCTAAAAGGGAGAGAGTCCCCAGTCAGCTCCTGCGGGTGATTCCTCCCCCTCCCTCTGCTTGCTGACACTGCATAATGCGAGTGCTCACACAACCACGGCCGCCCGATCTGCTCCTTCCCCTGCATCCTCATTGGCAGGGAGAAGAGCCAGTTGCAGGAAGGACTCCACCAGGACTCCCAGTTACTGAAAAAAACAGACTGATTTCTCCCATCCTTAGGACAGGAGAACCAGCCTGTAAATTCCAAGAGATGCCAGACCAGAGCAGTCAATAGCAGGGGCAGGACAGCAAGAGGAGGCTGAGAAACCCCACAGTGGCAGAACATCAAGGCCCGGAGGCAAGACAACCTTTGCAACCCTGATAGTTCTCCCGCTGCTTTTGGATCCTTATATTTTCTTGGTATGCTGGTGACATATATCTCTTGTTTTCTGCCACCCTGGGGGGGGGACCCCAATATAGTAGGAAGGGAGCTCACTGCAGAACATGTGAAAGGGCCGTTGTGGGGTCGAAGTAAAAGGCCACAGTATATATTTATATATCTATATATAGCTATATCTATATCTGTATATAGATATATAGATATATATATATATATATATATATATATATATATAGATATATATAGATATATAGATATATCTATATCTATATATATCTATATATATATATATATATATATATATATATATATATATATATATATGCATTTTATAGTTGCCCCCCTACTTTTGTCCCTGTCCCCCCATGTGCCCCCCCTAAATATGAAAGCTGGTGACGCCACTGCCCACACGGGGTTAATCTATCAAATTAACTGGGAATAGCCGAGGAGATCCCAAACAAAACTTAAATATAGGTGTGGTTAACAGATTTAGGATAAAAAAATATACATAGCCATTGGATAATGAATGTTCGTTTATATAATATAAAGGTGCAGATTCAGGTATTAGTTTCTCCAGGTAGTAAATGAGTAAAGTGTAGGAGTTGTTGTAATTATATAGCCTCTGAATGGAACTAGTAAACATTAATGGAAGTTAGTTGTAATACATAGGGTGTTGAGAAACGTCTATCTATCAATCTAATGTTAGCTCAATCAAGCAAGAGGAGTCCCAGGTATAGCCACAGTAATAGAGGTAAAGTTGGCCAATTTTAGATTAGTATCAAAGTCGATAGGTAAAAGTTGTTTAACTTACAGGGCATGAGAGTAAGTCGGATCAGGTAGCTGTTCAAGCCGGTATCATCCCGCAGCGTGTGGAGGATGTCCGGCATGGGAATCAGCTGATTTAAAAAGCCTCTCTCTCCGAATCAGCTGTTGATATCTAATTACAACAGCTGATTTAGGTGGGAGGGAGAGGAAGCAGGTGCGAGCCATGTATGGCCCCCTGGGAGGAGTGAGCGCCGTCCCGTCTATGGCGCGCATGCGCAAGCCTATATGTCGGGACGTTACACGCCCGCTCCACCCACCGACACAGAATGCTTCCCTGGTGGACCACGCATGTCCGCCAGAGTCGCAAGATGGAGGCCAGTCTAAGATGGATACAGACTGTAGCCTCACATAGCGCCGCCACGGGTTGTGTAACCCGGGCGGCATTTTGTGCCGGGCGAGCGTCAAGTTAAAGGTGGTAGTGAGATGTTATAAAAACATCCACTTAGGCATAAAAGATGAGAGTACAGATATGATAATAATTCTATAATTTTCTAGGAACAAGAGAATACTGGTGACAGGCAAAGTCTCACAGGTATAAATGAAATTTTGGGATTTTCGTTATGTGTCAGAGAATACATAGATTATACATATCAAGAGTTGTATGAGGTCCAAGTCATAATATCCATAAAAAAATGGGCATTAATGGCAGGATTAACGGAGGTTTCTTTCACAAGAAAAACAATGAAAACAACATTCTCTTATTGGATACATATCAAAACATATAGATAAACAGAGAATCCAGGTCTTCGGACTAATTGTTTTAGGATAAGCAGAGAAAGAAGATCAACAGGAGTTTTTTTTGAAAAGCAATATTAAAGACATTTTCCTATTAGATATCAAGGAGTGCAAGTGGGCAAGAGAATCCAGATCATAGAGTCCACCAATATGGTATAGACAAAAAGCCAAAATCAATAAAGTAAAATTTATTTCACTAGGGAGCAACTTAAATTTGTATAGTGTATCAAGTGATATGTATTCTATAGTATCGAGAATGCAGTGTCACATCCGCATACATGTATATATAATGATCTGTGCTCCTATGTCTACATGCATGTCAAAAGATACATATATTAAACACAACATATCATCTATGTGGTTATCATGTCCTATACAGATACAATAATAGGGTAATATAAAAGCCTATTACAGATGGAATCACGATGGATATATAGATTAAAGGCTACTCAACCTCCGGGCTTTAATGAAACAATATGGTTCAAGCCATTTCTTGAGGGCTTTTCCTCGGGGGGTAGGGAACAATATTATTTAGATTCGTCATCTCTTTCACATTGATCTCCCCTTTAAACTCTGGGATTCAGATGCGAGCGATTCAGTTAAATCTATCCGTCCTTAGTTTCTGAGGTTGGAACAAATAGGATAATGATGATTGTATGCTAACTTTTATCATCCTAGTGAATCACCTTACTATCACTATATTATCCTATTATTGTATCTGTATAGGACATGATAACCACATAGATGATATGTTGTGTTTAATATACATATCTTTTGGCATGCATGTGGACATAGGAGCACAGATCATTATATATACATGTATGCGGATGCGACACCGCATTCTCGATACTATAGAATACATATCACTTGATACACAATACAAATTTAAGTTGCTCCCTAGTGAAATAAATTTTACTTTGTTGATTTTGGCTTTTTGTCTATATCATATTGGTGGACTCTATGATCTGGATTCTCTTGCCCACTTGCACTCCTTGATATCTAATGGGACAATGTCTTTAATATTGCTTTTCAAAAAAAAACTCCCGTTGATCCTGCCATTAATCTTCTTTTTCTGCTTATCCTAAAACAATTAGTCCGAAGACCTGGATTCTCTGTTTATCTATATGTTTTGATATGTATCCAATAAGAAAATGTTGTTTTCAATGTTTTTCTTGTGAAAGAAACCTCCGTTGATCCTGCCATTAATGCCCATTTTTTATGGATATTATGACTTGGACCTCATACAACTCTTGATATGTATAATCTATGTATTCTCTGACACATATTGAGAATCCCAAAATGTCATTTATACCTGTGAGACTTTGCCTGTCACCAGTATTCTCTTGTTCCTAGAAAATTATAGAATTATTATCATATCTGTACTCTCATCTTTTATGCCTAAGTGGGTGTTTTCATAACATCTCACTACCACCTTTAACTTGACGCTCGCCCGGCACAAAAAGCCGCCCGGGTTACACAACCCGTGGCGGCGCTATGTGAGGCTACAGTCTATATCCATCTTAGACTGGCCTCCATCTTGCGACTCTGGCGGACATGCGCAGTCCACCAGGGAAGCATTCTGTGTCGGTGGGTGGAGCGGGCGTGTAACGTCCCGACATATAGGCTCGCGCATGCGCGCCATAGACGGGACGGCGCTCACTCCTCTCAGGGGGCCATACATGGCTCGCACCTGCTTCCTCTCCCTCCCACCTAAATCAGCTGTTGTAATTAGATATCAACAGCTGATTGGGAGAGAGAGGCTTTTGAAATCAGCTGATTCCCATGCCGGACATCCGCCACACACTGTGGGATGATACCGGCTTGAACAGCTACCTGATCCGACTTACTCTCATGCCCTGTAAGTTAAACAACTTTTACCTATCAACTTTAATACTAATCTAAAATTGGCCAACTTTACCTCTATTACTGTGGCTATACCTGGGACTCCTCTTGCTTGATAGAGCTAACATTAGGTTGATAGATAGACGTTTCTCAATACCCTATGTATTACAACTAACCTCCATTAATGTTTACTAGTTCCATTCAGAGGCTATATAATTACAACAACTCCTACACTTTACTCATTTACTACCTGGAGAAACTAATATCTGAATCTGCACCTTTATATTACATAAACGAACATTCATTATCCAATGGCTATGTATATTTTTTATCCTAAATCTGTTAACCACACCTATATTTGGGTTTTGTTTGGGATCTCCTCGGCTATTCCCAGTTAATTTGATAGATTAACCCCGTGTGGGATCAACTACATAACAACCACTATACTCCAGATTAGGGTTGTCCCGATACCACTTTTTTAGGACCGAGTACAAGTACCGATACTTTTTTTCAAGTACTCGCCGATACCGAATACCGATACTTTTTTTTATGTCACGTGACAGTGTTTATGTTTTTTTGTTTTTTTAACAGTGCTTTTTTTTTGGGGGGGGGTGAACGGTGTGTGTGTGTGTGTGTGTGTTTTTTTTTTTTTTCTTTATTGCAATATGTGTTTTTTTTTTTTTTATCAGCCCTGTTGGGGGGCTTTGGTGAGATATCAGGGGTCTTAACAGACCTCTGATATCTCCCCCTTGAGATAGAGAAAGAGACAGAGGATAGAGATTCCCTAGTCCCTTTCTCTGCAGCCTCAGCTGCACTGAGAATGAATGGAGAGAAGACAGCGGCTCCTCTCCATTCATAAACTGACACATCGTAATCACAGGAGATTACAATGTTTCAGTTATGTGAATGGACAGAGTCAGCTGACTCTGTCTATTCACAAAGGAAGGAGGGGGAGGACGGCGGAACGGAGGGGGAGAACGGAGGGGGACAGAGAAGGAGAGGGGAACGGAGGGGACAGCGGAGAGGCACAGCAGAACAGAGGGGACAGCGGAGGGGGACAGAAAAGGAGAGAGGAACGGAGGGGGACAGCGGAGAGGCACAAAGAAGGAGAGAGGAACGGAGGGGGACAGAGAAGGAAAGAGGAACGGAGGGGACAGCGGAGAGGCACAAAGAAGGAGAGAGGAACGGAGGGGACAGTGGAGGGGGACAGAAAAGGAGAGAGGAATGGAGGGGGACAGCAGAGGGGGACAAAAGAACGGAGGGGGCATGGAGGAGGATGCAGTGACAGTCAGCGGTGAGCGATCACCGCTGTATGTCACTAAAGCAGCTGAAAGCCGCTGGGGGAGAATCTTGTAACTCCCCCACGTGCCGATCACTGCTGACTGTCCAGGTATCGGGGGAAGCATCGGGAGCATTTGCCCGAGTACAAGTACTTGGGGAAATGCTCGGTATCGGTGCCGATACCGATACTAGTATCGGTATCGGGACAACCCTACTCCAGATTTAGTTTCACTATACACATTTTACTGTCAACAAGTGCAACTCTGTCAAGCAAATCGAGTCCCTCTTGGCTATACAGTATTATAGTATTCATATTACTCCTTGTAAATAACTTTTTAGTGTAAGGACACAACCATTTAAAATAATACTTGCAATTTAAATAGGTAACTAATTGAATATCCTATTCCATTTACTGTTTCTATAGCTATCAATATATACATCTATGAACATCAACTGTTGAGCCATCTCCAGGTATGAATTTAATCCTGCAAATCAACTCCCTTACTATATTAAAATAGGACTCCTTACTATATATTTATGCTATCACATTCATTGCAGGGTTTGCCTCTCAGCCTCAGTGGAGCCTCAAACACTCAATCTACACCCATATCCCTTTGGGCTTTCTTTTCTTTATGAAGAGAACAATATGTATATACTTTATGTGGAGTAAAACCCACTCCTATCTATATACAGACCTACATTACCCCTAAGATACAGATGGTTGTTCATATCGGAATCAGGAGCATACTGGGCAGACAGACCTTGTCATTGTCGCTGTTTTTAATTCTAAACTTTATGGAATGTCAAGTCAGCCAACACAGTGTTCAATGTAAGTGTATTAGATATGAAAATTACATTATGAAATGTTTTATTGATGGATACTCAGATGCTGATTATCATCCTCTCAATATATTTTCTTTAATATAGAACTATTTAAAGTGTACACCAGCCCTGAGGAAGGAGTTTAACTGACTCCGAAATGCGTCGGGTGCAAAAGTGCTGCTTCAAAACACTGTATATACACTAGTAACATTGATTGACCTACATTCCTAACAACAGATGTTATAGTTTTGTCATTTTTTATTGTGTCAATTTAATAAATCATATTTGTACCAAGTATACCTTTTTTATGGTTTTTACATGTGCCTGAAAAGTCCACCTTTAGGGGACCCTCTTTGCTACTGTGCATTAAATAATTTTGGATGTGGCACAAATTCACAGTTAGATGCTGATCTATATTATATATTTCAAATTCAGGCAGAGTGCAAGAGGCCCTTTTTGTGGGCCCAAACTCACTTGGAACCCTCCCTCCCTCCAAAAATGCTAAATCAACAGATCCAAATACTCTATCTGCTGACTTTGAAAAAACCCATACACACTATCCCTCTTTTATGTTCAAATTTCTTTTTAAATTCCCCAAACCAAGTAGCCTGACCTGCCTGATTACCTACAAAATTAAACTTATTACGTTTTTTTTTTCTCCTATTATATTGATTGTTAAAATCATAATGTCAAAATGTGCTGCAATTTGGACATTGTGTATCCAGCTTTTTAGATTATGACACTTCATACCTGTCCACTGGGCTGCCAATAGTGTAAGTAAGGAGGGGCTGGCCAAAGTATTACTGATTATTTATGCAAACAGCTCTCATGGAAGTGAAGAGGGTTACCTGTCCAAAACATCTACCCATTACCCCCCCTAACATTTGTCTAGTGGGCCACCAGAGGGGGGGGGGGGGAATCAGATAAGTTGACCTTCCATTTTTGTCTTTAAATACTCATTTAACTGTATCCTTATGTTACCTAAGCATGTTTGTGTCAAATCTGATTGCAATGTTATGTGCAGAAGTAGTAATTTATTTTTTTATTTTGTTAATTCACAATTTCCTTCCAACCCAGACCAATGGCAGGACGTTGCAGCCCAGTTCCACCAGCAGTGGGATTTTCCCAACTGTGGTGGTGCTACTGATGGCAAGCATGTCCAGACTGTACCACCAGCCAACTCTGGCTCCTATTATTTTACCTACAAGGGCTTTTGCAGCATAGTCATGAGAGCTGTAGTGTCTGCCAACTACGAGTTCTTGTATTTGGATGTTGGGAAGAACGGCCATAACTCTGTCAGAGGAGTGATTATGCAGACAGAGTTCTACAAGTGGCTCCAGAATGGCACCTTAAACTTGCCACCTGCTGAGGAGAATGTTGAGGGCCTCCATTTTGTTTTCGTGGCAGATGAGGTCTTTGCTCTAGGGGAACATCTGATGAAGCCTTTTCCTATGAGGAACCTCACCCCAGAGCAGAGAATCTTTAATTACAGGCTCTCTCGTGCCAGAAGGGTGGTCAAAAACGCCTTTGGCATCCTATTGAGTCGTTTCAGGCTGTTTTTGACTCTAATCAACCTGGCACTCTACAAGATAATGTGGTCCTGTGCTGCTGTATCCTACATTATTTTTTAAGGAGGAATGCTACAAGCTACCTAGTCTCACTGCCAAGTGACGTGGACCCTGCAGTGGCAGGCCCAGCTGAAAAGGCTGCAGCTTGTCCGTCTGTGAGCGTGCTGGCGGGTATTGAAAATGCCCGTGCTGGATTGCAATCACAAATTGCCGAGATTTACGTCTGAAATACCTTGAATTTTTTTGTGGGTAGAGGGGCAGTGGCTTGGCAGCAAATTGTAGCTGATCATTTCTAATATTTTTTGGAGATCATAAACTCTTATTTCATTTGAACTACTGTTGTCTGTGTTTCTTATATGTCTAATATGTTCTCAAATGGGCTTTATTTTGGCCACTTGCTCCAATAGTGCAAATGTACCTCAATTGCTACATGAGATGACAATATCTTCTTCAGGTAACTATTATGGTGTGCTGTGGGTTTGCTACACACATACAATGTTTTGGTTTTTAATGGATCTAATGCATGAAGTTCAAAAACATTTTGCCTTTACAACTCCTTTAATTTTGTGGAGGCCTAAAAATTGCAGGAGTTGTCCACATTTAAGAGCACATTGTCACTGTAACTACAACAACTTACGGAATACACTGGTATTGAGCAATGAAATAATAAGCCACACATTGTTTAGTAAAAAACATTTTACTCAAAGCACATTCACATGTGCATTTTAAGGTTTTAAAACAAACCAACATCTTGGTGTATAACATGTATGTTTTGCATTATTTCCCTTTTTTTTGCGGTTAAACAGGCATGTTCTAAAACATTAGATACACATCCGAAAATCAGTAGCTTACAAAGTTTGAGTTTGGTAAAGTGAAGGCCAAAGGAGACATTAGTATCCCAAGACTGTGTGGATGTTGCCTTCCTCAGATGGGGTGATCTCACCCCTCTAAAAGCCAAAATTTGAAGCCACGTACACATAGAGGGCAAACAATTAAATATCTTTTATGATCCCATGCCTAAAATGTGTGTAGTTACAAACATCTATTTTTCAAACCCCCCAAAACACACAGTGTGTCAACATGTGCTATCTCCCATCACGGTGTATGAATGGATGCGTTTCGGGGGTGCAACCTCTTCCTCAGAGCTACTTTAGTTGTGAGTAGGGATGAGCTTCGCGTTCGAGTCGAACCCATGTTCGACTCGAACATCGGCTGTTCGATCGTTCGCCGAATTGCGAACGTTATGGGCCGTTCGCGCCAAATTCGTGTGGCGCGTCATTGCCCATAATTCACTGCGGCATCGCAGTGCATTGCTGGCTGATGATTGGCCAAGCATGCACTATGACCCGCATGCTTGGCCAATCACAGCGCTGTCTGTAGAGAGAGCTGTAATTGGCCAAAGCCAGGGTGGCTTTGGCCAATTATGGCTCAGGGGGTTTAGAACACGCCCCACACTATATAAGGCCGCCTGCACGGCGGCCCTGTGTAGTGTGCTCCGGCGTGCTGAGAGATAGAGAGACAGTGTCATTTCATTTGAGTTAGCTAGATTAGGCAGGACAGTCAGTGAGTTAGCTGCACTTACAGTGTATTGTGTATATATATGCATCCCAGGTGTATATATATACACTGTATTCAGTTTAGCAAGATCCGTTCCTGTTATCTTCCTACTGACAGGCAGGCTTGTCTTGTTACAGTATTTACAGCTACCTGAAGAAAATTGCTGGTGTTCTTTTGATCCTATTAGTACCACAGTCAGGCAGCTAGACTATTTACAGTTAGTGTAGTGCGTCCTCCTCACAGTGTTCAGTTAAAGCTACAAGTTAGTTTAGTGTGACCTCTGCACAGTGTTCAGCTAAAGCTACAAGTTAGTGTAGTGCATCCTCCTCACAGTGTTCAGCTAAAGCTGCAAGTTAGTGTAGTGCGTCCTCCTCACAGTGTTCAGCTAAAACTACAAGTTAGTGTAGTGCGAACTCTGCACAGTGTTCAGCTAAAGCTACAAGTTAGTGTAGTGCGTCCTCCTCACAGTGTTCAGCTAAAGCTACAAGTTAGTTTAGTGTGACCTCTGCACAGTGTTCAGCTAAAGCTACAAGTTAGGGTAGTGCGTCCTCCTCACAGTGTTCAGCTAAAGCTACAAGTTAGTTTAGTGTGACCTCTGCACAGTGTTCAACTAAAGCTACAAGTTAGGGTAGTGCGTCCTCCTCACAGTGTTCAGCTAAAACTACAAGTTAGTGTAGTGCGACCTCTGCACAGTGTTCAGCTAAAGCTACAAGTTAGTGTAGTGAGACCTCTGCACAGTGTTCAGCTAAAGCTACAAGTTAGTGTAGTGCATCCTCCTCACAGTGTTCAGCTAAAACTACAAGTTAGTGTAGTGAGACCTCTGCACAGTGTTCAGCTAAAGCTACAAGTTAGTGTAGTGCGTCCTCCTCACAGTGTTCAGCTAAAGCTACAAGTTAGTGTAGTGCGTCCTCCTCACAGTGTTCAGCTAAAACTACAAGTTAGTGTAGTGCGAACTCTGCACAGTGTTCAGCTAAAGCTACAAGTTAGTGTAGTGCGTCCTCCTCACAGTGTTCAGCTAAAACTACAAGTTAGTGTAGTGAGACCTTTGCACAGTGTTCAGCTAAAGCTACAAGTTAGTGTAGTGCGTCCTCCTCACAGTGTTCAGCTAAAGCTACAAGTTAGTGTAGTGCGTCCTCCTCACAGTGTTCAGCTAAAACTACAAGTTAGTGTAGTGCGAACTCTGCACAGTGTTCAGCTAAAGCTACAAGTTAGTGTAGTGCGTCCTCCTCACAGTGTTCAGCTAAACCTACAAGTTATTTTTTTGCGAGCTCTACACAGTGTTCAGCTAAAGCTACCTGTAGAAGGTTGGTGGTATTTTCCTGATCCCATCACTACCGCAGGCAGCTAAATAAGCTACAAGTTATTTTTTGGCGAGCTCTGCACAGTGTTCACCTAAAGCTACCTGTAGAAGGTTGGTGGTGTTTTCCTGATCTTATCACTACCGCAGGCAGCTAAATAAGCTACAAGTTAGTTTTTTGCAAGCTCTGCACAGTGTTCAGCTAAAGCTACCTGTAGAAGGTTGGTGGTGTTCTCATACATTCAAAAAGTTCTTTGGTGTGGGCCTTTTTTGAGACGAGTGCATCAGATCGCACCGCTGCTATTTGCAACATATGTCTCAAGCGTATCTCGCGTGGCCAAAACATCTCCCGCTTGGGCACCACATGCTTGACCAGACATATGTTGACCGACCTGCCATGCAGTTCATTGGCAAGCGTATCTAAAAGACCCACACCGAAGAACAAAGAGGACCTCTCCTTGCTCCGCATCAGCTGAGATCTCCAACCCAACTATACCTTCAGTCCTCTCTGAGACCTGCACTGAGAGGAATGAAGGTGTAGAATTAGGTGTGTCACAGCCAAGTACTTGTGGGCAATCTGCTTTCGGTACACCAACGTCAGATTGTACCAAGCAAATTTCCCTGCCCCAGCTGCTGCACCGCCGAAAGAAGTTTGCTCCCAGCCATCCACATGCCCAGTGGTTGAATGCTAGCTTGGCAAAATTGCTGGCACTTCAACTGCTGCCTTTTCAGTTGGTAGACTCTGCCCCCTTCCGTGAGTTTGTGGAATGTTCGGTTCCTCAGCCTGCTTGGCTGGCAGACCTCCAAAAGGAGTTTAACCTGCCCAAGAACCGCCTAATCTGTGACATGCCCACCAGGTGGAACTCAACGTTGGTCATGCTGCAGCGGCTGCACACGCAGCAGAGGGCCATCAATGAGTACCTGTGCGACTATGGCACCAGGACAGGGTCAGGGGAGCTTGGTTTTTTTTCCCCACGCCAGTGGGCCATGATCAGGGATGCATGCACTGTCCTGTCACCATTTGAGGAGGCCACGAGGATGGTGAGCAGTGACAGTGCATGCATCAGTGACACTGTCCCCCTTGTCCACCTGTTGGAGCACACGCTGCGTGGAATAATGGACAGGGCACTTGAGGCAGAACAGAGGCAGGAAGAGGAGGACTTCCTTAGCTCTCAAGGCCCCCTTTATCCAGACAGTGTTCCTGCGTGCCCGCCGATCACACAGGAAGAGGACGAGGAGGAGGATTGTGTCAGTATGGAGGTGGAGCCTGGCACTCAGCATCAGCAGCAGTCTTTAAGGGATCAGTCCCAAGAAACACATGGACTTGTACGTGGCTGGGAGGAGGTGGCTGCAGACCATGTCGTCCTTAGTGACCCAGAGGACTCCGGACCGAATGCCTCAGCAAACCTACACTGCATGGCCTCCCTGATCCTGCAAAGCCTGTGTAAGGATCCTCCTATTCGTGGTATCAAGGAGAAGGACCAATACTGGCTGGCAACCCTCCTTGATCCACGTTACAAAGGTAAGGTTGCGGACCTTATCTTGCCATCGCAGAGGGAGCAGAAGATGAAACATCTTCGGGAGGCCTTGCAGAAAGGTCTGCGCAACGCATTCCCAGAGACTGGGAGGTTACAAACTCCTGTTTCTGGACAACGTGTTGCTGAGGCTTCGGTCAGTGAAAGAAGGAGCGGTGGAGAAGGTGGCCGTCTGACCGATGCGTTCAGACAATTTTTTGGTCCGCAGCCCCAAGGTATGATCGGTTCCAGCAACCATCGCCAGCGTCTGTTTTTCATGGTGCAGGAATACCTAGGGGCAAGATCTGACTTGGACACCTTTCCCACCGAAAATCCTCTGGGTTACTTGGTCTTGAGGATGGATCACTGGCCAGAGCTTGCACAGTATGCAATTGAGCTACTGGCCTGTCCTGCATCCAGCGTTCTTTCGGAACGCACATTCAGTGCTGCTGGAGGCTTTGTAACCGATCACAGGGTGCGTCTGTCCACCGACTCGGTCGATCGACTGACCTTCATAAAAATGAATCAGTCTTGGATCACCACCAGCTACCAAGCACCTGATGCTGATGACACCGAATAATTTTTTTCGAAATCTCAGATCCCTTCAAAGACTGCCTATGCTGATGCTGAGTGACTATCCTGAGTAATTATCCTCTTCCTCCTCAATGATCACGCTGATAGCTTGTAAGAACATGTTTGGTTCTGGGTGCCACCACCAGTGCCTAAGGCCCAATTTTTCAGCCCCTGTTTAACAGGGGCGTGTAATTACAATTTTTGATGCAATACTTTGCAGCAGGGCTCGTTCCTGCGTTCCAACTAGAGTATCTGTGAGGGGTTGCAGTGTTGTGGCACCAGCACCAGTGCCTAAGGCCCAATTTTTCAGCCCCTGTTTAACAGGGGCGTGTAATTACAATTTTTGATGCAATACTTTGCAGCAGGGCTCGTTTCTGCGTTCCAATTAGAGTATCTGTGAGGGGTTGCAGTGTTGTGGCACCAGCACCAGTGCCTAAGACCCAATTTTTCAGCCCCTGTTTAACAGGGGCGTGTAATTACAATTTTTGATGCAATACTTTGCAGCAGGGCTCGTTCCTGCGTTCCAACTAGAGTATCTGTGAGGGGTTGCAGTGTTGTGGCACCAGCACCAGTGCCTAAGGCCCAATTTTTCAGCCCTTGTTTAACAGGGGCGTGTACTTACAATTTTAATGCAATACTTTGCAGCAGGGCTCACTTCTGCGTTCCAACTAGAGTATCTGTGAGGGGTTGCAGTGTTGTGGCACCAGCACCAGTGCCTAAGACCCAATTTTTTCAGCCCCTGTTTAACAGGGGCGTGTAATTACAATTTTTGATGCAATACTTTGCAGCAGGGCTCGTTCCTGCGTTCCAACTAGAGTATCTGTGAGGGGTTGCAGTGTTGTGGCACCAGCACCAGTGCCTAAGACCCAATTTTTCAGCCCCTGTTTAACAGGGGCGTGTAATTACAATTTTTGATGCAATACTTTGCAGCAGGGCTCGTTCCTGCATTCCAACTAGAGTATCTGTGAGGGGTTGCAGTGTTGTGGCACCAGCACCAGTGCCTAAGGCCCAATTTTTCAGCCCCTGTTTAAGAGGGGCGTGTAATTACAATTTTTGATGCAATACTTTGCAGCAGGGCTCGTTCCTGCGTTCCAACTAGAGTATCTGTGAGCGGTTGCAGTGTTGTGGCACCAGCACCAGTGCCTAAGGCCCAATTTTTCAGCCCCTGTTTAACAGGGGCGTGTAATTACAATTTTTGATGCAATACTTTGCAGCAGGGCTCGTTTCTGCGTTCCAATTAGAGTATCTGTGAGGGGTTGCAGTGTTGTGGCACCAGCACCAGTGCCTAAGACCCAATTTTTCAGCCCCTGTTTAACAGGGGCGTGTAATTACAATTTTTGATGCAATACTTTGCAGCAGGGCTCGTTCCTGCGTTCCAACTAGAGTATCTGTGAGGGGTTGCAGTGTTGTGGCACCAGCACCAGTGCCTAAGGCCCAATCTTTCAGCCCCTGTTTAACAGGGGCGTGTAATTACAATTTTAATGCAATACTTTGCAGCAGGGCTCGCTTCTGCGTTCCAACTAGAGTATCTGTGAGGGGTTGCAGTGTTGTGGCACCAGCACCAGTGCCTAAGACCCAATTTTTTAGCCCCTGTTTAACAGGGGCGTGTAATTACAATTTTTGATGCAATACTTTGCAACAGGGCTCACTGAGGCGGATCGTGCGGACGGAGAAGGTGCCTGGAGGAAGATGCGGACGAGAAGAGCAGAGGAAGAAGAAGCTGGAGAAGAAGAAGAAGAAGATGGAGGAAGAAGAAGAACACCGAAGGAAGACCAGAAGAAAGAAGTTGAAAGAAGAAGAAATTAATAAAGGACTTGTCAAAAAACGTGTTTGTTTAACCTTTTTGACCCTTTTTTTGTGAAATGGTAGGGGTACATTTGTACCCCATTACCAATTCACACAGGAGGGGCCGGGATCTGGGGGTCCCCTTGTCCCCTGTACAGAACGTAACGACGTGACGTCACCCGCTGCTACCGCGCATGCTCCACTCAGTGTCTCCACACGGAAGTTTTCATGCTGTGTTCGTCCTGCACTTGTGAAGTGCCACTCTTGTAAGTTTGATTTTATTACCTTTCTAAATAAATTGGAGTATACAGAGAGCACTATTCTTGTCCCCTTTTTTACATTACATATGCTATGTGAGAGCCACCCCCGCTTACAGCTTAGCCTGAGAGCCATCGTGACTGACAGTTCCAGTACTTTCCTGATGGATTACTATCTGGATTAGGATTTCGTTCTGATTGACCCTATCTGGGAACGCATTATTAACCTGTTAATCAGGTGAGAGGCCATTCTGTTCACCGGTGTTGGGCACTACTCATCAGTCACCATATTTTGGCATGCTGTCACGTGTGAAGGAGACTCACTAATTATTAATTTTGGACATTTTTTAGTGTTTTAATCACTACAGGACTGTTCTCTATGTCTTTATGAAGGATTGTTGTTATATTTGTCGCATCCCTTTTTTAGCTTATTATTTGAGCGCTGCACCTTACTTTGTAAATTTAGGGGGACCCCCATGCATTTTTTTTAAATTTTGGGTACAATTCAAAAAGGGGAGTTGGGACTTTAAAATGAAGCATTTGAGTAGTGGAGGGAAAAATAAACCATATTTGAAGTGCAATATAAAATGTTTATTGTACAGAGTAACAGACAATAAAAGGAGTATTCATTTCATATACAGTGACACATTCATTGTATATAAGTATAGGAGATGTATAAATAGCATAGGCATAATACAGATTATGTACACATAGCAGCACATTATCTAATATAAATAAAAATAAAAATAGTAGTAAAGCATAATATTGTTAGCAACAGTATGCATGATAACGACACATGCACCCACATAGTAAATATGCATTGATTGAGCAGAAAAAATATATTGATATTACGATGGATTTGGGAAGAACAGATGGTGCAGATAACTGTGGTTTCATATAAAATGGCTGGGGCATCAAAAAACAGTGCTCGGCGCGTTTCGTGGGCATCCCCACTCATCAGGAGCCGATGCAAATAAATTTCCTATGGGATGTATAAAACCAGCCCTACCAGCCCTACCAGCCCTACCATGGCGTTCGGCTGTCAGTGCTTCTTTATGCCACATACGGGTAGGTTATTTTCTTCCCTCCCTCCTTTTCTTTCCTTTTCACGCATTGTTTCTTTCTTCTTGGTTTATGCATTTATTTGGTGAACCTGTTTCTCTCATACTCTCTTATTATCGTACACTTGCCATTCTCCATGCACTGGGTACTATCACACTTCCACATATTTGGGTTATCCCTAGATTCACTCCCATGTCGCCTACTCTTAAGCATAGTTTTTACATATCTATTTACCCAGATTATCACTAACTTTGGAACTCACTGGGCTCATTATTCAATATTCAATGTATAAAACACTTACTATATATCTTATATATATATATATATCTAACAGAATACTACTATTTTGTTCCCAGGTTTGTTGTTCCCATGATAACACATTCCCTTCTGTGAACACACTCTGCCTCATTCTTTTCCTTTTCATCCTGCCCGATGTTGCATCATTATGTATGCCGCCTCGGCTCCCGTGGAGAGTTTGCATCCGTGGCCTACCGTGCGCCCACCTTTGCGCATTTGCACTTGCTGCCTGAGTGGGTGAGTGCGTTTGGCAAAAACAACGCTATATACCTTTTGTTCATTTATTTATTATTATTTTTACCTTTTTTTTATGAACGATGTGGTTCATTATATTTTTAAACATCCAATAGGAAATTTATTTGCATCGGCTCCTGATGAGTGGGGATGCCCACGAAACGCGTCGAGCCCTGTTTTTTGATGCCCCAGCCATTTTATATGAAACCACAGTTTTCTGCACCATCTGTTCTTCCCAAATCCATCGTAATATGAATATATTTTTTCTGCTCAATCAATGCATATTTACTATGTGGGTGCATGTGTCGTTATCATGCATACTGTTGCTAACAATATTATGCTTTACTACTATTTTTATTTTTATTTATATTAGATAATGTGCTGCTATGTGTACATAATCTGTATTATGCCTATGCTATTTATACATCTCATATACTTATATACAATGAATGTGTTACTGTATATGAAATTAATACTCCTTTTATTGTCTGTTACTCTGTACAATAAACATTTTATATTGCACTTCAAATATGGTTTATTTTTCCTCCACTACCCAAATGCTTCATTTTAAAGTCCCAACTCCCCTTTTTGAATTGTACCCAATACCGGGATGGAGGCACTTAATTGTACCTCATATAAAGTCCCAATTCCCCCCCATATATTTTTTTAAATTTTGGTTCAGGGTTCCCCTGTGGGGAAATCCCATGCCGTTTTTATCAATGAACTTTTATGTGTATTGTCAGACTGACAATTCATTAATAGCCACGAGTAGTTTTAAATGACTTTTTTTCCTTTGAAATGTCATTTTGCCTAGAATGTTCTAAACACGGGAAACATGCGCCCCTTTACAGGCATACTATAGACACCCCCCAGGTACAAAATTTAAAGGAATATTACACTTTTATTGTTTCACTTTGAGCATTATTAAAATCACTGCTCCCGAAAAAACGGCCGTTTTTAAAACTTCTTTTTGCATTGATACATGTCTCCTGGGGCAGGACCCAGGTCCCCAAACACTTGTTATGACAATAACTTGCATACTGTCACGCACCTGGTGGTTTTGAGCCCGAACTGCAGAGAGAGGCCTCCCCTACGGCTCCCACTCACGGCCCCCTGATATGGAGACAGAGGGCACAGGAGTAAGGAGTGGTATGAGTGCCTGGCAGGATCAACAGTTAGTTCAGAAGTCCAGGAATCACTACGAGCCAGGAGACTGGAACTGGAGAGTAGACTGGAGTCTGGAATGCTGGACTGGAACCAGAAACAACAGCAGACAAGTAGTCTGAGGAGGGCGGGGTCACTAGGTGGCGGGGTCAGAGGAGGGCGGGGTCACTGGGTAGCCCCGCCCTCCGTTATATAAGAAATGTCAGAAGAACTGAAGCGCCACTGACACGTACCTCGTATGTGAGCCTGACGTGCAGAGGGAGACCTCTCGTACATCCCTGGTTCCCAGATCACTGGAGTTGAGGACAGTGACCGTAGGAGCATAGCGGGGTATGAGTGCCTGGTGGATTCTCTGGAACTGGAGATGATGTCCACTGGGAGACACTGGAACTGGCTGGAGTGCCGGGTGCAGGTAAGCTGGATACAAGTCAGCAGGCTGCAGGTAAGCTGGATGCAGGTCAGCAGAATGCAAGTAAGCTGGATGCAGGTCAGCAGGATGCAGGTAAGCTGGATGCAGGTCAGAAGGCTGCAGGTAAGCTTGATGCAGGTCAGCAGGATGCAGGTAAGCTGGATGCAGGTCAGCAGGATGCAGGTAATCTGGATGCAGGTCAGCAGGATGCAGGTAAGCTGGATGCAGGTCAGCAGGATGCAGGTAAGCTGGATGCAGGTCAGCAGGGTGCACACAGCAGGCAGAAGCAAGGTCAGACAAGCCGGGTCATACACAGTGGATCAGTTCAACAGAATCGGCAAGCAAGGAATAGTCAAGTTCAGGCTGGTTTCTGGTAACAGGAGATCAGGCAGGCAGGTAAACAGAATCAGAGTCAGGGAAAGCCAAGGTTCAGGATTGGAGACAGCAGCGTGGTCAGAGAGCCAGGTCAGGTGATCGGATGCTGATTACAGGAACAGGTCACAGGTAAAGCTGCAGATCAAACAGCAAGAGCTGAATGGTGGAAGCCCCTCTTAAAGGCCACTGGGCGCCAAAGCCGCGTCACTGTGCGTGCGATCTCCGCGATCGACACATGCGCATTGGCGCACGCCTGTTCGTTACTGGGAACCTGTTGGGATGGGATGCGCCTGAGCCCTGTTGCAGGTCTGGAAGTAGTATGTCCATGACATTGCCCCCCCCCCTTAAGGGCAACCTCCGGGTGCCCAAAAGAGCTCTTTTCTGAGGATGTCTGCGGAAGAAGGCCTGGATCAGTTCTTGAGCATGCACATTTTGCTTAGGTTCCCATGAGTTCTCCTCTGGTCCATAACCCTTCCATTTGATTAAAAATTTAAGTTGGTTACCTCTCCTCCTGCAGTCTACGACAGCCTCCACCTCATACTCCTCGTCCTAATTAATAATAACGGGTCCGAGTGGCCCCGATCTTCTGTCCGGGAAAGGGTTGGGTACTGTGGGTTTAAGCAGAGACACGTGAAACACTGGGTGCACTTTGAGCGACTCAGGCAGGGTAAGTTCATAGGAGACCTCATTCAATTTCCTTTTAACTGGGAAAGGGCCAATGAATCTGGGTGCCAGCTTCTTTGAAGGGCAAGCCATCTTGAGGTTGGTGGTAGATAACCACACCTGATCACCTGGTTGGAGATGTAATTCACCTCTTCTCTTCCTGTCATAAAGCCTCTTGTTGGTTGCCTGCGCCTTGGACATAGCTTCTTGCAACAACTTGTTGTTGCAAACCAGGAACTCAACAGTGCTTTGTACTGCTGGAACAGGAGATTCCGAAATAATGTTAGGCAGGAAGACCGGATGGAACCCATAGTTCGCAAAGAACGGTGACTGACCTGTGGCTGAATGGCTGGCATTGTTGAAAGCAAATTCCGCTAGAGGCAAAAGTGCTACCCAATCATCTTGGACAAATGAGGTATTGCAACAGATGTACTGTTCCAGGGTTTGGTTCGTCCTTTCAGTTTGTCCGTTAGTCTGGGGGTGGAAAGCAGATGACATGGAAAGTTCAATTTTCAGAATTTGGCATAGTGACCTCCAGAAGCGGGAGGTGAACTGGACTCCCCTGTCAGATACAATGTTGGTTGGTACCCCGTGCAGCCTTACGATCTCCCTGATGAACACCCAGGCGGTTTCCAAAGCAGGCGGCGTACTCTTTAGGGGTATGAAGTGGGCCTTCTTAGACAGACGGTCAACCACTACAAAGATAGCTGTATGTCCTTCACAAGGGGGTAGTTCCACTACAAAGTCCATGGCAATCATGCTCCAGGGTCTGTCAGGAATTGGTAGTGGTCTGAGGAGGCCACAGGACTTGGTCCTGGCAGACTTGCTTTGGGTACAGATGACACATGACTTAACATAGTCCTTGCAATCTTCCTCAAGCTTCGGCCACCAAAACATGCGCTGGATTAGTTCATGAGTCTTGTGAACCCCAAAATGTCTGGCCAGCGGGTGGTCGTGACACAGGCTCAGCACTTCTGTCCGGCAACTTTCTGGCACAAAAATTTTGCTGTCCTTCCAAAGCATCCCATCCCTGGGTATCAAGATTGATCCTGGAGGACTGGACACCCCCTCTGAGGCTTGTTTTAGACCGGACATCAGGTCTGTCTGGAAAAGCAGAAAGTTGCCCTCAGATAAGATGGTGTCCGGAACTGAAGTTTCCTTGGGGTCATCGTACATCCGAGAGAGAGCTGTTGTTCTTTGATCCTGGCCGGTAGGTGATGTGAAATGAAAATCTGGAAAAGAATAACGCCCATCGTGCCTGATGCGGCTTCAAACGTTTGGCAGTTCGTAAATATTCCAGATTTTTATGATCCGTGTAGATAAGTATGGGATGTGCCGCTCCCTCTAGCAGGTATCGCCATTCTTCGAGTGCGGCTTTAATGGCCAAAAGTTCACGGTTCCCCACATCGTAATTCTTCTCTGCAGGCGAAAGCTTCCGAGAGAAGAAAGCTATGGGGTGCATGAGATCCTTGAGTCCTTGGCGCTGAGAAATAACTGCCCCCACAGCTATTTCTGAGGCATCAACCTCGAGTAGGTAAGGAAGAGAGGGATCCGGATGGCTCAAGATGGGGGCAGAGGTAAAGAGTCCCTTTAGGGTAGAAAAGGCAGCTTGAGCCTGGGGATTCCACTGGAATCTGACATTTTGTCTTGTTAGCTGGGTGATCGGAGAGATAATTGCAGAAAATCCTTTGATGAACCTTCTGTAAAAATTGGCAAAGCCAACAAAACGTTGCACCCCCTTTTTATCTGAGGGTGCAGGCCAGTCCAGAACAGCTGTGACCTTTTGTGGGTCCATCTTGAACCCTTCTGTGGAAATTACCAGGCCCAAAAATTGGATACTCTGCCGCTCGAATTCGCATTTTTCTGGTTTGGCGTATAAGCCATGCTGACGGAGTCGGCATACTCTGCCGCTCGAATTCGCATTTTTCTGGTTTGGCGTATAAGCCATGCTGACGGAGTCGGCAGAGTACCATCTTGACGTGTTTCCGGTGCTGATCCAAGGATGAGGAAAAGATCAGGATATCGTCTAAGTAGGCTATGACGAAAATGTCCAGATAGTCTCTAAAGATATCATTTATCAGGTGCTGGAAGGTAGCAGGGGCATTACACAGGTCGAAGGGCATCACCAGATATTCGTAATGGCCAAACCTGGTACGGAAGGCCGTTTTCCACTCATCCCCTGCACAAATGCGAACCAAATTGTAGGCCCCACGAAGATTGAGTTTGGTGAACACAACAGTAGTTCTTAATCTTTGAAAAAGCTCAGGTACCAGGGGTAAGGGATACCGGTTCTTGACCGTGACCTTGTTCAGCTCCCAGTAATCCACACAAGGACACAATGAGTGGTCCTTCTTCTCCACAAAAAAGATCCCTGCCCCAGCCGGAGAGGTGGATGGCCGGATGAACCCCCTCTTAAGGTTTTCGTCAACATATTCCTTTAAAACCTCCAACTCCCGCTCAATCAGAGGGATTATTCGCCCAAAGGGGATTTCAGCTTCAGGCAGTAACTCAATCGGGCAATCGTAGGAACGATGAGGAGGAAGTGTCTCTGCCCCTTGTTTACTAAAAACATCTAAGAACTCGTGATACTGTTCAGGTACTGCTGAGCGTAATTCTGAGTCAGCTTCCAGGCACAGCAAAGGGCCAGATATCTTGGAAGGTAAGGGCAGACAATGTTCTTGACAGTAGAGGGACTGAAACCTGATTTCTCCGGAGCCCCAGTCAATTTGCGGGTTGTGGGCCTGAAGTCACGGTAGACCCAAGATGATCGGGAACAGAGGGGAAGCAATAGCATCAAACTTAAGCAGTTCCTTGTGGTTCGAGACAATAATTACAGGCAGTGGGGGAGTCTCTTGAGTCACCTGGCCAGATTTAATACGGGATCCATCTGCCAAGAAAACGGAAAGTCCTTGAGCCCTGTGCTGGAGTGGAATGCGTTGTTGGTTGGCAAAGTTCAAATAAATAAAACAACTGCATGCACCAGAGTCTATTATTGCAGTAATAGACACAGTCTTTCCAGAAAACTGAAGGGTGATGGGAATAGCCAGGTGAGTAGAGAGAGCTGGGTGACTGTGTGGTGGGATGGATGAAGATCTACGATACTTGGCAGGACATGAATGTACATAATGGCCCGGTCCCCCGCAGTACAAACACAGGTTGAGCTGTTGCCGACGTAGACGTTCCTCGGCAGACAATGCAGTTCTCATTAGTCCGACCTGCCCAGATTTATGAAAGTCCGGTATTAGTTTGGTTGGTGCAGGATTAACTGGGACCGGTCTAAGGGGAACAGGACGAGAGGTCGTAGGCACTTGGGGTAACATCCAAGTTGGTTGAGTCTGCTGGGTCACCCTCTCCACCCTGCGTTCCCGAAGATGACGGTCTATCTGAATAGTTAGGGTCATCAAGGATTCCAGGGAATTTGGTACACCGACCCGAGCCAGTTCATCCTTTAGTCCTTCTGACAAGCCTAGGCGAAACTGGTGCCGTAAAGCTGCATGGTTCCACTGGGTATCCGTGCTCCAGCGTCTAAAGTCCGTTATATAATCTTCGACCACTCTGCGGCCCTGCTGGAGCGTGCTAAGAGCAGCTTCGGCAGTGGAAGTTCATTGGGGGTCATCATATAAGAGTGACATTGCGTCGAAGAAGGATGACAAAGAGTCCAGAGAAACATGGTGTTCTTCCAGCAGGTGATGAGCCCAGGCTTGTGGTTCTCCCAGCAGAAGTGAGACAACAAACCCCACCTTGGTGTTTTCCCGCGAAAAGGTTAAGGGTAGTAAGGAAAAGTACAGCTCACATGCATTACGGAAAGTCCGAAACTTGCTTCGATCCCCAGAAAACTTCTCCGGAATTGGGACCCCGGGTTCTGGAGATAACATCATTACAGGGAGTGCGGGGGAAGCCTCTGATGACAACCCACTGGAAGAAAGGTTTGTAATACTCGTCAGGGACTGCACTTGTCTCACCAGGTGTTCATAGCTGTCCTGAAGGGATTTCACCTCTTGAGTGAGGACGGAGAGTAATTGGCAGATTTCATCAGTAGCAGAGGTCCCTCTTGCAGGCTCAGGCATGGCTGTTTGATACGGACACGTACCTCGTATGTGAGCCTGACGTGCAGAGGGAGACCTCTCGTACAGCCCTGGTTCCCAGATCACTGGAGTTGAGGACAGTGACCGTAGGAGCACAGCGGGGTATGAGTGCTTGGTGGATTCTCTGGAACTGGAGATGATGTCCACTGGGAGACACTGGAACTGGCTGGAGTGCCGGGTGCAGGTAAGCTGGATACAAGTCAGCAGGCTGCAGGCAAGCTGGATGCAGGTCAGAAGGATGCAGGTAAGCTGGATGCAGGTCAGCAGGATGCAGGTAAGCTGGATGCAGGTCAGCAGGATGCAGGTAAGCTGGATGCAGGTCAGCAGGGTGCACACAGCAGGCAGAAGCAAGGTCAGACAAGCTGGGTCATACACAGTGGATCAGTTCAACAGAATCGGCAAGCAAGGAATAGTCAAGTTCAGGCTGGTTTCTGGAAACAGGAGATCAGGCAGGCAGGTAAACAGAATCAGAGTCAGGGAAAGCCAAGGTTCAGGATTGGAGACAGCAGCGTGGTCAGAGAGCAAGGCAGTGGCGTAGCGTGGGGGGTGCAGGGGGTGCCGTGGCCCCGGGGCGCGACATTTAGGGGGGCGCCAGTATGTGTCACTGGCTGCCTCCTCCTAATTTCTCGATCCTGTGTCCCCGGCCCAGGCGCCATGTTAAGTGGCCGGCGCCCTGTGATTGGGCGTATGGGGGTCATGTGAGGCGTAGGGCTGGCCTGTCCTAGATCGCTCCTGAAGTCCCGCCTCCACACATGACCCCCCATACGCCCAATCACAGGGTGCCGGACACTGAACATGGCTGCAGCCAGAGCGCAGGGGAGAGAAGAATGTGAGCCACCGCTGTGTTCTCCTCCTCCTCCGGATCGATGCAGCCAGGATAAGAAGGTGAGTGAGAGTCTTGCTACTGGCCGGGGGGGGGGGGGGGGGGAGAGAGAGACTGTAGGCAGGACAGTGTAGTGTAGTATAGTGGTATAGTGTAGTTTAGTATGGAGGTCAGTGTAGTGTAGTGGTCAGTATGGTGGTTAGTGTAGTATAGTATAGTGGTCAATATAGTATAGTATAGTGGTCAGTATAGTGGTCAGTATAGTGCAGTTTAGTATGGAGGTCAGTGTAGTGTAGTATAGTGGTTAGTGTAGTATAGTATAGTATAGTGGTCAATATAGTATAGTATAGTGGTCAGTATAGTGTAGTTTAGTATGGAGGTCAGTGTAGTGTAGTGGACAGTATAGTATAGTGGACAGTGTAGTATGGTGGTCAGTATAGTGGACAGTATAGTGGTTAGTGTAGTATAGTATAGTGGTTAGCATAGTGGTCAGTATAGTGTAGTTTAGTATGGAGGTCAGTGTAGTATAGTGGTTAGTATGGTGTTTAGTGTAGTGGACAGTATAGTGGTCAGTATAGTGTAGTGGACAGTGTAGTATAGTGGACAGTGTAGTGTAGTATGGTGGTCAGTATAGTGGACAGTGTAGTATAGTGGTTAGTGTAGTGTAGTATGGTGGTCAGTGTAGTGTAGTATAGTGGTCAGTATAGTATAGTGGTCAGTGTAGTGTAGTATGGTGGTCAGTATAGTGGACAGTGTAGTATAGTGGACAGTGTAGTGTAGTATGGTGGTCAGTATAGTGTAGTATAGTGGTTAGTGTAGTATAGTATAGTGGTCAGTATAGTGTAGTTTAGTATGGAGGTCAGTGTAGTGTAGTGGACAGTATAGTATAGTGGACAGTGTAGTATGGTGGTCATTATAGTGTAGTATGGTGGTCAGTGTAATATAGTATAGTGGACAGTGTAGTATGGTGGTCAGTATAATGTAGTATGGTGGACAGTGTAGTATGGTGGACAGTGTAGTATAACAGACAGTGTAGTATAGTGGTCAGTGTAGTGTAGTATAGTGGTTAGTGTAGTATAGTATAGTGGTTAGTATAGTGTAGTTTAGTATGGAGGTCAGTGTAGTGTAGTGGACAGTGTAGTATAGTGGTCAGTGTAGTGTAGTATGGTGGTCAGTGTAGTGTAGTGTAGTATAGTGGTCAGTATAGTATAGTGGTCAGTGTAGTGTAGTATGGTGGTCAGTATAGTGGACAGTGTAGTATAGTGGACAGTGTATTATGGTGGTCAGTATAGTGGACAGTGTAGTGTAGTATGGTGGTCAGTGTAGTGTAGTATAGTGGTTAGTGTAGTATAGTGGTCAGTATAGTGTAGTTTAGTATGGTGGTTAGTGTAGTGTAGTATAGTGGTTAGTGTAGTATAGTGGTCAGTATAGTGTAGTTTAGTATGGAGGTCAGTGTAGTGTAGTGGACAGTGTAGTATAGTGGTCAGTGTAGTGTAGTATAGTGGTCAGTATAGTATAGTGGTCAGTGTAGTGTAGTATGGTGGTCAGTATAGTGGACAGTGTAGTATAGTGGACAGTGTAGTATGGTGGTCAGTATAGTGGACAGTGTAGTGTAGTATAGTGGTTAGTGTAGTATAGTGGTTAGTATAGTGTAGTTTAGTATGGAGGTTAGTGTAGTGTAGTGGACAGTGTAGTATAGTTGTCAGTGTAGTGTAGTATGGTGGTCAGTGTAGTGTAGTGTAGTATAGTGGTCAGTATAGTATAGTGGTCAGTGTAGTGTAGTATGGTGGTCAGTATAGTATAGTGGACAGTGTAGTATGGTGGTCAGTATAGTGGACAGTGTAGTGTAGTATGGTGGTCAGTGTAGTGTAGTATAGTGGTTAGTGTAGTATAGTGGTCAGTATAGTGTAGTTTAGTATGGAGGTCAGTGTAGTGTAGTGGACAGTATAGTATAGTGGACAGTGTAGTATGGTGGTCAGTATAGTGTAGTATGGTGGTCAGTGTAATGTAGTATAGTGGACAGTGTAGTATAGTGGACAGAGTAGTATGGTGGTCAGTATAATGTAGTATGGTGGACAGTGTAGTATGGTGGACAGTGTAGTATAACAGACAGTGTAGTATAGTGGTCAGTGTAGTGTAGTATAGTGGTTAGTGTAGTATAGTATAGTGGTTAGTATGGTGTAGTTTAGTATGGAGGTCAGTGTAGTGTAGTGGACAGTGTAGTATAGTGGTCAGTGTAGTGTAGTATGGTGGTCAGTATAGTGGACAGTGTAGTATAGTGGACAGTGTAGTGTAGTATGGTGGTCAGTATAGTGGACAGTGTAGTGTAGTATGGTGGTCAGTGTAGTGTAGTATAGTGGTTAGTGTAGTATAGTGGTCAGTATAGTGTAGTTTAGTATGGAGGTCAGTGTAGTGTAGTGGACAGTATAGTATAGTGGACAGTGTAGTATGGTGGTCAGTATAGTGTAGTATGGTGGTCAGTGTAATGTAGTATAGTGGACAGTATAGTATAGTGGACAGTGTTGTATGGTGGTCAGTATAATGTAGTATGGTGGACAGTGTAGTATGGTGGACAGTGTAGTATAACAGACAGTGTAGTATAGTGGTCAGTGTAGTGTAGTATAGTGGTCAGTATAGTGTAGTTTAGTATGGAGGTCAGTGTAGTGTAGTGGACAGTGTAGTATGGTTGTCAGTACAGTGTAGTATAGTGGACAGTGTAGTATAGTGGACAGTATAGTGGTCAGTGTAGTGTAGTATAGTGGACAGTATAGTGTAGTATAGTGGTCAATGTAGTGTAGTATAGTGGACAGTGTAGTATGGTGGTCAGTATAGTGTAGTATAGTGGACAGTGTAGTGTAGTATAGTGGTCAGTGTAGTGTGGTGGTCAGTATAGTGTAGTATAGTGGTCAGTGTAGTAGAGTGGACAGTGTAGTGTAGTATAGTGGACAGTGTAGTATGGTGGTCAGTATAGTGGTCAGTGTAGTGTAGTATGGTGGTCAGTGTAGTGTAGTATAGTGGTCAGTGTAGTGTAGTATAGTGGTCAGTGTAGTGTAGTATGGTGGTCAGTGTAGTGTAGTATGGTGGTCAGTGTAGTGTAGTATAGTGGACAGTGTAGTATAGTGGTCAGTATAGTGTAGTATAGTGGTCAGTAAAGTGTAGTATAGTGGACAGTGTAGTGTAGTATAGGGGACAGTGTAGTATGGTGGTCAGTGTAGTGTAGTATAGTGGACAGTGTAGTATGGTGGTCAGTGTAGTGTAGTATAGTGGACAGTGTAGTGTAGTATAGTGGACAGTGTAGTATGGTGGTCAGTATAGTGTAGTATGGTGGTCAGTGTAGTGTAGTATAGTGGACAGTGTAGTATGGTGGTCAGTGTAGTGTAGTATAGTGGACAGTGTAGTATGGTGGTCAGTGTAGTGTAGTATAGTGTAGTATAGTGGACAGTATAGTGTAGTATAGTGGACAGTGTAGTGTAGTATAGTGGACAGTGTAGTGTAGTATAGTGGACAGTGTAGTGTAGTATAGTGGACAGTGTAGTGTAGTGGACAGTATAGTGGACAGTATAGTATAGTGGTCAGTGTAGTGGACAATGTAGTGTAGTGGACAGTGTAGTTCTCAGTGTAGTGGTCAGTATAGGAATCAGGTAGGTCAGTACTATTGTATTTGAAGGGACTCAGGGATAGCTAAAAGTCCGCAGGTTAGGGGGGGCGCAAATTACCTGCCTTGCCCCGGGTGCTGACAACCCACGCTACGCCACTGGAGCCAGGTGAGGTGATCGGATGCTGATTACAGGAACAGGTCACAGGTGAAGGTGCAGATCAAACAGCAAGAGCTGAATGGTGGAAGCCCCTCTTAAAGGCCACTGGGCACCAAAGCCGCGTCACTGTCCGTGCGATCTCCACGATCGGCACATGCGCATTGGCGCACGCCTGTTCGTTACTGGGAACCTGTTGGTGGGGATGCGCCTGAGCCCTGTTGCAGGTCTGGAAGTAGTATGTCCATGACAGTCACACGGCGGGAGACTCCCACTGAGGCGGATCGTGTGGACGGAGTGGAGAAGATGCCTGGAGGAAGATGCGGACGAGAAGAGTGGAGGAAGAAGAAGATGGAGAAGAAGAAGAAGAAGATGGAGGAAGAAGAAGAACACCGAAGGAAGACCAGAAGAAAGAAGTTGAAAGAAGAAGAAATTAATAAAGGACTTGTCAAAAAACGTCTCTTGTGTTTTTTAACCTTTTTAACCCTTTTTTTGTGAAATGGTAAGGGTACATTTGTACCCCATTACCAATTCACACAGGGGGGGCCGGGATCTGGGGGTCCCCTTGTTAAAGGGGGTTTCCAGATTCCAATAAGCCCCCCCCGCCCGCAGACCCCCACAACCACCGGCCAAGGGTTGTGGGGATGAGGCCATTCTCTCCATCAACGTGGGGACAAGGTGCTTTGGGGGGCTACCTCAAAGCACCCTCCCAATGTTGAGATCATGTGGCCTGATACGGTTCAAGAGGGGGGCGCTCTCTCTCCCCCCCTCTTTTCCTGCGGCCTGCCAGGTTGCGTGCTTGGATAAGGGTCTGGTATGGATTTTTGGGGGGACCCCACGCCATTTTTAAAAAAAATCTTGGCGCGGGGTTCCCCTTAAAATCCATACCAGATCTGAAGGGTCTGGTATGGATTTTGAGGGGGACCCCCACGCCATTTTTAAAAAAATTTTGGCACGGGGTTCCCCTTAATATCCATACCAGACCTGAAGGGCTTGGTATAGAATTTAGGGGGACCCCCACGCTATTTTTTTTTAATTTTCGCACGGGGTTCCCCTTAATATCCATACCAGACCTGAAGGGCCTGGTATGGAATTTAGGGGGACCCCCACGCATATTTTTTTTAAAATTTTGGTTTAGGGTTCCCCTGTGGGGAAATCCCATGCCGTTTTTATCAATGAACTTTTATGTGTATTGTCAGACCGACAATTCATTAATAGCCGCGAGTAGTTTTAAATAACTTTTTTTCCTTTGAAATGTCATTTTGCTGTCAGACTGTTCTAAACACGGGAAACATGCACCCCTTTACAGGCATACTATAGACACTCCCCAGGTACGATATTTTAAAGGAATATTACACTTTTATTGTTTCACTTATTATTAAAATCACTGCTCCCGAAAAAACGGCCGTTTTCAAGACTTCTTTTTGCATTGATACATGTCTCCTGGGGCAGGACCCAGGTCCCCAAACACTTTTTATGACAATAACTTGCATATTGTCACGTACCTGGTGGTTTTGAGCCCGAACTGCAGAGAGAGGCCTCCCCTATGGCTCCCACTCATGGCCCCCTGGAATGGAGACAGAGGGCACAGGAGTAAGGAGTGGTATGAGTGCCTGGCAGGATAAACAGTTAGTTCAGAAGTCCAGGAATCACTACAAGCCAGGAGACTGGAACTGGAGAGTAGACTGGAGTCTGGAATGCTGGACTGGAACCAGGAACTACAGCAGACAAGTAGACTGAGGAGGGCGGGGGTCACTGGGTGGCGGGGTCAGAGGAGGGCGGGGTCACTGGGTGGCCCCCCCTCCGTTATATAAGAAATGTCAGAAGAACCAAAGCGTCACACGGCGGAAGACTCTCACTGAGACTGGAGACTGGAGTACTGGACTGGAACCAGGAACAACAGCATGCAAGTAGACTGGAGGCTGGGGTGCTGGACTGGAACCAGGAACAACAGCAGGCAAGTAGACTGGAGTGCAGGACTGGAACCAAGAACAACAGAAGGCAGGTAGACTGGAGACTGGGTCCTGGACTGGAACCAGGAACAACAGCAGGCAAGTAGACTGGAGACTGGTGTGCTGGACTGGAACCAGGAACAACAGCAGGCAAGTAGACTGGAGTGCAGGACTGGAACCAAGAACAACAGAAGGCAGGTAGACTGGAGACTGGGTCCTGGACTGGAACCAGGAACAACAGCAGGCAAGTAGACTGGAGACTGGAGTGCTGGACTGGAACCAGGAACAACAGCAGGCAAGCAGACTGGAGACTGGAGTGCTGGACTGGAACCAGGAACAACAGCAGGCACAGAAAGGTCAGGCAGGCCGGGTCAGATATCAGGCAGGCAGAGGAGGTACCAGAGGGTCAGGCAGAAGAATTGTCAGGCAGGCCGGTGGTCAAGTATCAGGCAGACAGCAGAGGTACCAGGGAACAAACAGAAGAATAGTCGTAGGCAAGCCGGAGGTCAGATGCAGGCAGACAGCTGGGTTGGTCACAAACAGATAGCCGGGTCTTAACAGGTAGTCTCAGATCAGATAAAGCACACGGAATGCTGTAGAGCAGACAACGGGGACTGGGAGTGACAGACAGACTTAAATAGCCCGCCTGGCGCCAACAGGGATGCGCGTGCGCCCGCGCGCGTGTGCGCAGTGGCGCTCGCAAGTGAGCCTGGGGCGCCGATTACTAGACATGTGCACAGCCAAAAAATTCGTTCATTTTCGTATTCGTTTCATTCTTTTTTTTTTTTTTCGTTTTTCGGGTCATTCGTTATGATCGCGATTCGTAAATTTGTTTATTCGTAAATTCGTACATTCGTAAATTCGTAAAATCATACATTTGTAAATTAGAAAATTGGGAAATTTGTAAATTTGAAGTTTGAAAATCCAAAAACCCGAAAATTCAAAAATCTGAAATAGTAACTAACTATTAAATTATAGGTATTGTAATTTCCTTTCAAATTTGACTGTCAGTGAACGTAACAAATACGAATTTATCCGAAGTTACGAATTATCCAAAACAAATGCTGCATCTAAACAAATGGAACGTAACAAATTAATAATAAACAATAATAATAAAACGTTGTTATTATTATTATTGTTATTTATTATTATTAATTCATTACGTTCCATTCCATTTTTTCGGATCATTCATAACTTCGGATATATTTGTATGTGTTACGTTCACTAACAGCCAAATTTTAAAGGAAATTACAATACCTATAATTTAAAAGTTACTAGTAATTACTAATAGTTAAGTTATTATTAGTTAACTATTATTTCAGATTTCCGAATTTTCGAATTTACAAATTTACGAATTCACTAATTTACAAATGTACGAATGTACGAATGTACATTCGTAAATTGCGAATGTACGAATGTACGAATGCCCGAATTTACGAATGTCAAATTTTATCGAATTTACGAATATTCGGAAAAAATTCGTTAAACAAGTTTTCGTTAATTCGGATATTCCCGAATTAACGAATTTGTCGAAATTCGTTAAAAAACGAATTCGGATCTAAACGAATTGCACATGCCTACCGATTACTGGCAGGATCTTCCTGACACATATAAGCCTTTAAAATGAACACTTTTGATTATTCATGTTCGTGTCCTATAGACTTTAAAGGTGTACGTGTGTTCGAAAAATTTTTTTGCCTATTCGCATGTTCTGATGCTAACCGAACCGGGGGGTGTTCAGCTCATCCCTAATGTGATTGTGCACAGAGTAAAAAGTTTGCTCATCAATAATGTGTGGCTTCTTCTTTCAATGCTCAATGCTAGTTTTGAAAGTAATTTTGTGTTTACAGTGACAATGGAGCTTATTTACTAAAGGAAAATCCACTTGGCACTACAAGTACACTAGGAGAACCTAGGAGACAGCCAAAAAGAAACACAAGCAATAAAGAAAATGCAAGATTTTATAAGATCTTATTTTTTTATTTTTAAAAAAATATTTAGACATTGTCTGGCATTGCAATGGCCCCCCTACCGGTAAAATAATTGACATATTTATCCCGAACTTCACGGGCGCTTTGGGGTGCCAAGCCAGGACGGCCAGTACCCAGGTCCGTCAGAGGATTTGAAGGAAGTCCGGCCTCAGACCCAACTGAGGCAATATAATTGTGGGCAATTTTTCTTAAAAAAGTGTGCAATATGCAGCAGGATAAAATGATGTGGTTGAGTTTGTATTCCGCCATCAGAAACAGGCAGAACCGGCTGGCCATTATCCCCAAGGCATTCTCAACGACTCTTCTGGCTCTGGCCAGCTGGTAGTAAAAAACCCTCCTCTTCGGAGTGAGGGTTCTTTGGGGGAATGGTGCTCGCCCAGACCAAACGCTTCATCAGCAGGAAAGACGAACCGGAGTCCTTCAATGTTGTCCGCATCAGGTGGCAATCCCAGGCCACCACTCTGGAGCCGTTGGTAAAACTCCGTCTGGGCGAAGACTCCTCCACCCGACATCCGGCCATTCTTCCCCACGTCCACATAGAGGAACTCATATTGTGCCGACACCACCGCCATTAACACTATACTATTAAACCCCTTATAGTTATAATAGTAAGACCCCGAATGGGGTGGTGACACGATGTGGACGTGCTTCCCATCTATAGCCCCTCCCCAGTTGGGAAAATCTCCTGAGTCTCACAAAGCAAAGGCATATGAGAGAATTGGTCACGCTGGAGTAACCAATTCTTGCTCCATGAACTCCTCCTCACCCTGTTCATGGACTGGGCTTGGGTCAAAGAATGAACCCCAACACCAAGCCCCCGCACAGCATGAACTCTACGACGAGTACGTACCCGCAACATGGCTTCAAAATGGTCGGCTGGTCAGAACAAACTAACAGAACGCACTGAAGAACAGCAAGGCCTGTGAAGAGCGAGCTGAAAATCAGAAATGAGCGGACAAGAACACACTGAAATAAAAGATGTGAACTGTCTACACGCTCTAAAAGATACGCAGATATACGCAGATACAAACCCACAAGCACAAACTGAAGAGCAGTAATGAACTGAAAACCATGAAAGCTGAAAAGCGCGAATCATCTCCCACCAAACTTCTACTAATACGAGATAAACACGAGATTAGCAGAAGGAGCCCAAAGAGTGGCGCGCTCGCTATTGCACTTCCTTTTTCTAGTCCCGGCGTACGTGGTGTACGTCACCTCGTTCTAAACGGTCGGACTTTGGTGTGACTGTGTGTAGGCAAGACCGCTTGAGCGGAATTCCGTTGGAGTTCCATCGGAGAAACCTTCAGAGTTTATTCCGACGGCAAAACCGGTCGTGTGTACGCGGCATTAGAGTCTGCAAAAGACCTGAGACTGGGGTGGAGGTTCACCTTCCAGCAGGACAACGACCCTAAACATACAGCCAGAGCTACAATGGAATGGTTTAGACCAAAGCATATTCATGTGTTAGAATGGCCCAGTCAAAGTCCAGACCTAAATCCAATTGAGAATCTGTGGCAAGACTTGAAAATTGCTGTTCACAGACGCTCTCTATACAATCTGACAGAGCTTGAGCTATTTTGCAAAGAAGAATGGGCAAACATTTCACTATCTAGATGTGCAAAGATTGTAGAGACATCCCCAAAAAGACTTGCAGCTGTAATTGCAACAAAAGTGGGTTCTACAAAGTATTGACTCAGGGAGGCTGAACACAAATGCACGCCACACTTTTCACATATTTATTTGTAAAAAATCTGAAAACCATTTATCATCTTCCTTCCACTTAACAATTATGTGCCACTTTGTGTTGGTCTATCACATAAAATCCCAATAAAATACATTTACATTTTTGGTTGTAACATGGCAAAATGTGGAAAATTTCAAGGGGTATGAATACTTTTTCAAGGCACTGTATAAAGCCCATTGTACATTATAAAATCATCAAAAACGAGCCCAAAATGTATTCCCACTTTTGCAGTCAAATTGGAGAACCACTCCCCAAGTGATTTTATGTGTTCTCATTCGCACAGCATACCTAATCATAATTTTTAAAAAGTCTTTGGAGCAAGATTATACACAGGAGTCTGTGCAGCTTAGAATAGATAACAATGTACCATCAGGGGACAGACTGAGGAAATGTTTTTTTTTTTTTCCAGTACAAAAAAAGATATCTTCTTTCTTTCTTTTGGTAATATAGTCTTGCGAAAAGAATATTATTTTCTATGCAACTTAAAAGAGCAAATATTTTTATTTCAGATTCATACATACCTTGGTGGATGCAGCATGGTTCCGATGCTGCATCTGTACCCCCGGTGCCTCTACAGTGAGAACCGAGCGATCGAACACCGCCGATTGCTCGGTTTTCAGAGCTCTGTGAGCAGAGAGTTGCAGGCTGTCTGTCAGAGCTCTCTGTTCTGCTCCTTCCTTGGCTCATTGAAGCCGGGTGTCAGTCCAGGGAACTGGCGGATCCAGACTTTATTGTTGCAATGACACGTGCCTGGACTGACATCCATGACGTCAGCAGAGAGCGGACCTCAGCCCGCTCTCTGCTGAAACCGAGTCACAGGAAGGCAAAACGAACTGCACTCCTGCGATACATAGAAGAAGTACAGCCAAACGAGCTTTGGCTTGACTTCTCCTTTATCCACTTCCCGCCCGCCATATAGCAATATGACGTCGGCAAAGTGGTTCTGTTATCCTGACCAGGCGTCATATGACATGATCAGGATAACAATCCGGCGCGCGCTCGCGGGGGCGTGCAGCGCAGCGATCGGAGGTGCTGTGTGTCAGTCGGACACACCGCATCTCCGATCGTGGTATGGAGCCTCTGGCTTGAGGCTTCTTACCACGTGATCAGCTGTGACCAATCACAGCTGATCATCGAGTGAACCAGGAAGTGCTGGTAAATGGCTTTTCTCGTTTCGCGCTGACAGAGAGAACCGATCCAGAACTTCCGATTGCCTTTTATTTTGTTTCACAAAGATAACACCAAAGACACCAAACTGTGCTCACGTAGACGTCTTTCACACATACATCTTGTGCTTAATCATGATTAAGCACAAGATGTATGTGTGAAATGTGTCTACATGAACACAGTTTGGTGTCTTTGGTGTTATCTTTGTGAAACAAAATAAAAGGCAATCGGAAGTTCTGGATGTGCAGCCATTTCTTTCTTCTTTCCAAGTTTTCCATGGAGGAGGGCCGGGGCTAGCACTCTGCAAGATACTCGAATTAGCCTTATCTATATACACCTGGAGCAGTGGTTCTTTTTCTTGTAAGGGAGAGCCGATCGGTGGCTCTCCCTGTCAGAGGGGGGGGGGGGTCTGCGCTGATAATCAGCACATTGATTATCAGTTTAGCCCCCATCAGAGGTGCCCATCAGCTGCCAATCACTGCCCATCAGCTGCCAGCCTGTGCCCCATAAAGAACGCCTGTCAGTGCCCATCAAAGTGCCAATCATGGCCCATAAATGTGCCAATCAGTACCCATAAAAGTGCCAATTAGTGCCCCATCAGTAATGCCTGTCAGTGCCCTGCAGATGCCCCTCAGTAATGCCTGTCAGTAGCTTCTCATCAGTGCTGCCTATCCAGTGCCATCTATCAGTGCCCGTCAGTGCCCGCTATCAGTGCTGTCAGTGACGCCTATCAGTGACACCTATTTCAAAAATTTCTGACTTTTTTAGTTTGTTTAGCAAAAAATAAAAACCACAGTGGTGATCGAATACCACCAAAAGAAAGCTCTATTTGTGGGAAGAAAATGACAAAAATTTAGTTTGGGTACAAGTGTTGCATTTCCGCGCAATTGTCATTCAAAGTGCGACAACACTGAAAGATGAAAATTGTCTAGGGCAGGATGGGGCGAAAGTGTCTGGTATTGAAGTGGTTAAAGACAAAAAGAAAATTATATTTTTTCGTAATTTAGGCAGGACCGGTTTTAGAACAACTTGTGTTACTGTAAATACAACCTGCAAATGGTGACCTATACTTTGGTCTCTTTACAACTACATTAAGGCAAATGAACACAAAAGCTTTTATTTATTTTTTTTTTTACATTTTGCTTTTTTTAATGCAAAAATAAAATAAATTATTACAAATATATGGACAAGAAAGTAGTCAAATTCTATTAGAAGGGGGTAAGTTGCTTATGTGAATATTACTTTTTCTAATTTTTGTATATTTTAATTCAACCCTAAAACAAGATAACATATTAAAAATATAATAATATATTGATAAAAAAGTAGTCAAATTCTTTTAGAAGGAGTAAGCTGCTTTGTATATTATGTATTATGTGGATATTATTTTCTTCTGATTTTTGTATATTTTAATTCAACCCTAAAACATGATAAGATATTAAACATTTATTGGCAAAAAATGTAGTCAAATTATATTGGTAGGGGTAGGTTGCACTGTATATTATGTGCATATTAATTAGCTATGGGTTCATCCTATGGAATCTCTAAATTACTACGACTTTTTATAATAATTATTATAGATGAGATCCTGAATCTTTCTGCTTCTTTCTGTTAAAATCATACATAGATTTTTTTATTGTACTTAAAATGTATGTTTACTTAATCACTTCAGCCCCGGAAGGATTTACCCCCTTCCTGACCAGAGCACTTTTTGTGTTACGGCACTGCCTCGCTTTAACTGACAATTGCGCGGTCGTGCGATGTTGCACCCAAACAATATTGACGTCTTTTTTTCCTCACAAATAGAGCTTTCTTTTGGTGGTATTTGATCACCTCTGTGGTTTTTTTTTTTTTTGCGCTATAAACAAAAAAAGAGCATCAGTTTTGAAAAAAAAAGCAATATTTTTTACTTTTTGCTATAATAAATATCCCCAAAAAATATATATAAAAAAATTTCTTTCTCAGTTTAGGCCGATATGTATTCTTCTTCATATTTTTGGTAAAAAAAAAAAATCACAGTAAGCGTATATTGTTTGGTTTGTGCAAAAGTTATAGCATCTACAAAATAGGGGATAGATTTATGGCATTTTTATTATTAATTTTTCTTTTTTATTAGTAATGGCGGCGATCTGCGATTTTTTTCATGACTGTGACATTATGGCGGACACATCGGACACTTTTGACACTATTTTGGAAGCAATGTCATTTATACAGCGATCAGTGCTATAAAAATGCACTAATTACAGTGTAAATGACACTGGCAGGGAAGGGGTTAAACACTAGGGGGCGATCAAGGGGTTAAGTGTGTCCTAGGGAGTGATTCTAACTGTGGGGGGATTGTCTCACTAGAACATGACAGAGATCACTGCTCTCGATGACAGGGAGTAGTAGATCCCTGTCATGTTGCTAGGCAGAACAGGGAAATGCCTTGTTTACATAGGCATCTCCCCGTTCTGCCACTCCGTGACACGATCGCGGGCCCCTCCCTGGAGGATATCGAGTCCGCGGGGAGGCGGGGTACAAGGCGCGCATGCCCACAATGCCGCGGTTCAAAGGGGACGTACCTGTACGCCCATTTGCCCAGCTGTGACATTGTGCCAACGTATATCGTCATGCGCTGGTCGGCAAGGGGTTAAGGAACACACAAAGTTTGGGGGTCAGGATTAAGGAACCTACAGAAAGCAGGGGTCAGGATTAAAGAACACACAGAGTTTAGAGGTCAGGATTAAGGAATGGACAGAATTTAGAGAGCAGGATTAACCACTTGAGGTCCGGGCCATAGCCGACTGACGGCCACAGCGCAGGCCTCAACTTCCGGGAGGCCATCATGGGACGTCCTCCCCTGTGCAAGCGCACCGCGTCACGGAGACTCGTATGATCACAGATCCGAGTAAGGGGCCGATCCCGGCCCCTTACCATGTGATCAGCTGTCAGCCAATGACAGCTGATCACATGATGTAAACAAAAGCTCGGTAATCTTTTTTTTTTCATCGATCACCGGCTTATGCTAAAGGGACATCGGTCCCAAAGAGGAAGGAGGCACATATGCCTCATCTATGCCTGCCATTGCCACCTGCCAGTGCCCACAGTGCCCAGCAGTGCCACCTATCAATGCCCACAAGTGCCACCTATCAATGCCCACCAGTGGTGCCAATCAGTGCCACCTAGCAGTGCTGCCATCAGTGTAAGCAATCAGTGCCCATCACTGCCACCCATCAGTGCCCAACACTGCCACCTATCAGTGCCGATCACTGCCACCTATCGGTGCCCATCAGTGCTGCCTCATCAGCGTACATCAATGAAGGAGAAAAATGACCTGTTTGCAAAATTCTTTAACAAAATATTTAAAAAATATAAACAATTTTTTTTTTAATTCGGTCTTTTTCAATTTTTTTAACAAAAACTAAAAACCGCAGAGGTGATCAAATAGCACCAAAAGAAAGCTCTATTTGTGGGGAAAAAATTATAAAAATTTCATTTGAGTACAGTGTTGTATGACCGCGCAATTGTCATTCAAAGTGCGACAGCGCTAAAAGCTGAAAATTGGTCTGGACATCAGGGGGGTTTAAGTGCCCAGTAAACAAAGCACAGAGCTCAGGGGTTAGGATTAACAAATGCACAGAGTTCAGGGGGCGGGATTAAGGAACGCACAAAGTTTGTGGGTCAGAATTAAGGAATGCACAGAGTTCAGGTAGGCAGGATTAAGGAACGCACAGAGTTCAGGGGGCACGATTAAGGAACGCACAGAGTTCAGGGGGCTGGATTAAGGAAAGCACAGAGTTCAGGGGGCAGGATTAAGGAACGGACAGAGTTCATGGGGCAGGATTAAGGATTGCACAGAAATTAGGGGTCAGGATTAAAGTTACACACAGAACTCAGGGGGCATGATTAAGCAACACACAGAGTTCAGGGGCAGAATTAAGGAACGCACAGAGTTCAGGGGCAGAATTAAGGAATGCACAGAGTTCAGGGGCAGAATTAAGGAATGCACAGAGTTCAGGGGGCAGGATTAAGGAACGCACAGAGTTCATGGGGCAGGCTTAAGGAACGGACAGAGTTCATGGGGCAGGATTAAGCATTGCACAGAGTCCAGGGGGAAGGATTAAGGATTGCACAGAGTTCGGGGGGCAGGATTAAGGATTGCATAGAGTTCAGGGGGCAGGATTAAGGATTGCACAGAGTTCAGGGGGCAGGATTAAGGATTGCACAGAGTTCAGGGGGCAGGATTAGGGAACACACAGAATTCCTTAATCACAGAACAGTAGGTCAGCAATACAGTCACAGAGTGCAGCATCGTTCCTGGGAGCCACTGGGTAGTGTAAAGTTTGCAGTGCACAGGCTCCGGAATTCAGAGGATTATTTTTCTTCTTCAATAAAACTAGAGTTCCACTTTAAATGCTCCCAGCAGTGCTAATATGCAGAGGAATATGTGACTCTGTTATAGAATTTGATTCTGGTTCCCATTATCCACTTTAGGTTATAGAAACGACAAGGCAAAGTCTCCAATTCCCACAATGAAACAGGTGAGTGGAAATTCCCTTCCAGACTAAGCAAATCTTTTGTGCTTTTGATTTTGTTGGAAAATGATGGAGAATTAGACTTAACAGTGTCATCCAGTCAAATCTTTCAATGATCCTCGCACAATGCATTTTCAATAATAGCGAAGCTTGCCGAAGCTAACTGCTCCCTTCCTCCCGCCTGGAGCAATGATTATCATACACAATCGCGCTTATTTGAAGCGTACTGTGAAAATGTAATATAACAGACAAGGTAACCTGTTAAAAAAAAATAAAAAAATAAAAAACATTTAAAAAAATGGAAAAATCTTTTTTCAGTTCCCCTCCTCTTCCTCTAATGACTTGGCAGATGAAATGATGGTTCTGGTGTCAACAAGCCACCAAGTTGGAAGAAATCCGCTCTTTCCCCCTTAACCTGATGAACCCGATGTCAATGTATGGCCGACTTTTATTCCACCCAGCCCACCTTTGTGTCATCCTAATAGAAGGGGATCTCAAAGAGGAACGAGAGTCCCTGTGATGGTGTCCCCACCTCTCCAGCTCTGATGCCCCCATCTTGGAAAATCTGGCTTGTGAGTAGATGTGCTGAAGGGCTGTGCCCGGCCCTTGGGACCAGTGGCACATTTGCACATGTGCAAGGATTTCTGATCATGAGCATGTAAAGGAGACTACAAGTGTTGGAGCCAAACTGTGCAAGTCCCCACCCTGCTTCTTCTAGGATAGGACAACCACCCACCTGCTGTACATGGAAGTCTCTGCCATATTGTGTTTTATTCCTAGCCGTAGGCTCGCTCTCAACTAGTTGTATGCTTTAATATTTATGAATAAAGGAATGTCCACACATAAAATGTATTTTCCGCACTTTACTGTAACTTCACAACGCCACAAAGCTTTTTGTGACATCTGATATCACATTTGACATACGATCAGAATTCTTTGGCGTGGAACACCATACACAGGAGTAGACATTTCACAGTTGTCATTTGAGCACAGAATGCAAACACGTCTCTTTTAAGCCATCTTCCCTTTGTCTTCCCTTCATCTCCTAGGGAGCACCACAGAGTTAGGACCGCTTCTACAAGTATACTCAGTCCACAGTATCTAGCTTCTGTCACCAAGTCACAGGACCCACAGCTGAGGGTCAGGGGGGATTAAGGTGCTCCTATTAGTATATCAGTCTCTTCCTCGTGTCCCTATAGTGCTGCCCAACCAGGCACACTCCCAGATGGCACATACTTTCTCAGGCTTCTACCACTACTCACAAATGCTGTTTGACTTCGCCTAGGACTTAAACTCAGCAAAGGGCCCTTTAGGTCAATACTGCAGGAGACTACATATTGACAACTCTGGGGTGTTTGACTCCTATGCCCTATCTACAGTGGGCTCCTCCCACACTGGCATTAATGTGGGCACTAATCCCACCCATTACGTCACTAGAGGAGGTATTTCTCTAAAAGGGGAGCTTACACCTAATTACAACTTTCCATTCATCACACTATAATGTGAACAGAGCCATCTAGTGGCAGGCACGCCAACTGCACCTACCAAACATCCGGGGACCTTCATATAGTTGTGCTCATAAGTTTACATACCCTGGCAGAATTGATGATTTCTTTGCATCCCGAACAATTTTCCTGGAAGTTGTGGCTCATTTCCCACTTCTTGATTAGAGTTTGAACACTGGCATTTTTGATTTCTTGGATATGTTTTTATATCCCTTTCCTGTTTTATACAGTTCAACTACCTTTTCCCATAGATCCTTTGACAATTATTTTGCTTTCCCCATGACTCAGAATCCAGAAACGTCAGTGCAGAACTGCATGAAAGATGCAAGGGTCTGTCAGGAGTCCAGAAACTCATTGACCTTTTATACACACTTTGAGGTACCTGGTAGTTGAGCCTGACGGCGCCAAACGGCGCTAGCGCGAACGGGCGCGCGCACGGGCGCTCGCACCCGCGAACGTGCGAACGTGCGTACGGGCACCCGCGGGAGCGCGCCGGCGCCCCCTGGTGGGGATTTTGGCTGAATTCGTCTAGGAACACTCCTTGTGGACCTACGTGCACGCAGATTCACCCGACGACTGCTGACATGCCCCTGACATTGCCCCCCCCAACGGGCAGCCTCCGGATGCCCAGATAAGCCTTTTTTTCAGGATGGGCAGAGAAGTATGCATGAATTAAACGTTTGGCATGAATATTACAGTCAGGTTCCCATGAGTTGTTTTCCGGACCATACACTTTCCACTTAATTAAAAACTGTACTTGCCCAGACCTCTTTCTGCAGTCAAGGATGGATTCCACTTCATACTCTTCATTGCCGTCCACCAGAACTGGTTCAGGGACCCTGGTGCCCCTATCAGGAAAAGGATCATCTACAGCAGGCTTTAAGAGTGACACGTGAAATACAGGGTGTATCTTAAGTGAGTCAGGTAAGCATAATTCATACGATACTTTGTTAATTTTCCTTTTCACAGGGAAAGGTCCAATAAATTTTGGGGCAAGCTTCTTGGAAGGACATGTCAATCTGATATTATTAGTAGACAGCCATACCTTGTCGCCAAGCTGAAGGTTTAGATCTCCCCTTCTTTTCTCATCAAAGAACCTCTTATTGTCCGCTTGCGCTTTGGATACCGCCTCCTGCAAGATCCGGTTATTATGACTGAAGAACTGCACTGTGTCCTGGACCGCTGGAACTGAAGATTCTGAAAGAAAATCTGGTAAAAAAGATGCATGAAACCCATAATTAGCAAAGAAAGGAGATTGACCCGTGGCAGAGTGACTGGCATTATTGTACGCGAATTCAGCTAGTGGCAGCAAGGACACCCAATCATCTTGCACAAAAGATGTAAAACACCTAATGTATTGCTCCAGAGTCTGATTTGTCCTTTCAGTTTGCCCATTAGTTTGGGGATGGTATGCTGAGGACAGAGCTAGTTTAATCTTCAAATTTTCACAAAGGGCTCTCCAAAAGCGGGAAGTAAACTGCACCCCCCTATCAGACACTATATTTGCGGGAATCCCGTGTAACCTGACAATTTCCCTAATGAACACACGAGCCGTCTCTACAGCAGAAGGTGTTCCTTTTAGGGGCACAAAGTGGGCCATTTTGGATAGCCGGTCGACGACCACAAAGATCGCCGAACACCCCTCAGAATATGGCAGTTCGACTATAAAGTCCATTGCTATCATCCTCCAGGGCCTGTCTGGTATAGGCAATGGTCTTAGTAGTCCCCACGCTCTGTTCCTGGGGGTTTTATTCTGGATGCAGACAGAGCAGGAGTTGACATATTTCTTGCAAAATTCCTTTAAGTTAGGCCACCAAAAAGTGCGCTGCACCAGCTCAAGGGTCTTACGGACCCCAAAATGTCCTGCAAGTGGGTGGTCATGCAAAAGTGTCAGCACCTTGACTCTGACGTTTTCTGGTACGAAGATTTGACTTCCCCTCCATAATAGTCCATCTCGAGGTGTTAAGGAAGACCCCTGAAGACTTGAGGGTTCTGGGGATGCTTCTCTGATCATGGATAGCAAATCTGTCTGAAGGAGAAGAAAACTATTTGCCGGCAAAATAGTGTCAGGGACAGAAGAGTCTTTAGGATTATCAAACATGCGTGACAGTGCGTCTGGTTTTATATTCTTGGATCCCGGCCGGTAGGTGATGTGGAAGCAAAACCGTGTAAAGAATAGAGCCCAACGGGCCTGTCTGGGTTTCAGTCTTTTAGCAGATCTTAGATACTCCAGATTTTTGTGATCTGTATAAATCAGTACTGGGTGGATTGCACCTTCAAGCAAGTATCTCCATTCCTCCAAGGCTGTCTTGATGGCAAGTAACTCCCGATCCCCCACATCGTAGTTCCGCTCAGCCGGCGAAAGTTTCCTAGAGAAGAACCCTACAGGATGCATCAGGTCTTTGTTGCCCTGACGTTGGGAAATAATAGCACCCACAGCTACTTCGGAGGCATCAACCTCTAGAATAAAGGGCAAAGATGGGTCCGGATGGCTAAGAATCGGAGCTGACGTGAAATGCCTTTTTAACTCTTCAAAGGCCTACTGGGCTTCCTGGTTCCAGTGGAAACGAAGATTCTGCTTGGTTAGCTGTGTAATGGGGGAGATGATGGCAGAGAACCCCCTGATAAACTTCCTGTAAAAGTTCGCAAATCCAATGAAGCGTTGTACGCCTTTCTTGTCCATGGGTGCTGGCCATTCTAACACAGCAGACACTTTCTGAGGATCCATTTTAATACCGGTTGGGGAGATGACTAACCCCAGGAACTGAATCTCTTTTTGTTCAAATTCGCACTTCTCCGCTTTGGCAAATAATCTGTGCAGGCGGAGTCGAGCTAAGACTTTACGGACATGTTCCCTGTGTTGTTCAAGTGAACTGGAGAAGATAAGGATATCGTCCAAGTAGACAATTAAAAAGATGTCCAGGAAATCTTTAAACACATCGTTGACCAGATGCTGAAATGTGGCAGGAGCATTGCAAAGGCCGAAGGGCATGACCAAATATTCGTAGTGCCCGAAACGGGTCCGGAAAGCCGTCTTCCATTCATCCCCGGCCCGAATGCGGACCAGATTGTAGGCCCCTCTCAGATCTAATTTGGTAAATATGATGGCGGTCCGTAATTTTTGAAACAGTTCCGGTATTAGGGGCAACGGATAACGGTTTTTGACCGTAACCTTGTTTAGTTCCCGATAGTCCACACAAGGGCGGAGCGTAAGATCTTTCTTAGAGACAAAAAATATTCCCGCCCCAGCTGGTGAAGTGGACTGTCGAATGAAGCCTTTTTCTAGATTTTCATTGATGTAAACCTTAAGCGCCTCTTGTTCCTTCTCGGAAAGCGGAAAGATGCGCCCAAAAGGGATCTCAGCTCCAGGAAGTAATTCAATTGGACAGTCATAGGGGCGATGGGGTGGCAGAGAATCTGCTCCCTTCTTGCTGAATACATCTGCAAAGTCCTGATAGACCTCTGGTACGTTTTGAAGCAGATCTGGGTCAATGTCCATACATAATAGGGTAGTAGCAGGATTAACAGGTTCAGGTAGGCAATGTCTTTGACAATAAGGTGACTGAAACTTGATCTCACCCGTGGCCCAATTGACAAGAGGATTGTGGGCTTGAAGCCAGGGCATACCCAAAATGATTGGGAAAAGAGGTGATGAGATAACGTCCAGGATTAAGATCTCTCGATGCTGAGATGAACAGGTAGCAGACAGAGGAAGGGTTTCTTGAGAGACCTGCCCAGATTTTATATGGGACCCATCGGCCAGAAAAATTGAAAGTCTATGTGTTTTGTCTTTTAAAGGAAGATCTTGCTGGGAAGCAAAAGCGGAGTCAACGAAACAGCTGCCCCGGAATCAACAATGGCGTTGACTTGAATTGTTCTTCCCTGGAGCTGTAATGAGAGAGGGAGAACAAGTTGAGTGGCATTGGCTGTTAAAGTGGACAAACTGGTTGGAGCTGAAGAAAAACACTTACGGACCTTCACTGGGCAGTTGTTCACGTAGTGGCCCGTTCCGCCACAATAGAGACAAAGGTTCAGTTGGCGCCTGCGTGCCCGTTCTTCAGGGGTCAGAGTAGTACGCATAAGTCCTAGTTGCATGGGTTCAGAGGCATCAGTTGTTTGGTTGACTGGACTTGGCCTGGCAGAAGGTAGATACCGGGAGGCAGGCAGCGGGGCTCTGGCAGTCATCCACATAGGCCGAGTTTGTTGGGAAGATCGCTCAGACCGGCGCTCACGAAGGCGTCGGTCAATTTGGATAGTGATGGCAATGAGCTCTTCTAAGGTGTCAGGCATTCCTACCCGGGCAAGCTCATCCTTAAGACCCTCAGATAACCCCATGCGGAACTGGTGGCGTAGGGCTGCGTTATTCCATTAAGTATCCGCGCTCCAGCGTCGAAAGTCCATGACATAGTCCTCGGCCGGCCTACGGCCTTGCTGGAGCGCGATCAAAGCTGCCTCAGCGGTGGCAGCCCGCTGAGGGTCCTCATAAAGCTGGGCCATGGCTTCAAAAAAGGCAGGTAGGGTCTGGATCTGTATGGCGTTGGATTCAAGCAAGCGATGGGCCCAGGTCTGGGGTTCCCCCTGGAGGAGGGATATAACAAACCCCACTTTGGTGACTTCCAAAGAAAAAGTCCCTGGCTGTAATCCGAAGTAAAGTTGACAAGCGCTGCGGAAAGCCACAAACTTAGTTCGGTCACCGGAAAACTTGTCAGGAACAGGGACTCTTGGTTCTGGTGGAAGCATGACCACTGAGGGTGGTGCAGCAGCCTGTACTGGAGCAGCTGCGGGTGCAGCAGCCACACCACCGGAACCACTGAGGTTTAACACTTGCCCCTCCAGTCTGTTATAACTGTCCTGTAAAGTCTTTACTGCTTGGGTGAGGGCTGCCAAGTGTGTACAGATCTCCTGAATGGGAGAGGTCTCTCCTGCAGGCTCAGTCATGGCTGTTCGTACTGTGAGGTACCTGGTAGTTGAGCCTGACTGGTAGAAGGAGACCTCTCTTAAGCGCTGGTTCAGGAGCCGCTGGAAGTGGGAACAGTGGTCTCCTGAGCACAGTGGGTAGGAGGGCCTGATGCAGGTTCCAGCAGAAGCAGACACCGGAACTGGAAGGATGTCCCTCAGGGATGGCTGAGCTGTGGATGCAGGTAACTGGTGCAGGCCGGTAGGTAGGCTGGCAGACAGATACGAAGACAGCAGCTGGATGCAAACAGGCAGGCTGGAAGCAGCGTTACAGGACACAGGCAAACAAGGTCAGACAGTCCGTATTTGGCAGGAGATCAGGCAGGGTATAAACAGGAGGGATGATCCAAGGGTAGTCAGACAGGCAGGAGTTCGGCAACGGGTAGCAGAGTAAACAAGGTCAGACAAGCCGGGTCGGATAGGAGACTGGAGAATGGTCAGACGTAGCCGGGTCAATAGCAAATAACAAGCAGGCAGATACAGGAACTTTCAGGTGCAGAGCTGCAGACGAACAGCAGCTAACATGAACACCTGTCACTCTTTTAAAGGCCCCTTGGCGCCAAGCGGCGCTAACGCGAACGGGCGCGCGCGCGCACCCGCGAACGTGCGAACGCGCGTACGGGCACCCGCGGGAGCGCGCCGGCGCCCCCTGGTGGGGATTTTGGCTGAATTCGTCTAGGAACACTCCTTGTGGACCTACGTGCACGCAGATTCTCCCGACGACTGCTGACATGCCCCTGACACACACACACTAATTACAAGCAAACAAATCACAAGTGAGGATGGTTACCTTTAATAGCCATTCAAACCCATTTGTGCCAACTTGTGTGCATGTTATCAGGCCAAAATCACCAGGGTATGTAAACTTTTGATCAGGGTAATTTGGATAGTTTCTGTTGTCATTATATTTTAAAAAGAGTAAACACAGCTGATTGATAATATGTGGCTTCAGCCAAACACTAACTATGAGTGAAAGAAATGTTTTTGCGTTATCATTCATATTCTTTGAAAAATGGCAAGAAAGAAATCATACATTATTCCAGGGTATGGAAACTTATGAGTACAACTGTATCTGCTACATCTTTGCACATGTGCACCCCTGTGTAGATGTGACACAAGTCTTTGCCAGGTCCTGATGCTCTGCAGCACATCTGCGCATGTGTAGTATCCAGCTGCCATCCCTCCTGGTGTCCCTGCTGCACCTTTAAAGCCTAACTCCAGGTTTTCTATGACTTTCAATAGTTTGTTTGGGCCCTTCAGGAGCATCGGCTACATACAGTATATATTGCTGTGTTCCAGCAAAGGTACAGAGACTTCCCACGCCAATCCCAGAAGTACCTACCCTCTCTTTCTCAATTCTCGCCTAGGCAAGAATGAAATACATTTAGGCATGTCCCCTGTCTATGCCCTCAGCCCTCAGCCTCCTGAGACAAGTCACACAGAAGGTAAGAACCTGCTACAGGAAGACCGCTCTGGACCCCAGGCACTGGTAAGTACCTTATTTCTAAAATTCAGCAGCTACATATACTTACCTGTCCATGGAGAACAGCACTGTCTTCTATGCATCCGATTCTTCTCAGGCTTTCTGCTCATCCATCCCACTATCTTGGTTTTGGGAGCTGGCTATGACTTCTTGATGTCTCACAGCCGTGCATGTGCGAGCCAACAGTAACAGTGGGACTGATCCTGCAGCCTCTTGGTATGTGTGGCGTGACCCTAATTGGCTGCTAGAGGGCAGGCCAAGGCTACATCATCCTCACTTAGGCAAAGATCGAGGAGATGGGAACAGGTACTAAGGAAAAAAAGTTAGTTGCTCCTGGAAAAAAAATACACAACTGCCATATCTGACCAGGCTGAGTGAGAGGTGGTGCAGGAGGAAAATAATAATGATGTGTTGTTATGGCTAGTTTATATATATATATTTTTAATAGCATAAATATATGGAATAATACATTTTAGCTACTATCTAGAATTTGGAATCTGGGCTTCCTCTATTCAAATGCTAATTAACTTGTTTAACTGGTTCATGAAGGCTATTTATACAGGAAGTGATGTTGGCAGGAAAAGAAAGAAGGCAAGAAATGAGATATATGAGACATAACCATGTGCTGAAGTCTGAACGAAAACCTGAGCAGGGCTGTCTTAATGCATGGGCATGCCCAGGGGTCCCAGGTGCATGGGGGCCCCATTATAATCTTGCATCATACTTGCCAACTGTCCCGGATTGGCTGGGACAGTCACACTTTTTACTCAGTTGTCCTTGGATGGCCCTGGGCAGCGTCTCAGAACCTGTATTGTGCCCTCTTGATCCCAGTATTGTGCCCTCCTGACCCCCCCCCTTGTACTCTGCCCTTCTGCACCGCCACCCCCTTCCTGTGCCCTTTTTGTTGAATAGTCTGATTTATGGCATGTTTTCTTACTGTTTAAAATCAATTTTATTTAAAGTACTAATAAATATATGTTTTATTCTATCAACTATTTATACTTTAATCCATGAGAGTAGTTGCATAAATTGGGGCAGGCTGGTAGGGACCCATGTGAATCACTTTTCTCAGGGGCCTATGATGCTATTGACCTCCCTGGCGGTATTCCCGAGTCTGGCTCGGGGTGGAATTTCAGAACCAAAAGCGGTAACCCCGAGCCAGACTCTGGATCGCATCGCATCATCCAAGAAGAGCTTACTTACCTTGTCCTCTGGATCCTGCGATGTCTCCCCGCAGTGTGAGCGGCTCGTCCTCCGCTCGATTAATAACGGAGCCGGGCTCCGTTCCCTGCGAGCATTGCGACTCACGGGGACAGAGAACGGCGACAAATTCAAAAAGTGAAACACACACAATACATACAGTATACTGTAATCTTACAGATTACATTACTGTATGAAATTATTTCACATCCCTTTTGTCCCTAGTGGTTTCTCCAGTGCCCTGCATGCAGTTTTATATTATAAAAACTGTTCTTTCTGCCTGGAAACTGGAGATTGTCCATAGCAACCAAAAACGTCCCTTTACATCAAAAGTGGTTTTAGACCAGCTAGAAAACAGCGATAATAAATTAGAATCACTCGCAGAATTTAGCGATAGGGATTTGTGGGGAGATCCGTCATCAAACACTGAAAAGTAATGACAGCGACAATTCTGCAACTGAGCAAATTTCAGTGATTTTGATTTGATTACATTATTGAATAATTTTTATTATTATTATATTATTATTTGGTATAATTATTTATAGGTATTTTTTATATTATAATTTATGATTTTGTGTTTCAAACTTTATCATACTCAGGATGTCTACTAGACTCTTGTTTGGACAGATTTAAGTGAGTTATTCCTAATAATTATGCCGCGTACACACGAGCGGACTTTACGGCGGACTTTGCCCGGCGGACGTTATTTCGTCGGACAATTCGATCGTGTGTGGGCTCCAGCGGACTTTGTTTGCTCAAAAGTTGGACGGACTTAGATTTGAAACTTGTTTAAAATGTATCCGTTGAAATCGAGTCCGGTCGAAAAGTCCGCCGTCTGTATGCTAGTTCGACGGACAAAAAGCCACGCTAGGGCAGCTATTGGCTACTGGCTATGAACTTCCTTGTTTTAGTCCGGTCGTACGTCATCACGTACGAATTCGACGGACTTTGGTGGAGTGTGTGTAGGCAAGTCCGTTCATTCAGAAAGTCCGTCGTAAAGTACGTCGAAAAATCCGCCGGGCAAAGTCCGCCGTAAAGTCCGCTCGTGTGTACGCGGCATAACAGGCCTACAATATAAAACGCCAAACTTCCGTGCAAAATAATGGTACCGCTTTCAGCCTCAAAAATATGAAATAATCATACCGCCAGGGAGGTTAAGACCTGAGTAGAATAAAGAAGAAGACTTTGGTGAAAGGAAGAGGGCTTCATAACACCAGGGAAGGTCTCTGCCAGAAAGGATTCTATAAGAAGACCCCTGTAGAAGAAAGAATGCTCTTTAACACCAAGGAGGGTCAGTGTCCGAAAGGGGCCCCATAACACCAAGGAAGGTTGTTGCCAGAAAGGGGCCCCATAACACCAAGGAAGGTTGTTGCCAGAAAGGGGCCCCATAACACCAAGGAAGGTTGTTGCCAGAAAGGGGCCCCATAACACCAAGGAAGGTTGTTGCCAGAAAGGGGCCCCATAACACCAAGGAAGGTTGTTGCCAGAAAGGGGCCCCATAACACCAAGGAAGGTTGTTGCCAGAAAGGGGCCCCATAACACCAAGGAAGGTTGTTGCCAGAAAGGGGCTCCATATCACCAAGGAAGGTTGGTGGCAGAGGGGACTTCACAAGACCAAAGGAGGGATTTCACCTGGGGATGACACTAAATCTACACTAGGAGAGCACCCAATTTACTGCCTGTTATGGTAATCGTGAAGCAAACCCAATCTAAGTAACTTTTTAGTGTATCCCTATAGCATGCTATACTATCAATGCTCATTTACTAGGAAAGTTAGGTAGCGTGTGCAAGTATGTCGTTAATTTGTAATACTCAATACAAGTATGTCTTGTATTGTTTTCCCACAATTGTTAGTAGTTTGTATATACAGAATTCTTGTTTAGTAAAAGCACATACATATACAACAGGGGTTTCTGCTGCCTTGCTTTACCGCAAAACAAACTGAAATACACAAGCAAAACAGCTGTTCAGGCAAAGGTTCACTTTAAAATATAACTAAAGGTAAGCTTTGGATAAAGTGGAGAGGGAATAGAACACCTGTCAGGCTTTATTGCTACATAGTTACATAGTTACATAGTAACATAGTTACATGGTTAGGTTGAAAAAAGACACAAGTCCATCTAGTACAACCATAAAAAATAAATAAATAAATAAATAAATAAAAAATATCATACTATCCCATGTCCCCAATCCTATATCCACAGTTGATCCAGAGGAAAGTGACACCCCCCCCCCCCCCCCAGAAAAGCAGGATCCAATTTGCTACAGCAGGGGAAAAAATTCCTTCCTGATCCCAGAGAGGCAATCGGATTTTCCCTGGATCAATTTTACCTATAAATGTTAGTACCCAGTTATATTATGTACATTTAGGAAAGAATCCAGGCCTTTCTTAAAGCAATCTACTGAGCTGGCCAGAACCACCTCTGGAGGTAGTCTATTCCACATTTTCACAGCTCTTACTGTGAAGAAACCTTTCCGTATTTGCTGTCTGTGCCCCCATTAGGGAGATTGTTTTCTTAATTAGCCTTTTTACTGTTATCACCAAAAGTAAAAGGAAATCCCAAATTTTGGGCTGTCCCCAGACCAGGAATCATGGGGATATCTTAAAATGGGGACATCAGTTCTGGTGCTCTTGGGATTCCGTCACTTTAGAGGGTTTTTCTATTACTTCCTGTTTTGGCTATGGGACAGGAAGTAAAGGGAATTTCTCAGATGGGACTCAGATGGCAACAATAAACCTTACAGGGGGTTTTGCCTTTAGTTCCACTTTAGAGCTCACCCACCGTGCTTCCACATCTATATGTCACACATAGGGGTGCGCAGAGGGTGTGCCGGGTGTGCCCAGGCACACCCTAATCACCCCGTGCACATTAGTGTTATCGCTCTGTGTAGCAGGAGTAACAGGGGAAAGATCTCCCTCTTACCGGCTCAGCCATAAGAGAAGTGTTTATGCTCTTCTCTTTTACTGTGCCAGCAGGGAGATCAATGTGATGGGGTCATATATATGTAGACACCCGCACACACATGTGTGTTTGAGCTTAAGGGTGCACACCCTAATGCAATAGGCTGCGCACATCTATATGTCACACCAGTCGGGAAACAGTTTAATTACAAAAAAAAGAAAAACCTATACAAACGGCAGTCTTTTGGTAGGTTCAGTGTCATTTCTGCAGCTTCCTCGTCTTCCTCCAGCGGTGGAGGTTGGGAATTTTTCCAGGACTGGATGGTGCCCAGAAGCCCAAGAAAGAAAGGGTGACCCCTGGAAGTCCCACATCTATGGTGCCCTGCAGCAATGAATGGAGTGGCAACCTCAGCCTGGACGCCGACCAGGGCCACGGCCACAAAGCGTTTCACTCCGCCCCCCAGAGCTTAGTCATGGGGACCGTACCGTGAGCCCAGCCTACGTGATGATACGCCCCCTCTAGGGGACCGGTAAATGATAGACTCTTATTCTGCCCAAAGAAGACACGCCAACGCCGAACAGAGGAGAAAGCTGGGGACAATGCTGGAGCTTGGAGAAGGTAAGTAGAACTTGGCTATACTTTTTTTTTATTGGGCGGGGTATGAAAAACCAAAAAAAAAAAAAAAGGAGCTATACGTTAATTTATTCCCGCTAAAAAAAAAAAGTAAAAAGTGTTCCTCTTTCCCTTCTCAGAAAGTTATGCATCTGAATGGGAACGCACAGCTTTGTGACGGATGTTGTCAGCGTTTGCGGCGGAGCTCCTAGCTTTCCCTCCAGAGATCTCTCGGGTGTCTCATGTACAAGTCGGAAGACGTGGACAGACGCCATCATCTCCCTAGTTGACAAGTTGTATCCCAAGAGAATCTCTGAGCGCATCCCTCTTATCTCCCGTGCTCTGCTCTCCTCCTGTCGTCTTTTGTAGTCCTTCCAGCTCTGCGTTGATGGCACAGTCTGTCATTGGCAATGCACAAGACGCTTTCCAGCACTGCCGCTACAGAGGATTGCCATGAAAAGCGTGCGCAAATGATCTCCCATCAAAAAAAAAAAAACGCTTCTGCATCCTTAGACAGAAATCTTTTTTTTTTTTCCTCTCGTTTTTAATTTTCATGTTTGGATAATAATGCAGAAAAAAAAACTGGCAGGTGTACAATCTATTCCTTACATATGGCTGTAGAGTTTCTTCGCCTTTTCACTTCACTAATGCGGGATGTGCCAGAAATTTCTCACTGAGGATTAACAGCAGGGGGGGGGGGGAGAGAGATTTTCATGCATTTTGTTTTGAAAGACCGCATTGCATTGGCTCGGATGGGAAAAAGTAAGCAAGCTAAAAAAATGTGGCATTTGCCCCGCTACGGGCAGGTCTTCTGCATCACGCATCTTCGTCATTGAGTGTATAGGGCCCTAACCGGGGGTGCCGCAGCCTGCCATAGACATTGACACCTAGTTCACACTGAATGTGGCTTTGGAATCATGCGACTTCAATATCAAAGCCACCAGTCACTGTGATTTCATGTTCGGCTTGCTGATATCTGTGCGACTTCATGCACAGATGTCTATGCAAGTCGCACATGAAATCGCCAAAAATAGTGCAGGAGCCTTTTTCAAACTGGTGCAAGTCGGAGTTGCACCGATTTGAGCTGCTTCATAGGCACAAATAGGGTGTGACTTGTCATGTGATTTTAACCACTTCACCTGCGGAAGATTGCCTGGTTGTGCGACACTGTACCCAAATAATGTCCTTTTTTCCCCACAAATAGAGCTTTCTTTTGGTGGTATTTGATCACCTCTGCCTTTTTTGTATTTTTTGCACTATAAACAAAAAAAAGAGCGACAATTTTGAAAAAAAAAACACAATGTTTTGTACTTTCTGCTATAATAAATATCCCCATTTTTTTTAAAAAAAAGCTATTTTTTTCTCAGTTTAAGCCGATAAGCGTTCTTCTCCATATTTTCGGTAAAAAAAATCGCAATGAACGTATATTGATTGGTTTGCGCAATCGGTGCAAGTCGGCGATGCATCGATTTGAGCTGTTTCATAGGCACAAATAGAGTGTGACTTGTCATGTGATTTTAACCACTTCACCTGCGGAAGATTGCCTGGTCGTGCGACACTGTACCCAAATAATGTCCTTTTTTCCCCACAAATAGAACTTTCTTTTGGTGGTATTTGATCACTTCTGTGTTTGTTATTTTTTGCGCTATAAACAAAAAAAGAGTGACAATTTAAAAAAAAACACAATATTTTGTACTTTTTGCTATAATAAATATCCCCTTTTTTTTAAAAAAAAGGTAATTTTTCCTCAGTTTAGGCCGATACGTATTCTTCTACATATTTTTGGTAAAAAAAATCGCAATAAGCGTATATTGATTGGTTTGCGCAAAAGTTAAAGCGTCTACAAAATAGGGGATAGATTTATAGCATTTTCATTATTTTTTTTTTTTACTAGTAATGGCGGCGATCAGTGATTTTTATCGAGACTGCGACATTATGGCGGACACATTGGATACTTTTAACACATTTTTGGGACCATTGGCATTTATACAGCGATCAGTGCTATAAAAATGCATTGATTACTGTAAAAATGTCACTGGCAGGGAAGGGGTTAACACTAAGGGGCGATCAAGGGGTTAACTGTGTTCCTGAAGGGGGAGGGGACTGACTAGAGGAAGTGAAGATTTATCCCCCCCTCCCCTTCATGACCAGGCCATTTTTTTCAATACGGTACTGCGCTACTTTAACAGACAAATGCACATGGGACACTGTACCCAAATAATGTCCCTTTTTTTCCCACAAATAGAGCTTTCTTTTGGTGGTATTTGATCACCTCTGCGTTTTTTTTTTTTGCTTGTGCTATAAATCAAAAAAGACAACATTTTTTACTTTCTGCTATAAAATATAGCCAATTTAATTTTTTTTTAAAAAAAATTGAATTTCTTCAACAATTTAGGCTAAAATGTATTATGCTATATATTTTTGTACAAAAAAAATCCCAGTAAGCGTATATTGACTGATTTGCGCAAAAGTTATAGCGTCTGCAAACTATGGGATATTTTTATTTACTTATTTTTTTACCAGTCATGGCGACTTACAGTAGGACTGCAATATTGCGGCAGACATTCTGACACTAACTGACACTTTTCGGGGACCAGTGACACTAATACAGTGATCAGTGCTAAAAATATTCACTGTCACTGTACTAATGACACTTGCAGAGAAGGGGTTAACATCAGTTGTGATCAAAGGGTTAAATGTGTGCCTAGCTAGCGTTTTTGTATACCATGACAGGTGCTTTGCAGGAACACAGAATCCATGCCTTCCCTATTGACAGAACAACGATCTGCCTTGTTTACTCTGTACCAAAGGATCGGTGGGTGCCGGCGGACATCGAGTCCGCGGTACCCGCCGCTCAGCTCCCGCTATGCATAATCACTGCAGGCGCGAGCCGCCGCAAGCGTGCATTTGTGTCCGCTACCTGGAAGAGCCGGATCACATATATATATATATATATATATATATAGGTGATCTGGTGGAGAGGGCCCACCCTGTAGCAGTAAAACTGCTATAGGGCGAACTTTAAGCGGTTAAACTGTCAAATCGCATGAGAAGTCACACTGGTGTGAATGGGGGCTGAAGCTGGCGATACACGAGCAGAATTTATTTTCTGAACATTGGTCCAATTTTCTGATGTTTGTTTTCATCTGCAGGGACGAGAGAATTCGAAGGAGCAGAATGGAAAATAGATCTAAAAACAAAAAAATTTATGGTACCAAAACAAACTTTATAATTATAAATGTGGAGGTAGATACAAAGTAGCTGAGCTTTCAAGCTTTCATCAAACAAACAAATCCCTAAGTGCCGGTTCACACTACAGCGATTTAGGATCCGACTTGTAAGTCCTCAAGTCGCCCCAAGTCGCTGGACATAAGAAACGCCATAGAAGTAAATGAGAGCCGTCTTAATGTACACTACTGAATTCGCTCCGACTTCGGAAAAGGTTCCTGTACTACTTCAAGGCGACTTCTAGGCGACCTGTACCCATAGATTTCAAAGGAAGTCACCTCCAAGTCGGATCTCCATCTATATTGAAGCGACTTTACAGGAAAGAGAAAAGAATATACCCAGGTACTCCCCACGTTTACCCAGGCAGCCCCCTCCTTCCCACAGAGCTGATTATTCTGTGATTGGCCACAGCTAAAGTCGCCTGTCCTGGAGACGACTTTAAGACGCTTTGCAAGTTGCTCAAAGTCGCGCTGAAGTTGCCTCCAAATCGCCTTGCAAAGTCGCGCTGTAAGTTGGATTGCCCCTGCGTGAACCGGCACTAACAGTGTATGTGGTTTTCGCTCAGAAAATTCCATTTGTTTAAAATTTGAATATCAAAGCAGAACTTCACACAAAAGGGGAAGTACCGCTCTTCCGCCTCCTCCCCCCTCCTCTGCCATATTTTTTTTGGGGGGGGTACCTAATTTTTCCCACTTCCGCTCTGCCTGTAACCTTCTGGGACACGTCACAGGTCCCAGGAGGCTACGGGACCATTCACAGGGTGCATCGCAGCCTGCGCATGGCGAGCCAGTCGTGAAGCCTCATTTCAGCTAAGGTCCTGCCAGCAGCAGGAGAACCCTGGCATGATCTGTATTCACAGTCACCAAAGCTACAATGTTGCAATTTGATCTCAGGAAGACGGGAGACTGAGGAAATGCTTCCTCCTGCCTGCAGCAGACTGATGACATCATCTCAGCCTTGTCAAAGTCACCAGACTAGAGCTCAAGGAAGACTTTTTACTAAGAGGAGCATTATTGAAAACTGTTGCTGTATATGGTAATGTGTCAGAAATTTATTCATTCCGTCTTGAATTTAATGTTTGGTCTGCACCTAGTGATTGCAGTGATGACAAATGGCTTAAACAAGGCTCCATCATAAAAATATTCCTCTAATAAGAATAATGGTGTGTTTGTGAACTCTTGCAGAAGTTCCCAGGCCGCTGATTGCTCAATCCTGGCTTTCATTTTTTTCCTGTTATCAAGGTCTACAATTGCATAAAGACTATTCTATAATCAGGTGACGTTTATATGTCATTGGTCACCTTAGTTTTTACCATTTCAGCACATGTGTGTGTGTATATATATATATATATATATATATATATATATATATATATATATACGGTATCTCAGAAAAGTGAGTACACCCCTCACATTTCTATAAATATTTCTATTGTTTCATGTGACAACACTGAAGAAATGACACTTTGCTACAATGTAAAGTAGTGAGTGTACAGCTTGTATAACAGTGTCAAATTGCTGTCCCCTCAAAATAACTCAACACACAGCCATTAATGTCTAAACCACTGGAAACAAAAGTGAGTACACCGCTAAGTGAAAATGTCCAAATTGGACCCAATTAGCCATTTTCCCTCCCCGGTGTCATGTGACTCGTTAGTGTTACAAGGTCTCAGGTGTGAATGGAGAGCAGGTGTTAAATTTGGTGTTATCGCTCTCACTCTCTCATACTGGTCACTGGAAGTTGACCAGCATGGCACCTCATGTCAAAGAATTCTGAGGATCTGAAAAAAAGAATTGTTGCTCTACATAAATATGGCCTAGGCTATAAGAAGATTGCCAAGATCCTGAAACTGAGCTGCAGCACGGTGGCCAAGACCATACAGCGGTTTAACAGGACAGGTTCCACTCAGAACAGGCTTCGCCATGGTCGACCAAAGGAGTTGATTGCATGTGCTCAGCGTCATATCCAGAGGTTGTCTTTGGGAAATAGACGTATGAGTGCTGCCAGCATTGCTGCAGAGGTTGAAGGGGTGGGGGTGGTGGGGTCAGCCTGTCAGGGCTCAGACCATACGCCGCACACTGCATCAAATTGGTCTGCATGGCTGTCATCCCAGAAGGAAGCCTCTTCTAAAGATGATGCACAAGAAAGCCCGCAAACAGTTTGTTGAAGACAAGCAGACTACGGACATGGATTACTGGAACCATGTCCTGTGGTCTGATGAGACCAAGATAAATGTATTTGGTTCAGATGGTGTGAAGCGTGTGTGGGGGCAACCAGGTGAGGAATACAAAGACAAGTGTGTCTTGCCTACAGTCAAGCATGGTGGTGGGAGTGTCATGGTCTGGGGCTGCATGAGTGCTGCTGGCACTGGAGAGCTATAGTTCATTGAGGGAACCATGAATGCCAACATGTACTGTGACCAGGGGCGTTGCTAGGGGGTGGCTATTGCGGCTATAGCCCCGAATCTGGGGCCCATAGCCCTGGATCTCTTGCTGCAGGGTCCCTGCCTAACCAGCGGGTTGTGGCTGCTGCTGCTGGCGGGCTGGCTGCATGAGAGAGGTGGAGGAGAGGAGAGAAGCGAGAGGCGGATGAGTAGAGATGACATCTCTCTCTGCCCACTCCACATCAGCTCTTCACAGCCGGGCCTCTTCAATTTGGGAGCGAGGTGCGGCGAGCAGCAGAGAGATGACATCATCTCTCACTGCCCGCCACACATCAGCACTCTTCCGCCCTCACAGCACAGTGGAGTGGAGGTCACGTGCTTCCTGTCATTGTGGAGCTCCACTTTACAGCCAGACCCTCTTGCTTCAATGTCGGAGGTGTGGCGGAGAGCAGCGAGATGACATCTCTCGCTGTCCGCCCCGCATCACCGCTCTCCTGCTATCATCTGCTGCCAGGTGAAAGTGGCAAGTGACAATCCACATCTAGTGGCAGATGATGGTGGCAAGTAACACGCTGCATCTGGTGACAGGAGATGTGGCAAGTGACATGCCCAGGGCTCCCACTGATTCTGCAGTATGGCGAGTTGAGCCATTTCATTATATATTAGAATGTAACAATAGAAATAATGCGCTTCAGTCACCCTGACACCATATCAACCATGGTGCCATGATGATTGAAGTGCCAGTACCAGCCATCGCCCGTGAAAAATTGCTTACCACCGGTCTCCCACCCCCCCCCCTGCCGGCCTGCAAAAAGGTTGGTGACTGCTACTATAGGCTCTAGCCCCAGATCTTTTGCAGACCTAGCACCGCCCCTGACTGTGACATACTGAAGCAGAGCATGATCCCCAGTCTTTTGAGACTGGGTCGCAGGGCAGTATTCCAACATGATAACGACCCCAAACACACCTACAAGATGACCACTACCTTGCTAAAGAAGCTGAGGGTAAAGGTGATGGACAGGCCAAGCATGTCTCCAGACCTAAACACTATTGATCATCTGTGGGGCATCCTTAAATGGAAGGTGGAGGAGCACAAGGTCTATAACATCCACCAGCTCTGTGATGTCATCATGGAGGAGTGGAAGAGGACTTCAGTGACAACCTGTGAAGCTCTGGTGAACTCCATGCCCAAGAGGGTTAAGGCAGTGCTGGAAAATAATGGTGGCCACACAAAATATTGACACTTTGGGCCCAATTTGGACATTTTCACTTAAGGGTGTACTCACTTTTGTTGCCAGCGGTTTAGACATTAATGGCTGTGTGATGAGTTATTTTGAGGAGACAGCAAATTTACACTGTTATACAAGCTGTACACTCACTACTTTACATTGCAGCAAATTGTAATTTCTTCAGTGTTGTCACATGAAAAGATATAATAAAATATTTACAAAAATGTGAGGGGTGTACTGACTTTTGTGAGATACTGTATATTATACGCTCAGACTCCGAAGGGCAAACGCAGCTATCCAGACAGCGAAAATCGCGTGGGAGCGGGACGTGGGACCCATAGGTGACTCAGACTGGGAGGAAATACTGGAAGGGGTCAAGACTGCATCCCCTAAACTCTCAGACAGACTGAGACAACTATACATCATACACCGTGCATACTTGACACCAATGAGACTAGCCAAGTTTAAACCCACACGAAGTCCAATGTGTCCCTTGTGTTTCCTAGCCCCCGGCTCATTTTACCATCTGATATGGAGCTGCCCTAACATATAAACCTGCTGGATACAAGTAGTCCGTTTCCTCCATGACAATATGGGCTCCCCAGCGGTCCTTGACCCAAAGCTTTGTCTGCTGGGCTTACTACAAGATGCAGAAGTTGATAAATACCAAGCTATATTTATGTTTGAAACGCTATTCCTAGCACGAAAAGTTGTGGCCAAGGCGTGATTGCAGGCGCTACCCCCTACCAACCAGAGCTGGAAAAAGGAAATCAACGACACCCTTCTAGTTAGAAAACTGATCTATACCCATAGAGGTTGTACACAAAAATATTTCACGGTGAGACATGTACCTAACCTACCCACACCCGGATGTGGGGAAAAGATAATGATACTAATATTGTAAAGATGTTATACCCATCACACACTACTTTGTATGATTTAGTAAACTTATGTTGAGTGTACCTACAGTGGGGATGGAAAGTTTTCAGACCCCCTTAAATTTTTCACACTTTGTTATATTGCAGCCATTTGTTAAAATCATTTAGGTTCATTTTTTTCCTCATTAATGTACACACAGCACCCCATATTGACAGAAAAACACAGACTTGTTGACATTTTTGCAGATTTATTAGAAAAGAAAAACAGAAATATCACATGGTCCTAAGTATTCAGACCCTTTGCTGTGACACTCATATATTTAACTCAGGTGCTGTCCATTTCTTCTGATCATCCTTGAGATGGTTCTACACCTTCATTTGAGTCCAGCTGTGTTTGATTATACTGATTGGACTTGATTAGGAAAGCCACACACCTGTCTATATAAGACCTTACAGCTCACAGTGCATGTCAGAGCAAATGAGAATCATGAGGTCAAAGGAACTGCCTGAAGAGCTCAAAGACAGAATTGTGGCAAGGCACAGATCTGGCCAAGGTTACAAAAAAATTCTGCTGCACTTAAGGTTCCTAAGAGCACAGTGGCCTCCATAATCCTTAAATGGAAGACGTTTGGGACGACCAGAACCCTTCCTAGAGCTGGCCGTCCGGCCAAACTGAGCTATCGGGGGAGAAGAGCCTTGGTGAGAGAGGTAAAGAAGAACCCAAAGATCACTGTGGCTGAGTTCCAGAGATGCAGTCGGGAGATGGGAGTAAGTTGTAGAAAGTCAACCATCACTGCAGCCCTCCACCAGTCGGGGCTTTATGGCAGAGTGGCCCGACGGAAGCCTCTCCTCGGTGCAAGACACATGAAAGCCCGCATGGAGTTTGCTAAAAAAACACCCGAAGGACTCCAAGATGGTGAGAAATAAGATTCTCTGGTCTGATGAGACCAAGATAGAACTTTTTGGCCTTAATTCTAAGCGGTATGTGTGGAGAAAACCAGGCACTGCTCATCACCTGTCCAATACAGTCCCAACAGTGAAGCATGGTGGTGGCAGCATCATGCTGTGTGACAATGACCCTAAGCACACAACTAAAATAACGAAGGAGTGGCTTCACAACAACTCCGTGACTGTTCTTGAATGGCCCAGCCAGAGCCCTGACTTAAACCCAATTGAGCATCTCTGGAGAGACCTAAAAATGTCTGTCCACCAACGTTTACCATCCAACCTGACAGAACTGGAGAGGATCTGCAAGGAGGAACGGCAGAGGATCCCCAAATCCAGGTGTGAAAAACTTGTTGCATTTTTCCCAAAAAGACTCATGGCTGTATTAGATCAAAAGGGGGCTTCTACTAAATACTGAGCAAAGGGTCTGAATACTTAGGACCATGTGATATTTCAGTTTTTCTTCTTTAATAAATCTGCAAAAATGTCAACAATTCTGTGTTTTTCTGTCAATATGGGGTGCTGTGTGTACATTAATGAGGAAAAAAAATGAACTTAAATTATTTTAGCAAATGGCTGCAATATAACAAAGAGTGAAAAATTTAAGGGGGTCTGAATACTTTATGCTACTTTATATTTACTTTATACTTTACTTTACTGTATGTTTACCATGTTTGCATCTCAATAAAGTTGTTTTTTCCAATTAAAAAAAAAAATTTCTTCGCCCCACCCCAGTGCATTAATGAGTCTTGCCCGCCCGTGACCCTGTCACCAGTTCTCCTTCCTTAGACCACTTTTGGTCGGTCCTGACCACTACAGACCGGGAACATGCCACAAATTGGCCCAAATCCTTACATTTGTCAATTTTTTCAACTTCAGTGTCAACCTGTTCACTTACTGCCAAATATATCCCACCCACTTTCAGATGTCACTGTAACAAGATAATCAATGTAATTCACTTTACCTGTCAAAGGTCATATATTACCTCCCAACTTTTTGAGATGGCAATGAGGGACACCTATCAGCAAAAGTATTCAGTCATAGGACACACCCCTTGTCACGCCTCCTTAACCACTTGCTTACTAGGCACTTAAACCCCCCTCCTATCCAGACCAATTTTCAGCTTTCAGTGCTCTCACACTTTGAATGACAATTACTCAGTCATGCAACACTGTACCCAAATGATTTTTTTGTCCTTTTTTGCATACAAATAGAGCTTTATTTTGGTGGTATTTGATCACCTCTGGGTTTTTTATTTTTTGCGCTATAAATGAAAAAAGACCAAAAATTTTGAAAAAAAACAAATTTTTTCTAATTTCTGTGATAAAATTTTGCAAATTCGTAATTTTTCTTCATAAATTTTGGCCACAATTTATACTGCTACATATCTTTGGTAAAAATAACCAAACATTTGTGGAAATTATTTGGTCTGTGTGAAAGTTTTAGAGTCTACAAGCTATGGTGCAAATCATAAAAAAATTATCACATCTGATGTACTGAGGCCTATCTCATTTCCTGAGACCCTAACAAGCCAGGAAAGTACAAATGCCCCCCAAATAACCCCTTTTTGGAAAGTAGACATTTCAATGTATTTAGTTAGAGGCATGGTGAGTTATTTGAAGTTGTATTTTTTTCCCACAATTCTTTGCAAAATTGAGATTTTTTTTATTTTTTTTTCCCCACAAAATTGTCATTGTAATAGCTTATTTCTCTCACATGGCATGTGTATACCACAAATGACACCCCAAAATACATTCTGCTACTCCTCCTGAGTATTACGATACCACATGTGTGGGACTTTTTCACTGCCTGGCCACATACAGAGGCCCAACATGCATGGAGCACCATCAGGTGTTCTAGGAGCATAAATTACACATCACATTTCTCAACCACCTATTACACTTTTGAAGGCCCTGGAGCACCAGGACAATGGAAACACCCACAAAATGACCCCATTTTGGAAAGCTAACACCCCAACATATAATCTATGAGGCATAATGGGTCTTTTGAATGGTTTATTTTTTTCCAGAAGTTTTTGGAAAATGTGGAAAAAAATGAAACCGCATTTTTTTTTTACACAAAGTTGTTCGTTTATAAGATATTTCCAACACATGGCATTTAGATAGCAAAAATGACACCCCAAAATACATTCTGCTACTCCTCCTGAGTATTACGATATCACATGTGTGGGACTTTTTCACTGCCTGGCCACATACAGAGGCCCAACATGCATGGAGCACCATCAGGTGTTCTAGGAGCATAAATTACACATCACATTTCTCAACCACCTATTACACTTTTGAAGGCCCTGGAGCACCAGGACAATGGAAACACCCACAAAATGACCCCATTTTGGAAAGCTAACACCCCAACGTATAATCTATGAGGCATAATGAGTCTTTTGAATGGTTTATTTTTTCCCAGAAGTTTTTGGAAAATGTGGAAAAAAATGAAAACGCATTTTTTTTTACACAAAGTTGTCCGTTTATAAGATATTTCCAACACATAGCATTTAGATAGCAAAAATGACACCCCAAAATACATTCTGCTACTCCTCCTGAGTATTAAGATACCACATTCGTGGGACTTTTTCACTGCCTGGCCACATACAGAGGCCCAACATGCATGAAGCACCATCAGGTGTTCTAGGAGCATAAATTACACATCACATTTCTCAACCACCTATTGCACTTTTGAAGGCCCTGGAGCACCAGGACAATGGAAACACCCACAAAATGACCCCATTTTGGAAAGCTAACACCCCAACGTATAATCTATGAGGCATAATGAGTCTTTTGAATGGTTTATTTTTTTCCAGAAGTTTTTGGAAAATATGGAAAAAAATGAAAACGCATTTTTTTTTACACAAAGTTGTATGTTTATAAGATATTTCCAACACATAGCAAAAATTACACCCCAAAATACATTCTGCTACTCCTCCTGAGTATTACGATACCACATGTGTGGGACTTTTTCACTGCCTGGCCACATACAGAGGCCAAACATGCAAGGAACACCGTCAGGTGTTCCAGGGACACATAGCATGCACATACCAAGAATTACACCCCAAAATACATTATGCTGAGCAAGGCGTAAACAAAAAAGATTACCTGTGGTTGTAGTAGCGCAGTTGTACACAGGAGGATAGCACTGGTCCAGGCAGCAGGCAGGGACTTGGTCAGCAGCGGCGAACACAATTGTCCAGGCAGCAGGCAGGGTTACTGTCCATATAAAGTCCAGGGTCAGTGCAGGCAGAGATATTGTCCGCAGTGCCAAAAATATTGGTCCTGGTAGTAGGCAGGTCCATGTGGTGTGGTCAGTGCAACAGGCAGAGGCGTGACGGCAGTAAGTCCTACAGGCAGAAGTAGGGCCTCGTTCAGGACAGAATGGGGACAGGGGTAGAGGCTTCTCCCACCCAAATCTCTTTGAAGCCTCCGAGTCTCCAGACCCTAATCTAGGATTGAGAAAACAAAATAAATTGTTTTCTTCATCCAGAAAAACAATTCTGGAGCCCCTCACATATGTGAGACCCCTGTGTTGAATCCCACTAGTCCAGTTGCAGGGTACAAGATCAGTCCAAGAGGCAGGCAAATATCATGGTCAAACAGTCCAAGGTCAGTTCCAGATCAGGCAGAGGTATGTACAGAATCGTTGGGCAGAAGCATGGTCGAATAACAGTCCAGGGTCAGTTCCAGATCAGGCATAGGTATGTGCAGAATCGTTAGGCAGAAGCGTGGTCAAATAACAAGCCAGGGTCAGTTACAGAGGAGGCAGTGGCATAAGGGGTGTGAGGGTAAATTGCAGGAACGGAGGCTTACGTTTACCATACTTCACTAATAATTTACTGAAGTATGGTAACGACGAAAACATTCACCTACGCAGAGGCCTGGTTCAGAAGGACATTGTGCACAATAATAAGATGTGTCTCTTCTGAATCCAGCTCTGGTACACACCTTACATTTTTTTTGCCGTCGTTGGCCTGTTGGTTTGGGAGGGATCTTATCTGGAAAGTGGCGTTCGGAGAGTCGACTTAGAACATCAGATCGGATATTTTCTGGGGGGCCGTTCGGGAATGTAAGGGCAGTGAAAACGTCCTCCTGGTAGCCAAGGAAGCGTTTGGGGTTTTGGGTGGAGTTACGATAAATGACATAAGAATTGTAGATGGCCAAATTAAAAAAATTAATTGCGACTTTCTTATACCAATGGTATGTCCGTCTTGTGGCAAGGTACGGTTCTAGCATCTGGTCATTCAAGTCGACTCCCCCCATAAACAAATTATAGTCAAAGATGCATTTAGGTTTCTGTATGGGGTCATTTCTTCTGGGGATTTCCATGAAGGTATCATCGTGGATTGAAGACAACATGTATACATCTCTTTTGTCTCTCCACTTCACTGCCAAAATCTCGTTGTTTCGTAGACTCGCCGTTTCTCCTTTTCTCAATTTTTTATTGACCAGACTTTGAGGAAAGCCCTTCCGGTTCTTTTTGATGGTACCACATGCAGGCGTCTTCATCCGATGCAGGTTGTGGAACAGGGGCAGAGATGTGTAGAAGTTATCTACGTACAGGTGGTAGCCTTTCTCCAGTAGGGGGTATGTGAGATCCCAAACAATTTTCCCGCTTGATCCCAAGTAGTCTGGGCAATTAGGGGGTTGCAGCTGGGTGTCCTTCCCTTCGTACACTTTGAAGGCATACAAGTAACCTGTGACTCGGTCACATAATTTGTATACCTTCACCCCATAGCGTGCCCTTTTACTGGGAATATATTGCTTCATCTTAAGCCTGCCACTAAACTTAAGAAGGGACTCATCCACACATATGTTTTTGTCTGGGGTAAACAGCAGGGGGAATAGTGCAGAAAAATAATTTAAAAGTGGCCGAATTTTGAAAAGTCTATCATAGTTTGGGTCATTTCGGGGAGGGCACTGGGTATTGTCGTTGAAATGAAGAAACCTCAATATCATGAGGTATCTGTTTCTGGGCATCCCCTTGGAGTATATTGGCAGGTGTTGGAGGGGGTGGGTTGACCAATAGGACAGCAAAGTGTTTTTTTTCGTGAGTCCCATGTTAAATGTGAGCCCTAAAAAAACCTTCAACTCCACCACCGTTAGGTCTCTCCATTCGTAGGGACGGGCATAGTAGGACGTTGGATTATTCGTAATGAATTGATGTGCATAAAGGTTGCACTGGGCCTCAATACTTGACAGCATGTCCTCGGTAAAAAATAAATTAAAAAAATCTATTGGGGAAAAATTCTCCGTGTTCACCTGGACTCCTGGCTGGGCAGTGAATGGGGGAATGTTGGCTTCTCCTGAATTAGGAGGAAGCCACAAGGGGTTCTGCAGGGCATAGGGAAGGCTGGCTTGGGTCCTTGGCCTTTCTTGCCGAGGCACTGCGGTGCTGATGGACGGGACTGCCGTGCTGGTGGACGGGACTGCCGTGCTGGTGGACGGGACTGCCGTGCTGGTGGACGGGACTGCTGTGCTGGTGGACGGGACTGCCGTGCTGGTAGATGCCACTGCCTCCCCACCAGAACGCCTTCGTTTGGCGGGCCGAATCTCTTCCTCCTCTGAGTCACTCAGTGTTTCACTACTGAGGACTGGCTCATAGTTTATGTCCGACTCGGAATCGGAAAGGGAATCTGAAAAAGAGAGCTCCCCGTTGCTCTCGTCGGTCTGGGACAGTATTTGGTACGCCTCCTCGGCGGAAAAGCTTCTTTTGGCCATGGTTGCTAAGCCTGCACTGATGAGGCGGCACTGATGAGCACAGATGGGCACTGAGGTGGCACAGAGGGGCACTGATGAGGTGGAACAGATGTGCACTAATGAGGTGGAACAGATGTGCACTAATGAGGTGGCACAGGTGGGCACTGATGAGGTGGAACAGATGTGCACTAATGAGGTGGAACAGATGTGCAGATGTGCACTAATGAGGTGGCACAGGTGGGCACTGATGAGGCGGCACAGGTGGGCACTGATGAGGCGGCACAGGTGGGCACTGATGAGGCGGCACAGGTGGGCACTGATGAGGCGGCACAGGTGGGCACTGATGAGGTGGAACAGATGTGCACTGAGATTGCACAGATGTGCACTGATGGGACGGCACAGATGGGGCGGCGCAGATGGGGCGGCACAGATGGAGCGGCACAGATGGAGCGGCACAGATGGGGCGGCACAGATGGGGCGGCACAGATGGGCACTGATGAGGCGTCACAGATGTGCACTGAGGCAGCACAGATGTGCACTGATTGGCACAGGTGGGCACTGATGAGGTGGCACAGGTGGGCACTGATGAGGTGGCACAGGTGGGCACTGATGAGGTGGCACAGGTGGGCACTGATGAGGTGACACAGGTGGTCACTGATTGTGCAGATGTGCAGCTGGACACTAATCACCGCTGGGCAGACAGGTGGACACCGATTGGCACAGGTGGACACCGATTGGCACAGGTGGGCACCGATTTGGCACAGGTGGGCACCGATTGGCACTGTACTGATGCTGCACTGTATTGATGGGGCACTGTATTGATGGGGCACTGTATTGATGGGCACTGTGGGCACTGTAGGCACAGTAAATGTTAATCACAAACTCACAGATCGCTGACAGTTTCTCTCTCTCCTCACACGCTGTCTCTGTGTGAGGAGAGAGAGCCGGCAATGAGAGATGATCTCAATTGTTTACATTTTAGATCATCTCTCATTGGAGGCAGCGATCGCGCTGTAAACGGCCGCTGTGATTGGCCGTTTACAGCGATCTGTGATTGGCTGTGTCCAAGGGACACGGCCAACACAGAATTTCCCCGTTGCGCGCTCGTGAGCGCGCACGGGGAGCGAGGAAAGGGGAGGCCGTCATATGACAGCCTCCCGGGAATTGACATCCGCGCTGAAGCCGTCATTCGGCTACGGCCGGATGTCAAGTGGTTAAAAGGAGAATTTTACAAAAAAACAAGATTGGTTAAATCCACAAGTGCTTTTTTTTACCACTACTATTCCTTTATATTGGCTTTTGGAATTTGCAAATACAGCAATTTAGAAATCAGATGAAAGGTTTAGTGCTGGAAAACACTTTTTGAAAGATAAAAAGTGCATTTTATATACAACTACTGTCTATAGATCAGACCAAAATGAGGGACAAATGAGGAGGAAAGAGGGAAAGAGGGACATTGCTCCAAATCAGGGACAGTCCCTCGAAATCAGGGACAGTTGGGAGCTATGATATTGTTAGAGTTGGTCCGGTGTATACTTATATCAACCCTGTGGACCAAAAATTAAACCATTTTAATTTTTAGATTTTTGTTATGGGCCTGTTTTTTTAGCCATGACTTTGTCATTACCTAAGATAAAGTAATCCACATAGTATTTCTTAGGAAAAAGAAGGCATTATTTTGGTGATATTGTTTTGCAAAAATGATTTTATTTATATATAGAATCCATAGACTAAAAAAAAAAAAGTAACAAAACTAAAAAAAATCATTGTTATTTAAAAAAAAAAAAAGAAAAGAAAATAGTGTTACTGTCGCCAAAAAGTATACATTTTATGTCATAATTTGCCCTGTTTAAAATGATACTAAAATGATGAATCTCGTACAAAGCTTTGGAAAGTTATTTACAAATGAAAAAAAAAATCCTTTTTTTCTATGTTACACTTAAAAAAAAAAAAATCACAAACAAAACAAAAATGGAAAAAAAAAAAGATTAACCCCCTTCAATCATGTGACCACTGTGATTGGCTCTCACTGCGGTCACATGATCGTCAGTGTGTTGGGAGCACGCTCTCAGACCACCATTGACGCCAATGTGTTTCTGGCATTTACACCCAACTTTCCCTACCATGGGAGCATGTAAATTATTTGAAAAATAGAAATAAATAAAAACTGTTGCTACCACTGCTTAAAAAGTGTTAGCTGGAGTTTGACTTTAATTTGTTATTGAAGTCAATCTAAATCTGCTAGTTCATACAGACACCACATCCAAAGACTGTGATATATCAAATTCTATTTTGTGAGTTTAAAGCCGTATTAAGCCCCAAACCAAAAATGTAATATCATGCAGCTTACCAATCATTGGATGCGGTGGCTGCATTCGTTTATTTTTTAATTTTTTAGGAGTTTTCACCTGGTGATCTGACCAGTAACACACCTCCTGCCTCCCGCGATCGCTTCCCAGAGACACAGAACGGTAAACTGCCGATGTAAACAAAGCAGATCACTGTTCTGACAGGGATGAACAGAATGATCTTGTGTTTCTGCTAAGCTAAGATTGCCACCTGTCCAGGATTCACCCAGGCAGTTTGGGTTTGGAATCATGTGTCCGGGTTTCAGACTGCCTGAAACCTGGACACATTATTCAGACTGGACTATGGCTTCCCAGTCGCAGTTGTCTAAGCTGAAAGTGTCTTTTACACTTTTTCACACTGCCCAAAGCCAGCACTATCAACCCCCTCCCCCACCTCCCCAAACATACACACAGACGAGAGAGGAGAGACGGTTTGATCTGCACCTCTTCCTCCCGCCCCTACCCCTCTGTGTCTGCCCACACTCCAATCACTGGCACTGTGCCTCAGGAAAGGAAAGTGGGGGCCAGAAATTTGAAGTCCAGCAGCCTCAGATACATCTGGATGAGAGGTGCTGACTGCCAAGGGGTGAGTGAGCTCACCATCCATCCCTGTCTGTGACTGAAGTCTCCCACCTTCTCTCTCCTGCCTCTAAGTGAGTACACTAAGGTAAATCAGGGTTCTCAGAGCACCACTTACATCACAGTTCCCCTTTACACCAGAGGCCACAGTGTTCCCCCCTTACATCAGAGTCCTCTCCGTACATCAGAGTCCTCTCCGTACATCAGAGTCCTCTCCATACATCAGAGTCTTCTCTGTACATCCAGTTCTCAGTGTTCCCCCTTAAATCAGGGTTCCCAGAGCATCCCTTATGTCAGAGTCCCCAGAGTTCTCCCTTACATCAGAGTCTGCAGAGTCCCCCCTTAAGCCTCGTACACACGATCGGACTTTCTGATGGGAATTGTATGATGACAGGCTGTTGTCGGTAAATCCGACCGTGTGTACGCTCCATCAGACAATTGTTGTCGGACTTTCTGCCAACAAATGTTTGCTAGCAGCTTTTCAAATTTTCCGCGGACAAATGTGTGTTGTGGGATTTTCCGAGCGTGGGTACACAAGTCCGTCGGACAAAAGTCCAAAGTACAAACACGCATGCTCGGAAGCAAGGACTAGCCGGAATGAAGAATTAACATTCGTGACGCGGCAAATTATGAAACCACGAAATGCAGCGCACAATTCTCTTCTTCTTTAATGGGATAATAAAGAAGCTGCTTTGATGGTGATACTGGTTGAGTTATGGCAAACAAATTTTCAAAGGCTTTTTTTTCTAGCGATATCAAGAATAATATTATTATGTTTTTTTGTTTTTTTTTATTTGGGCAAGTTACCACAACACCATTATCCCGTAGTTTTTAAGATCAAAGATACAACTATGTTGGTGTCCCTTGTCAATTTTACATTGTATTTTTTTAAATGTAACTGCTACTCCCAAACTGTCATTTGAAGTAAAACACATAGCCAAGTATTATTCTACACTATTGTTTTATTGTGCAATAAAAAAATAAAACAAATAAAATTAGACATGATATCTGCCAATAGAACTTAACCAAAAAGTGCATTCTATGCATCCAAAAATATAGAAAATATACCAAATCAAATCATTCAACCAAAAAAATAATGTCAAAGCAATAACCAATAATAAATAACACGTTATCTCCTCCGATTCTGCAACATGGCTGGTTGACGAACGGCCGTTCAGAAACGAAATGAAAAGCGCGAAATGAAAAGCGCGAATCAACACTCACCAAACTTCTACTAACACGAAATTAGCAGAAGGAGCCCAAAGAATGGCACTAAAGAGCTCAAAAACAACGTAGTACGTCACTACATTCGTATTTGTTGGGCAACAATTGTGTGGCCGTGTGTATGCAGGACAAGTTTGGGCCAACGTCCTTCGGACAAAATTCCACAGTTTTGTTGACCAACAATCCGATCGTGTGTACGAGGCTTTACAGTGAAGGGGAACTCTGTGAGTTCAGATGAAAAAGGGGAACTCAGTGGAATCTGATGTAAAGGGAAGTTATTAACTTCCTATGATTAGAAATGTTGTTTATTAGCAAAATAAATGTATAGTTTATACTATAAAAAGAAATTGCTGTGCGCCGCTAAAGTGTTCGGGTTGGACTTGAAGAAAAGGTGGCAACCCTATGCTAAGCAGGAACACAGATCTCTCTATTCACACGGTGAGTCCATCCCCCACACAGTAAGAAAGCATCCCAAAGGGACACACTTAACCCTTTGATCGCCCCTGGTGTTAACCCCCTCCCTGCCAGTGTCATTAGTACAGTACATATAGTACAGTACATACAGTACAGTCATTAGTACAGTAACAGTGCATATTTTTAGCACTGATCACTGTAATAATGTCACTGGTTCCCAAAAAAGTGTCAGGTGTCTGATTTGCCACAGCAATGTTGCAGTCCCCGCTAAAAATCGCTGATAGTAATAATATATGAAAATGCCATAAAAATATCTCATAGTTTGTAGACGCAATAAATTTTGCGCAAACCAATCAATATTTGCTTATTGGGATTTTTTTTTTTTTACCAAAAACATGTAGCAGAATACATATTGGCCTAAATTGATAAAGAAATTATTTTTTTCTTTTTTTCGCCCCTTCCTTACGCTGCTTAGATTTTATTTCAGTTGTGATCACTTTTATCCATTTTCTGTATGGTATTTTTAGAAATAAAAATCCCTGGTTTACCTGCACTATGCAGAAGCTTTTTATTTTTTATTTGCATATTACCCCGATGCAAGAAACTGCCTTCCAGTAGCCCTACTTCCATCACGGGGTCTGGATCAAATCTGTCCCCGGCTTCTCCTTGGAACACATCCTTGGTCTATTGGCTGATATCCAGTTGGCGGCCCTTCCTGATGTTTCTTCACCCCACCAGAGAAGTCGAGAAGTGAGACAGAGGTTCCACCATTCCGGATATCGTTCTCCAGCCTAGGTTTGGCTCCATGCACCATTGACTCCATGTCATACTACAGTGGAGTCCACGTCATCTGGTAAGAGTACCCATCCTAGCTTACTTCCTGATGTTTTCATTCTGATGCCCCATATCGAGATGTTGGTTTACAGCTACGGAAGTTCTGTACCCCGTTGTTGACCCACAGTCACAGATCCACACCGTGCACCATTGACTTTAATTTCCAGTCTCACATCATTTTTTGGTCCATACCAGTTCCTCTTATTAATTTGAGTTTGGAATCATCCATTTACCATATGTGGACACTTTATACTGTGTTTGTTCATTTCACTTCACTTATGGTTTTTGCACATATGCTTTACTGTTCAGTACAGCATCTCTTACTTAATTGTTTCACTACACCCTAACTTCCCAATATTTCTTAGCACTGCATTTTTTTCCCAGCTATAATAAGGGTTACCTGTAGGTAAAATGATTATCTCCTAAACGTGCACTGTTTAGGAGATATTCATCCTGACCTCAGCAGCTGAATGCGCTCCGAAGGTCCAGCGTATTGTGCCAGAACGCCAGAGCTTCTTACTAGAACCGAGGGCTCCCGCGCACATTGCAACAATAAATACTATAATAAAGTGTCAAAGTGCAAAGGAAATTGATAATAAAGTCCCAATCAATGAATAAATGTGACATCAGGAACCATGAATCAGACCGAGACAGAAGTATAGTTAAATCACACTTGTTTAACAATAATAATAATAATAATAAGGTAAGCAGAGTAAGCGTAGTCAAAACAAGCCAGAGTTCAGTAACCGGATTGGGTAGTCAGCCAAGCAAATGTCAGAGAGCCAGAGATAAATGTAGTAGTACAGCAAGCAGGTTCAGAAGCCAGAAGGGACGTCAGACGAGCAAGTCTTCAACAGGAACGCAGGAGAAAGTCTCTGTGATTTTGACAAAGGCGAAGGCAGAGATCAAGTGAGCTGGACGACTTTAAGTAGGCAGAACTGACGAGCAGAATCAACAACAGCTGGGTAACTGTGGAGAGAGATGGGAGTTGGCAATTAGCCGACAGCTGAGCAGCCAGCTCAGAGAAGGAAGGGCTGAGCCCAGCCCTGACAGTGGATCTGTGTGTTTACATCTGATTGATAGGACATTCAATTTAAGATAGAATGTTCTAACTAAGAGTTTCTATTATACACTTTGAGGTGTTAATGATAGGATCAGTGGAAACTAGATGAAATCTTTTTCTATAGATACAACAAAGCCACGGGGGAGAGACGTGCTGACGTCACCACGATCCTCGCTGATCCCGGGAAGTTACGGGCAGCAGTGTGCAGCCGGGCGGCAACTGTATATGCAAACCTATTTCTACTACATTGTGAGTGGGATTCTTTTAATCTTTACTTTTAAATAAAGTGTTTAAAATTTGTTACGCTATGGGAGCTTTTGTTACTTATTTTTACATGAAAAACGAGTGACCACTTGCCACGCAGAGGATTCCTATTACAGAGGTCCATGAGTGTCACTGATACGGTCCACACCTGAGGCTGGGGTCACACAGCCACATGCCTGCTTGATCTCCCGAAAAGAGATCTAGAGAGTCGGTAAGGGGCCATCTTTTTACATAGGTGGAGGAGCTTTTCTGTCATCACTGAATCCCGGGTGATCTAGCTATATGCCATACACCATTCGGATGCTCACCATTCTCTCCCTGGCATAAATCTTGTACTTATATGAACTGTACACTTTTGTGCACTCTGCACTTTGGACTTTATGTTGTTCATTAGCACTTTTTTTTAGTTTGTTTACAATTATGTGGGTCATGCTATCACTGTTGTATTTTATGTACAGGAACTTATAATATAGTTTATCCTTCAGGATGTACTTACTATTTCACTGGTTTTATGTCACTCATTGCAGCGCAGCCTTTTAATTTTGATTTGTATAACAAGTGGATGTGTCTCACATTTATGGTTGCAGCTTGTTCACCATATTGTTCACTTTGGGGATAGCGCAGTAATTTTTTCCAGCCTACAGATCCACGGTCCTGCTTTGTAACGAGCGATCGCAAGTGCCCATGCCCCCAATACCGCACGGGAAGCTGAAGACGTCATATGATGCCCGCCCAGGATGGGAGATCCCATCTGCGGACGTCATATGTCTATGGACAGCTGGCAATTAGCCGACAGCTGAGCGGCCAGCTCAGAGAAGGAAGGGCTGAGCCCAGTCCTGACATGTGAGCATTATCCACACACCGTGATGTGTGACAGGATTTATGGGATAACCACCGAAAGTGTCAAAATAATCCTTAGATTACTTCAAGGTGTAGACCACCACCACCAGACAAATAAAACACGCTCACCAAAAAAACGCGGATTCAAATCCGTAGGGTTCTGAATCACATGGGCTTGTATTATAGTAGATCACCAAGGGTATCATTCATCTGTATAATGAAAGGAATCAACTCCAGATCTTCCAACGGGGTTCAATAGGAAGGGACACCACTTGTTCAGTCCAATCTCCCATAGCATGGGTACATGTGGAAACACATCAAGCATCCACACATAGTGTAAAATCGTAGTATAAAAAGTCCATGAAAATACAGCGCTGTTTCAATTAATCCAACACTAATGTGATTACAAAGAATGAGCATTTAACACGCAGTGGCCTTGATAGAAGCTCGACCCAATGCGTTTTGTCAAACTTGACATCATCTGGGGTGGAAGTCCCTTCTGGTCATTGCGTATTTATAAAGTAAGTTAAGTACATTGAAGCCAAACTCCAGCTTACACTTTATAATCAGTTACAGCAAATATTTTGTTTTTCCTTTTGGGATAAAGGTTCTACATGAATAAATAAAAGCTCATCATTTTAAGCACCCCTGTCAGTGGTAAATGGTTTGTCTCATCCACGTAAACTGGTACATTGTGCTAGAGAGTTTGTTTATTTGAAAAACAACAGACTTACTGGCCGGGTCACCAAATAAAATTAGACGGAAGAAAGTCTAAAAAAGAAAAGTAATGCAGCCATCACATCTAAGAATTGGTCATCTGCAATATAATAAATGTTTGCTTTTGGATTTAATACAACTTTAATACTGCTTTAAAGGTACAACCACACAACAGAAGCTCTGACTCACTCAAGGCAGCTGAAGACCTGCAGTAAGTACCTGCACCAACCAAACAATGATAATGTGCCTTAATGCTGTAGTGTGTCTTCAAGTTAATCTGCAAATACATTCAACATTACAAACTCTGCTTTTAACTTAAAAGTTTTAAATAGTTTCAAAACCTTTTGTGCTGACAAGTCGGAATGTATGCTGAGAATTTCTGTATTTTCTACAAACGGCCCTGACCATGTGCATTTTTCTTTTTGCTAGGTTCAAAAATTGCCATTGTTGCTTTGAACAACAGATGTAAAGAATTCCACTGAGCAATATTTGCATGTAAAATGGCTTATAACATGATCCTGGGTGACATCGGAATAATAAAAAAAATTCTTTCTGTAAAAAAAAAAAAAAAAAATTATATATATATATATATATATATATATATATATATATATATATATATATATATATACACACACACTATATTACCAAAAGTATTGGGACACCTGCCTTTACACGCGCGTGAACTTTATTGGCATCCCAGTCTTAGTCCGTAGGGTTCAATATTGAGTTGGCCCACCCTTTGCAGCTATAACAGCTTCAACTCTTCTGGGAAGGCTGTCCACAAGGTTTAGGAGTGTGTCTATGGGAATGTTTGACCATTCTTCCAGAAATACATTTGTGAGGTCAGTTACTGATGTTCGATGAGAAGGTCTGGCTCGCAGTCTCCACTCTAATTAATACCAAAGGTGCTCTATCGGGTTGAGGTCAGGACTCTGTGGCGGCCAGTCAAGTTCCTCCACCCCAAACTTGCTAATCCATGTCTTGATGGACCTTGCTTCGTATACTGGTCCAAATCATTTGGTGGAGGGGGGATTATGGTGTGGGGTTGTTTTTCAGGTGTTGGGCTTTACCCCTTAGCTCCAGTGAACACTTAAGGCGTCAGCATACCAAGACATTTTGGACAATTTCATGCTCCCAACTTTGTGGGAACAGTTTGGGGATGGCCCCTTCCTGTTCCAACATGACTGCGCACCAGTGCACAAAGCAAGGTCCATAAGGACAAGGATGAGCGAGTTTGGGGTGGAGGAACTTCACTGGCCTGCACAGAGTCCTGACCTCAACCCGATAGAACACCTTTGGTATGAATTAGAGCGGAGACTGCGAGCCAGGCCTTCTTGTCCACATCAGTGCCTGACCTCACAAATGCGATTCGGGAAGAATGGTCAAACATTCCCATAGACACACTCCTAAACCTTGTGGACAGCCTTCCCAGAAGAGTTGAAGCTGTTATAGCTGCAAAGGGCGGGCCAACTCAATATTGAACCCTACGGACTAAGACTGGGATGCCATTTAAGTCCCTGTGGGTGTAAAGGCAGGTGCCCCAATACTCTTGGTAATATAGTGTATATGTATATATATATATTTATACAGTATCTCACAAAAGTGAGTACACCCCTCACATTTTTGTAAATATTTTCTTCTATCTTTTCATGTGACAACACTGAAGAAATGACACTTTGCTACAATGTAAATTAGTGAGTGTACAGCTTGTATAACAGTGTAAATTTGCTGTCTCCTCAAAATAACTCAACACACAGCCATTAATGTCTAAATCACTGGCAACAAAAGTGAGTACACCCCTAAGTAAAAAAGTCCAAATTGGGCCCAAAGTGTCAATATTTTGCGTGGCCACCATTATTTTCCAGCACTGCCTTAACCCTCTTGGGCATGGAGTTCACCAGAGCTTCACAGGTTGCCACTGGAGTCCTCTTCCACTCCTCCATGACGACATCACAGAGCTGGTGGATGTTAGAGACCTTGCGCTCCTCCGCCTTCCTTTTGAGGATGTCCCACAGATGTTTAATAGGGTTTAGTTCTGGAGACATGCTTGGCCAGTCCATCAACTTTACCCTCAGCTTCTTTAGCAAGGCAGTGGTCGTCCTGGAGGTGTGTTTGGGGTCGTTATCATGTTGGAATACTGCCCTGCAGCCCAGTCTCTGAAGGGAGGGGATCATGCTCTTCTTCAGTATGTCACAGTACATATTGGCATTCATGGTTCCCTCAATGAACTGTATCTCCCCAGTGCCAGCAGCACTCATGCAGCCCCAGACCATGACACTCCCACCACCACGCTTGACTGTAGGCAAGACACACTTGTCTTTGTACTCCTCACCTGGTTGCCGCCCCACACGCTTGTCACCATCTGAACCAAATACGTTTATCTTGGTCTCATCAGACCACAGGACATGGTTCCAGTAATCCATGTCCTTAGTCTGCTTGTCTTCAGCAAACTGTTTGTGGGCTTTCTTGTGCATCATCTTTAGAAGAAGCTTCCTTCTGGGATGACAGCCATGCAGACCAATTTGATGCAGTGTGCGGCGTATGGTCTGAGCACTGACAGGCTGACCCCCCACCCCTTCAACCTCTGCAGCAATGCTGGCAGCACTCATACGTTTATTTCCCAAAGACAACCTCTGGATATGACGCTAAGCACGTGCACTCAACTTCTTTGGTGGACCATGGTGAGGCCTGTTCTGAGTGGAACCTGTCCTGTTAAACTGCTGTATGGTCTTGGCCACCGTGCTGCAGCTCAGTTTCAAGGTCTTGGCAATCTTCTTATAGCCTAGGCCATCTTTATGTAGAGCAACAATTCTTTTTTTCAGATCCTCAGAGAGGTCTTTGCCATGAGGTGCCATGTTGAACTTCCAGTGACCAGTATGAGAGAGTGAGAGCGATGACACCAAATTTAACACACCCATTCACACCTGAGACCTTGTAACTCTAACGAGGGAAAATGGCAAATTGGGCCCAATTTGGACATTTTCACTTAGGGGTGTACTCACTTTTGTTACCAGCGGTTTAGACATTTATGACAAATTTACACTGTTATACAAGCTGTACACTCACTACTTTACATTGTAGCAAAGTGTCATTTCTTCAGTGTTGTCACATGAAAAGATAGAATAAAATATTTACAAAAATGTGAGGGGTGTACTCACTTTTGTGAGATACTGTATATATATATATATATATATATATATATATATATATATATATATATATATATATATATATATATAATATATATAAATTACTGTCCCTTTGGCCAGCCTGTAGGTTTTGTACAATTTCTTGTTGGTGTCAGCTATATGGCTTATGGAAAAAAAAGGGGAAAAAAAGGAATTAAATAAACAGTGTTTCATGCTGGAGTCAGACAAACCCTGGGCTCACGTTTATCTCAGTGAATAATGGAGGTGTCATAATTATTTTACAGAGAAAAAGAACAGAACATTGGAAGTACAGCTCAGCATTTTACTGATCCGTCTCATCACTAAATTACATCACTGGAAGCTGCCACGGCCTCCCATCAGCTTTTATTTATTGTAAAGCTGGGACACAGAAACACTGTATACCATCACTGCCGATTATCTGTATATAATATATTAAAGGGCAACTCCAGTCAGAAAACGATAAATATTGTTTTCAAGCCTTTTCTTTTCCTGTGTCGGCAGTTTCTGTTTCATTCAAATAAACAAAAAAACAATAGGTAAAAAAAGAGACATGAGAAAGGGCAAGGAGGAGGACAAGTCCCTGGAAGTCAGGTCAATCCAATAGAGAGTTTGAAGATCACAAGGTAAAATGGGCTGCTATTTGGAGACCTGTTGCTTGGATTGGAGTCCATAAAAACAAATGTATGAGTCAAGTCAAGACTGCAGCGTGAAGTAAGTAGAGATCCGGTGCATCGGCACCCACTTTGGTTTTTGGAAGAGATAAAATTGTTCTACAAAGTTGTGTTTCATTGACCCATATATGAATTTTGTAAAAGCTGTTTGCAAAGTGTAGCCCCCTCTAGTGTGCTACCAGAATAATGCAGGCAAATTTATTGACTCATGGTAAGTGTGAGTCTGGAATTGGGTCAGGGTTTACTGCAGGTCAGGCTGGATGACTCATATAAAAACAGGTCTCCGGTGTCTTCCCCTGGACCTGGAAGTTTGGAGAAACTTCTAGAGGTTAGTGGGCGGAAGCCAGGAGGGTTGATCTGCATACTTGAGGGAACCTGTCCAATCCCCAGGCATACTGTCCTGGCAGGGTGGCTAGATCTAAGAAAAGGCCAGCTACCTCTATCTTTTTTTTTTTTTTTTTATCCACTTCAGCGAAAGTTTTCCGAGTGACATTATTTCAACTTTATGTGTCAAACTTTATCTCTTCTCCTTTTTCACATCATTGTGGATTGTTTCCGTCACATCTTTATTATTTTTCCCTTCTAGGATATTCTTAAATATTTTTAAAAACCGGCGACAAAACGCCTTCTATAATTATAAACCCTATTATTATCTTAGTCTCTCTCAGTCCCTCTTATTTCCCCCCGCCCCCCCTCCCCCTCGTCCCCCCCCTCCCCTGTGTCTGGTCCGTTCCTTTATGTTATTTATTTATCCACTTGGCTCTGCACCTGTTCTTTCTTTTATCCTATCTAAATAAATATCCGAGACTTTGTAGTTTTTCCAACTTTCCCATCTACTATTATCCCCTTTCTCTCCTCCTTCCATTTTGTAGTGATAATCTATTTCCTTTAGCCAGTTTCTAATGTCTGGTTTTCCACTTTTTAGCCAATTCTTGGGAATTAAGGCCTTGGCCGCATTCAGGAGGTTAGGTATTATTGATTTTCTATATTGTTTATTAGGTTTATTGTAGATATGGAAGAGGCAAGTCCAAATATTTTGTTCTATTTCTTCTCCAGTTATTTCCTTTATGTTGTTTAACACTTCCTTCCAGTACTCCATTATTATTGGGCATTCCCACCATATGTGTGTGATCGTTGCTATTTGGCCACATTTTCTCCAACACAAGGAGGTTCTATCTTGATGGAATCTGTGTATTCTTACTGGGGTCATATACCATCTTGATACTAGTTTATAATTCATTTCTATGGTCTTCATGTCCCAAGCCTTATTATATCCCATTTCTATCATTTTTTCCACTTTTTGGTTATCTATTTTTAAATTCATTTCTTTTTCCCATTGATTTATATATTCTGGTCTTTCTTGTGCTTCCAAATCTGTCAGTATACTATAAATTTTTGATGTTCCGTTTTTTAATGGTGTTTCATTGCTACATAGCTTTTCCAGTGCAGTTAATTTTGTTTCATCTCTCAGTGGGTGTGGTATTGTGCTTACTAGGTGCCTTATTTGAGTATAATTCCATTCATTCATCTTCCATCCATTCCTTTCCTCTATTTCTACTCGTGTTCTTATTTTTCCATTTCTAGTGATATCTTTCAGTCGTGGGTTACCTATTCCTTGGATTTCAAATATTTCCCTCCCAGGGGTGAAGAGATTCGATCCCGTGAGTGCTAATAGTGGTGAATTATATTTCCATTCATTCTTTAAGTGAATGGTGTCCCAAATTTTAAATACATTTTTTGTTATTTTGTGCGTGTCGGTGTCCAATATTCTATATTTCCGTGGAATCCAAATATTCTTATGTAGTGTGGCTCCACTTATTGTGTTTTCCATTTCCACCCATTTTTTTTCATTTTTCTCATTTGTCCACTCTAACATTCGTGTTAAAACTATGGCTTTATAGTACCTACTTATATCTGGGACGGCAAGACCCCCATGCTCCTTTTTCCTTGTGATCAGCGTGTATTTAATTCTTGGTTTTTTATTAAGCCATATGTATTTTAGCAGGATTGTTTTAATTATTTTAAAAAAGCTCTGCGGGATTTTTACTGGTAACATCTGTAATCTGTAGTTTATTTTAGGTAATATCGTCATCTTAAACATATTTATTCTTCCAATCCATGAAAGTGGCCGTATTCTTAACTTTTTCATTTCTTCTTTGACCTCATTGATCAGTGGAATAAAGTTTGCCTGATAAATTTTTTTGACTCTAGGAGTTATTTTAATTCCAAGGTAATTTAGTTCTTTTACCCAAGTGAATGGGAATTCTTTTTGTAAAAACTGAACTTCCTTTTCCTCTAGACCTATGTTTAATATTTCCGTTTTTATTGGATTAATTTTGAAGTTTGACAGTTCTCCGTATTTTTTAATTTCTTTCAGTATGTTTGGGAGTGACACTCTTGGGTTGGATACGTACATCAAGATGTCGTCCGCGTAGGCAGTGATCTTATGCTCTTTTCCTCCTAGTTTCGCTCCTTCTACCTCTTTGTTATTGCGGAGTGTTGCTAATAGTGGTTCTAAGGCCAATACATATAATAGTGGAGACAGTGGACAGCCTTGCCGTGTTCCGTTCTGCATCTTAATTTTTGGAGAGAGTCTACCGTTTACTTTTACGACTGCTGTCGGGCCATTATACAAATTTGTTATCCACTTCATCATTTTTGTCCCAATACCCAAGTGCCGCAATGTATCCATCATGAAACCCCAGTCTACCCTGTCAAATGCTTTTTCTGCATCCAATGACAGGAATAGAACTGGGGTCTCATTCTGCACCTTCTTGTGCAACATCAATAATGATTTTAGGCTGTTGTCCCGCCCCTCTCTCCCCGGGACAAAACCAGTTTGGTCCGGGTTGATCCACAGTGGGATTAGTTTTTTTATCCTAGTGGCCAGGGTCTTGGAGTACAACTTCGTATCAGCGTTCAATAGGGCTATTGGCCTGTAGCTTGAGCAGTTAACTTTGTCTTTCCCTTCTTTTGGTAGTATTGTAATATGAGCTAATAACGATTCACTTCTTATTTCTTCATCTTCCCCTAAGGAATTCATATATTCTAATAGTTTTGGAGTCAGCTGTTCTTCAAATTTTTTATAGTATTTGACCGTAAACCCGTCTGGTCCTGGGCTTTTTCCTACGGGAGTTTCCTTTAATGCCAGTTTTACCTCTTCATGCGTAATATTCTTTTCCAATTCTTCTAGTTGGTCTATTTTTAGTTTTGGTAAGTTTGCTTTTTTTAAATATTCTTGTATCTTCTTTGTTCTTGTATTCGCTTCTTTCCAACTTTCCTGTCCTTTTATTGCATAAAGGGAGCTGAAGTATTTTTGAAATGTTATCGCTATATCTGTAGTTTTATTTACCACTTCTCCTTTTTCATTTTTGATCTTCTCAATGTAATTCAAAGACTTCTTTTTTTTTTACCAGATTTGCTAGGTATTTTCCTGGTCTATTACCCCATTTATATTTTTCTTGTACTACTCTGTTGTAGTCCTTCCTTTCTTCTTGTTCCATCCAGTCTTTTAATTGCTCTCTCTTTTGAGATAGTAGGCCGAAGATTTTGTTGTTTACTTGATTTTTGTGTTTTCTTTCCAATTCATAAAGTTCTTTAATTATTTGTTGCATGTTTGTTTTCCTTTCCTGTTTTTTTCTTGCCCCTATAGCTATTAACTTGCCCCTAATAACAGATTTATGCGCCTCCCATATTGTTGCTTTCGATACCTCTGGTGTATCGTTTTCTTCAAAATATCTTTTAATTTCTTCTATGATGCTTTTTTCGGTCTCACTGTCTTCTAATAAAGTTTCGTTGATTCTCCATGGACCCCTTTCAAGGACTTCTCCTTTTATTTTCATTCTCAAGATTACTGGGCTGTGATCTGAGGCGGTTATTATGCCTATTTTTGTTTCTTCTATTTCTTCCAAGTTTCTATGTTCGACCATGATGTAATCCAATCTGGAGTAAATTTTGTGTACTGTTGAGTAGAATGTTTAGTCCTTTGTGCTGGGGTGCTGAATTCTCCAAGGGTCTATTAGTTGCTGTTCATATAATGTTCTTTTTAATTCCTTTAGTTGATTTACCTCTTTGTCCCTTACTCTTGAGGTACTGTCCATTTTATTATCCATGCTGAAGTTGAAGTCTCCAGCTAGTATTAATTTTCCTTGCTTGAATTCCATTAGTATTTTTATTATATCTATCAAATATTTTTTAGGGTTCTTATTAGGACAGTAGACATTGGCCAATGTATATTTTACCCCGTGTATAGTTCCTGTAATAAAAAGATATCGACCCTCCGGGTCTATTTTCCTTTGATCTATTAGAAAACGTACATTTTTCCCTATACTGATGGCTACTCCTTTGGCCCTTCTTATTGGCGAGTCTCCTTGATACCATGTTGGTATGTTTCTTGAATAAATTTTGGCACTTGAGTCTTGGGTTATATGCGTCTCCTGTAGGAAAATTATTTCTGCTTTACTTTTTTCTAGTTCTCGGAGGATGATGTTTCTCTTCCCTGGGGAATTTAGTCCTTGGACATTGTAAGAGATTATTTTTATGCTGTTTACGTTTTCCATTCTTGTGCCTTTTCTTCCCCGCCCGTCCTCCGGCCCTCCCCCCCACGCGGTCCCCCTAGGAGACCGGATGAAGGGGACACCCAGCGGACGCACGGGGTCTCCTCATCTCTTGTCTCAGAATAGGTGTGCCTATGTAACCACTCATGTGACTCAGACCTCTCCCTCCCCACCCTCCCTCCCCCTCCCTCCCCCTCCCTTTTTTCTGATATGGGTTTTTTACCCCCATATTCTCTAGAGCTGAGAGCGTTTTACTTTGTTTTGTGGGGCACGCTCTGCCCCCTCTGCTCTATTTATTGTGAGGCGGAGCTCTGTAAGACACCCTATTCCCCCCCTGCCTAAGCACTAATAGGGCGACCCCCTGTCCACTCCGTGAGTCCCTGTCTCCCTCTCCCTGCGTTTTTGTTGTGTTTTACCAATCCTTTCACTTTCCTTTTTTCCCATCCCATCAACCTCAGCCCCCCCCCCTTTCCACTCTAAGGCCCCTTGTACCGTTGTGTGGTATTTTCTCAGATATTAATTTCCTCGAGAGTCCACATCTGACTATTTGCGTATTTTTCCAGTTCTGGGGAGGGGATTTCTAGTTTGTTGCAAAAGTCCGGAATCTCCTCCACATGTCTTAGCCTCGCACTTATTCCGTTTTTCCTTGCTATTAGACATGCTGGAAAACCCCAGTTGTAGTGAATTTCTTGCTCCCGGAGGATTTCTAATAATGGCTTTAGTATCCGTCGTCTTTTCAACGTTTCTTGAGATAAGTCTTGAAATATTTGTAATTTACCTCCCGCAAACTCTATTTGTGTTTTCCTCTTTAGGTTTATCCAGATCTGTTTTTTTTCTTCCCATTTTTCAAAGCGTACGATTACATCTCTAGGTGTTTCCCTTGCAAACCTTTGAGGTTTTTTTACTCGAAAGACACTTTCTATTCCTATTGTGTTAGTTGTTTCCTTTCCCAAGATTTGGTTGAAGAGATTGTTCATTTTTTCTATTAGATTTTCTGCTTGTTCTGTTTCCGGTAACCCACGTATTCTCAAGTTTTTCTTTTTATCTCTATTTTCTTGCTCTTCTATTTTATATGATTGTTCCTGTTGTTCCCGTTTTAATTTCTTTATTTCGTCTTCTAGTTCCTTTATGTTTTTTTGATGTAGGTCTACTTTGATCTCTACTTCTTCCACTCTGTTTAACATATATCCCATATCTTTATGGAGTGTTGACATCTCTGCTTTTAGGGAATTCTCTGGTGCCGCAAACATTTTTTCCATATCCTGTTTTGTTGGCAACTGTGGCCCTTGTTGTCCTTCCTCCTTTCCTCTGTCTTCCTCTCCCATTTCTGGCTCCATTCTGGGTTCTGAGAGGTGGCTGGTTTCTGTTTGTACTTTATACTGGCCTTTTTTATCCTTGTTGTCCTTCTCTTTTGTATCTATTTGTCTGCCCTTTGAACCCACTTGTTTCTCTCCTTCTCCGATTCCTTGCTGTATATACCTGTTCATAGGGCCTGGACTTGGGCCTAGGCTGGTCCTAGGTGATTTTGGTATTGCTCCCGCACTTCTTGTTGTTTTCCCCTTCATGTTTGTTTCTATGGCTGGATTTATAAGATCTTCAAAGCTGCCTTCCAGAATACCCCTTGATTGGGGTCTCTTAATGATGAAAAAATCTCCCAGCCTTTTTAAATTGACTTATTTTTACTAATATTTCTTTTATTCCGTTCTCATACCCGGCATCCTCCCCACAATCCAATAATAGAAATAAATTAATGAGATATGAGTAGTCCCCGTTTTCCAGAAGTTATGTTACTACCTTAAGTACATTAAGCATTCCTTGGTGCTGTTCAATTGTTTAAGCGTTCTTAAGCTGGAAAAAAAAAAAACGCTCAAAAACGCTATTGCAAAAATGCTGAAAAAAGCTGGAAAAAGTTAAAAAAAAAAAAAAAAAAAAAAGTCACTAAAAAGACACCGGCGTCTTCACAGCGCTTTTCCAGCAGCCCGTGTGCATGGGGGCCCAAGTGCTCAGCAAAATAATTCAAATGTTTTAGCGGTATAATGCAATCTAATTCAAGTATTCAGCAAGATGATTTATATATTCAGCAGTATAGTTCCAGTATAAGCTTATATGTTCCACATTTTGTTACTATGAAATTTCTTCTTATTCTATAGTTTGTACTATCAAGCCTATAATTAGTACCATTTGCAAAAAAAAAAAAAAAATTCACAAGAAAGGGAGATACTGCAGCAGCAGCAGGCAGGTGGGGGCTGGGAGACAACTCTTCCGTTGGCTTGTCTTTCTTTCACCTTCTCCTTCTCTTCTCCCCTGTTCCCCCCCCCCTGTTTTTATTGTCTTTCTTAGCTCACTTGATTCTACTTTTTCAGCTCTTTCGCCTTTTCCCCTGCTTGTTCACTTCAAGACAATTGCAATAGAAAAGAGCCAAAAGAGGAGGAAAAAAAAAAAAAAAAAAAAAAAAAACGCTCAAAAATGCTCAAAGACGCTATTGCAAAAACGCTGAAAAAAGTTTAAAAAAAAAAAAAGTCACTGCAAAGACACTAGCATTTTCACAACGTTCTCCCAACAGCCCATGTGCATGAGGGCCCAGGTGCTCATAAAAATAATTCAAATGTTTTAGCGGTATAATGCAATCTAATTCAAGTATTCAGCAAGATGATTTATATATTCAGCAGTATAGTTCCAGTATGAGCTTATATGTTCCACATTTTGTTACTATGAAATTTCTTCTTATTCTATAGTTTATACTATCGAGCCTATAGTTAATACCATTTGCAAAAACCAAAAACAAAAAAAGACCAAAAAAAAAAGATCACAAGAAAGGGAGCTACTGCAGCAGCAGCAGCAAGCAGGTGGGGGCTGGGAGACAACTCTTCCATTGGCTTGTCTCTCATTCACCTTCTCCTTCTCCCCTGTTCCCCCCCTGTTTTTATTGTTTTTCTTAGCTCACTTGATTCTACTTTTTCAGCTCTTTCGCCTTCATTTACTTTCGCTTTTTATTCCATTTTATTTCGTTTTATTTCAATATGTTCTTTCCCTTTCCCTTTCTTTTGCTCTATTACTTTTCCTTTGCCTTTTCACTTCAAGACAATTGCAATAGAAAAAAAGCCAAAAAAAAAAAAAAATACGGTACTTATCTTTTAGTTGTTGTTGAAGTTGGGACAAAAAGGGACGCTCACTACAGCTTGTTGCAGTCAGACGCAGGTACAAACTTCCTCTGGCTTACTCCACAAGACAGCTCAGTGAGTGATGAGCAGGGGGGGCGGGGAGGGAAGCTACCTACACCTTCTCATCAGGCCGATCATTCCTCTCAGCTGCAGGGAGAGGGTTCTCAGGATCCTCACGCCGTGCACAGAGCCATTACCAGGCTCCTCCCTCCTCCTGGTGCAGGGACCCCAAGTGGAAGGATTTGAGCAACGTTGACAAGGGCCAAATTGTGATGGCTCGCCAGCTACCTCTATCAAACTCCTTTTCCACGTTGATGGAGAGAAGGCAAGTGGGAATGTTAGAGGCTTGGGTATGGTTCATGAGCAGAGGGGTTTTGATAGTATTATCACATGCCTCCTACCCCTGGATGAACCCTACTTGATCTGCATGTATCAGTTCTGGGCAGGAGTGGTTGCATTCTGTGAATGAATACAATGCTTCCTCTGACTGGCTGATTAAGGGGGGGAAGTGTGTGTGTGTGTGTGTGTGTGGGGGGGGGGGGGCTGATGACGTCATGCTCTCAGACTCGGCCAATCAGAGGAAGCTTTGTATTGATTCACAGAATACAAAGCATCCTATGAATGGCCGAGCACCACTCAGCCAGACTTTGCTTTGTTTCGGGTGTGAGAAAGGAAGTCTCCGTCTCACAGCCAGAACCCAGCACTGTGTACTGTATGTAGCTGAAGTTACATGTAGTACATACACTGCTTAGAGACACTGCAGCAGTTATTGAACCAAACAGCTTGCTTCAAACAAACTATTTACAGTGACATGAAACATGGACATCAGCTTTAAGAGTAAACACATTGAGCCAATGCGTTTCAGGGGAACGCCCTCCACCTTCTTCAGGGCTATTGGTATGTGTCAACGGAAATAGGTGGGCTCCATGGTAGTACTTGTGTCTCTGTAAAGAGCGTTGTACTGACAGATGATGGCTGGAACGGTAGAGAGGCAGCAAGGATCTGAGGGAGAAATGGGTTACTGTCAGAAAAAGAATTTAAGACTTGGATCAAGAACATAGAGAGGTAGTCCTTATATGTTTTATAGAACTTGGGTGTAGAGCCAGAGGCGGCTCTAGGCTTTGTGAGGCCTTAGGCAAAATTTAGACATGAGGTTCCACTCACACCCTTTGCAGGGGTTAAGGAAGAACCCCGAGGTCGAGCATCTTATTACTGCTCCTGCTTGTGTGGGAGGGATGTGTACTGTGCCAATCACATGGGATGAATAGGAGAGGAGGGTCAACAAGGATTGGCGCAGTACACATCCCACCCATACAAGCAGCAGCAGTAGTGAGATGCTCCGCCTCAAGGTGAATAAGGGGTGGGTGGTATGTGCAGGGTGGGGCACGGAGTGAATAGGGGAGGGTGGAATGTGCAGAAGGGGGGCATGGAGTGAATAGGGGTGGGTGGTATGCGCAGGAGGGGGGCACGGAGTGAATAGGGGTGGGTGATATGTGCAGGAGGGAGGCACGGGGGGATCTCCGATCTCGGGCAATGAGCACTCAGCGTCACTCCATGTTCATTCACTCCCATCTCAGCAAGCTGCAGCTCCACCTCCTCCCTTGTAAGATTTTTGCAGACAGCGTTGGAGCAAACTGAGCGGGAGCAGCAGAAAGACCTGAGAGAGAGGGAGGATAATCCATGCCCGGGTGCATCCGTGTCTTTACAAATGTGATAGGAGCCGGAGAGTGACAGGCGCGGCTTTGTCTCATCCATGGGTGCCCTGTGGGACAACCTCAGAGGTGGCTCTTAGGCAACTTAGGCAGTTGCGAGGCCCCTGTGTGTGTGAGGCCCTAGGCGACCGCCTAATTTGCCTAATTAGAGAGCCGCCTCTGTGTAGAGCTGTCCAGGCCTGGGCTTTTACCCAGGGAGAAGAAGTCATAGTAGCCAACAGTTCCTTTATCGTGAAAGGACTGTCACGATCGGAGACCGGAGAGGGGAGATTATATAACGTAGAGAATCTTGGAAAACATTTAGAAGAAGAGGCAGTGAGGAGGTAAGTTTGCCTGTGGAGGTCATAATACTTGGGATAAATGATTGCGCAGAACGAGGATAGATAGGGCATGCTAAAGGCCTACTACATTTTTTCCGATGACGGGATCTTCCCAAGGAAATTTGTTTTTGGTAATTATGGTGAGCAATGTCATAAAGTTGCAGCAAAGAGGATCTGGTGGCTGAGATAGGCGCTAACAACTCAGGAGATGATTCATGTTGGGTTGCTAAAGAATGAAGCTTATAGAGGGTATCCTGTAAAGACTTAGATCTCTCAATCTTAAGCCGTGCTCCATGTTGGATGAATAACCCACGAAGAACAGCTTTGGGAGCTTCCCATTGGGCCAGAAAAGGGGCCTCGTCCTTTTCATGATCAGACAAATTGTATCAATGATCACTCAGTGACAGACCGGGTTGGACAGCAGTGTATCGTTCAAGCACCAATGTTTTTGAAAAGTTGCCCTTGTTTTTTGGAGGACCTTTTCCCAAAGCAACCTCCAAATTCTAAAGGCATGTGATCTGGTATCAACATGCGAGGAGTATTTTCATGGTCTATCTTCCATGGGCATGGCCGTTTGTGTGCATATTGTTCAGACTGGTAGTATTGGCAAGTAACATATTTTGTTTAGGATTTGTATTAAAAAAAAAGAAGTCACAAACAGCTGTTCAAGAGAGCTGAACCTGTGGAAAAAGTGTTTCAGCACTATGGACAGGAAATCTCCCTAGAGAATTATTGCATGTTTATTGAAAGTGCAATGATCAGATAGATAAGATAATTGGATAGATTAGATAGATGATGCAGATAGATGCAGTGGTTTTCTTAGAGCCGCTACCTTCTGCCGCTGATCTTGTCACAGAAATGCCCAACTTTCAGAAACTAGGAAGTGAAGATTAGAAGGAGTTTATTTAGTGTTAGGGATTAGAGTTAGGGATCAGAGTTAAAGCGAAAGTAAACTTAAAAACTAAATTACAAATTTTAAGCCCCCTGGAGCTTTTTGCAACAATATGCGAGTATGCACAGCAGGCTTAATGAGCAAAGTGATCCCCTCCAGCACTGCAATGTCAGAGCTCACCTCCATCACCAGCCTTCCGTCTTTACCTGGCTTTTTTTGGTTTTGGACTTTGGAGTCTTCGGCCATGGAGTCACACCAGATTATGGTCAGGTGCAAGCTGGGCATATTGGTCACAACAATCCTTCTGCCCCTCTTCAGCAGAATGCAAAATCTCCTTTTGGAGTAAAAGTGGAGTCCAGACTCCAGTAGCCAAGATGCATCAGCCAAGTTGGACGCTATTTTGTTGCACACGTTGCTGGCTTGCATGGGCTCTCTTACTCGCTTTTTTAAATTCTGCCAAACGCGGCGGCTTTCTTGTCCTTCATGTCACCGCTAGCCAATGGGCTTCTAGAATTATATTTGTGACTCCAAATGCTGCATCATGGCCTAGCTACGAGCTGGGCTGCATGTGTATAGCATGTTGTTGGGGACCAACTTTATTCTTTACCGATTCCTTCATAGGTTACCCCTCACTGAGGTGCTATGGACAAAGGGTCTTCCCCTGAATGCCAATACAGTGGCACCCTCTGGAGGCCCCCAGCCTTGCCTAACCAGAACTATCTAGTAGCCCTTTCAAAACCTTCCTCAAGCCTTATGGCAATGGACCCCAATACCAGTTTTGTCCAGCACATATTCATTCCCAGAAGACATTCTCATAGCAGGGTAAGAAGAATGAAAAAGCCATATTTTTTTACTGCAAAGCAGTTGGTTTACATATATACATCTATTTAGTCATCCCAATATTGACAGTACATTTTCTCAGTTGCAAACAGATAGGAAACTGTAGAGATGAAAACCAAGCCAAGGAGAAGCCCATACCCAATGGGCTTTTTAGAATCCTACAGCCCATGCCAAAAGAATGTGTATAGTCCCAAAAGTCCTGCACCTCTACATACCTCATTTCCTCCCTAAGGGGATCTCCCAGAAGCTAGAGCCTTAAAGATCACATCTTTGCATGCCTTGGTCCTACACTGCTTCCCATGACCAACCAACTCTAGTAGACTCCCACCAGACTATATATACAGAGCCCTCTTCCCAAAATGTCCCACATTGGCAGGGCCAGGGATGGCACTTTCTCAATAACTATGGTACACCTCACTCACTACTCTGAGGGTCTCTAGTGGGGACCCTAACTTGTGACACCTAGTGGCCAATTTGGCTAACTACACTGGGCACCTCAGTACCTATACCCTACAATTGATGAGGTCATGTAGTTGATGTTTTTTTTTAAATAAATCCTTCACCTGGTGATTTAGCTTTGTGAATTGAGGCAAAAAATTGATTATTGTTATTATACAGAATTTATATAGTGTCAACAGTTTGCTTTACAACATAAGGGCAGACAGTACAGTTACAATACAATTCAATCAGAGGGCCCTGCTCATTAGAGCTTACAATCTAGAAGGGCTGGATAGAAAGATAGACTGACTATAACCGGGGTCTCCAAACTTTCAAAACGCAGGGCCAAATTACTGTCAGACTTTAGGGGTGGGGACAGGGCTGGATTGTGGCCAGTGGAAGTAGAGAAGGCCCTGTATAATGCCTCAGGCTTGGTTGTCTGTGGGAGTACAAAAATGACATAGCACCTATGTTCTGTAGAGGGAGAAATAATACCCCATCATTGGTAATGGTGGGAAGAATAGAGGCAATTGTTGTTATCAGTGGGAAGAATAGTTCTTTATTGTTGGTGTTAGAGGGAGGAATAGTACCCCATCAATGGTGTCAGTGGGAGGAATAGTACCCCATCAATGGTGTCAGTGGGAGGAATAGTACCCCATCAATGGTGTCACTGAGAGGACTAGTGCCCGATTGCTGGTGTCAGTGGGAGGAATAGCACCCATTAATTGTGTCAGTGGAGGTAATGGTGCCTCATCATTGTTGTCAGTGGATAGAAATAGTACCCCATCGTTGGTGTCAGTGGGAGGAGTCGTGCCCCATTGATGGTGTCAGTAAAAGGTGCCCCATTTTTGGTGTCAGTGAAATGAATAGTGTCTCATTGTTGGTGTCAGTAGAAGCAATAGTGCCTCATTGTTGGTGTCATTGGAAGGAATGGTGGCTCATCATTGGTGTCAGTGGATAGAAGTAGTACTCAAGTTTTGGTGTCAGCGGGAGGAATAGTGCCTCATTGTTGGTGTCATTAGAAGGAATAGTGTCCCATTGTTGGTGTCAGTAGAAGGAATGGTGCCTCATCATTGGTGTCAATAGAAGAAATGGTGCCCCATTGTTGGTGTCAGTGAAAGGAATAGTGTCTCATTGTTGGTGTCAGTAGAAGGAATATTGCCCCACTGTTAGTGTCATTGGAAGAAATGGTGCCTCGTTGTTGATGTCAGTGGTAGGAATAGTGTTCTAAGGGCCAGATAAAGGCAAAGGGCCACATCTGGCTGCAGTTTGGAGACACATGGGAGTTGATTTACTAAAGGCAACTAGACTGTGCACTTTGCAAAGTGCAGTTGCACTCTGCAGGTGCAATTGCTCCAGAGCTTAGTAAATGAGGTAAAGCTTCACTTTGCAAAGAACACCCAATCACATGCAAAGGAAAATAAAAAAACAGCATGTTTGCTTGCACGTAATTGGATGATGGAAGTCAGCAGAGCTTCTGCTCATTTACTAAGCTCTGGAGCAACTGCTCTTGTAGAGTGCAACTGCACTTTGCAAAGTGTACAGTCAATTTGCCTTTAGTAAATCAACCCCATGGACTATAAATTGATAGATAGATAAATAGAGGTATTCATTTCAGCAGGAATGTGGGGAAAAGCAGTTCCGGCACATCTAGCACTGCATGTATGTAATAACAAGGGGTACAGGGCTATGCTGAAGGGTCCACTGATGCTGGCTGCTGGATGATCTATTGTTGCTGGGGAGATCTATTGTTGAGGGAGGGATCTATTGTTGCCGGGGAGTCATATGTTTCTAGTAGGTCAATTATTGCTGGGAGGCATCTACTTTTAAGGGAGTTGTCTATTGTTTCTGGCTGCTGGTGGGTCTATTAATGCTGGCTGCTGGGGATCTATTATTGAGTTATGGATCTATTGTTGCTTGCGGGGTTCCTATGTTGCTGGCTGCCAATTGTTGCTGGGAGGGGTCTGTTGTTGAGGGAGGGGGTCCATTGTTGCTGGCTGCTGGAGGCTGTATTGATGCTGGCTGCTGGGAGATCTTTGCAAGTGGTCTGTTGTTGCTTGGGGGGGGGGCTATTTTTGCTGGTTGCAGGGGATCCATTTTACTGCTGTAGCGGTACTCCTTAGGGGCTGCTGAGTGTAGTGGTCCGTCTGTCACCCTGCCTAGCCAGGCACACAATTTCAAGCATCCAGAGACATGAAAGCAATCCTTGCACTTGTTTTTTTGTATTTTATTGAGGGGAATTTAACTTGGATAGGGATAGGGGATTTATGAGATGCCCAGATATTTAACAATCAATATTGGGACCAACTATATACATTCACAGTATATACCGTCTCCCCTCTCTCTCCAGCACTTCACTTGCTTGCAGACTATCTCTTCTCAACACCTTCAGCTCTTCACTTGCTTGCAGACTATCTCTTCTCAACACCTCCAGCACTTCACTTGCTTGTACTTCCTGCACCAGCTAGCACTGATAAGTAGGCCTGACACTGGCTCAGCCAGGCCTAAACAGATGCCCTTTGCAGGCAGGGACTGTGGGCCCCTATGGTGAAGCAACATTTTTGAAATTCCCAGTGCTAGCTCTCCCTGTGGCTACTGCTCCCAGTACTACCTATTCAGGCACTGCCAGCCCTCCTGGCTGCATCTACCTCTTTCCACTGCTCATGCCACCACAACCCTCCAGACTGGCTCTGCACCCATACTGCTCCATCTCAGTCCTCTCGGGTGTGCCTCCTAGTCCTCCCGATTGTGTGAACACTCACCAGCCCTCTTGGCTTCAGACTTACCTGTAGACTTGCCCTGCAGTGTTCTCCCGTTGTCCTCTCTTGCTCCTCCTGTGCCTCCTGGTCGGGACGCCTATGTGGGTTATAAGAGGGTCCCGTCAACACCCAAGCCCATCATCACCCTCCCCCCCCAGACTGGGGAGCTCCCTCAAAGGCCCAGACGGCCTAACACTCCATCTCTATCTTCCACCCGTGCCATGCCATTGCTCCTTTTTGAATTTTATGCTTTTTGTGATCACAGAGGAGATTTGTCATGGATATGCAGTAATGTTTGTCTGTGCACTGCAAGTCAGCCTTGTTGATCAATATTGTGTTTTTGGCTTCCATGTGCTACTTGTTCTGTGTGCTATGTCTGATTCCAGTTACCGATCTTGGCTTGTTCTTGACTATTCTTATCTACTTGTTACCCCGACCTTTGGCTATCTCCTGACTATCCTTACATGCTTGTTGCCCCAACTTTTGGCTATCTCCTGACTATCCTTTGTTGTCACAGTCTGCTGCTTCCTCTCTACCTCCCTGTAGTCTACCGTGAGCGTGAGCTGGGAGGCCCTAGGGGTCGCGACCTGGAGCCAGACTGCAGCTAAATCCATCCTCACCACTAGGGGCCTCTGGTGAACACCCGCTGGCTCTTAGATTCGGGCACCCTGGGAAATCTCATGCTCTAGCTCCCAGTGTCATCTGTGTTTGTACTACAGAGTACCTGCTCTAGTGTATCACCTAGAGCTCCATCCGCAGCAGTCAGCCGTAGGGTCCACTACCTTGCGGTGCACTCCAGACCCCAACGGGGGGGCAATGGTCACCTGACAAGATTTTTTACTTGATGCAATACATCTTGGAATCTATGTAAAGCATTTTTGTTCCAAATAAACCCGTCACCATGCGGTTTTTCACTTTGTGGAGGCTTTCTGTTGTTTTTTTATGGATGCTGTTAACCATAAACCTACCAAACGGTTCTGTGGGGGAAGGAGGTTTCCTACCACCTGGGACATTACCATCCTGATCCATATTCTCACATGCCAGGGTCGAGGTTGCCTGAGGTGGTTCAGCTGAGGAGAAGGAATTGCACCACTCGCTATCCAGAGCTTTGATATCACATGCCTGATTGATGCTACCTTCTGGTAAGCGCATTAAATCTTCTCCCCTGGGTGGTGGATGCACACACGGCGGTGACTCCTTTAGTCCTACACTCCTGGATTCTTTCCCATCAATATATACTAATGGATTAATGTTTTCGTTTTAATAGATTTTTATGAGAGGCTTCAGAACTCTCCCCTTGCAATCAGAAGGTAAATATCACTGAGCTTAAAAAAGAAGAGATGAAAAGAAAAGAGAAAAAAAGGGAAGGAGTGGAAAGAAGAAGAAAAGAGGTCAGAAATAAGAAGCAGGAGTCATTGCCCTCGGCCTAGGCCCCTTACCACCCATTTCCAGAAACTGTGGGGCTTGGAGGTATTTAATGCAGGGGGACCACACCTTATCAAATCTGGCTTGTCTGTCCCTAATGCCGCGTACACACGAGCAGACTTTACAGCAGACTTTGCCCGGCAGAGGGGATTTCGTCGGACAATTCGATCGTGTGTGGGCTCCAGCAGACTTTGTTTTCTCAAAAGTTGGACGGACTTAGATTTGAAACATGTTTTAAATCTTTCTGTCGAACTCGAGTCCTGTCGAAAAGTCCGCTCGTCTGTATGCTAGTTCGACGGACAAAAAGCCACGCTACGGCAGCTATTGGCTACTGGCTATGAACTTCCTTGTTTTAGTCCGGTTGTACGTCATCACGTACAAATTCGATGGACTTTGGTGGATTGTGTGTAGGCAAGTCCGTTCATTCAGAAAGTCCGTCATAAAGTCCGTCGAAAAGTCCGGCGGGCAAAGTCTGCCGTAAAGTCCGCTCGTGTGTACGCGGCATAAGGATGATGGTCAATTTTTCATTGACCATGATCCAAGAAAGTTTGTGTTTTACTAGTGCAAGACTGACCACTGGGATTTTCCATGCAGGCGCTATTGTAATTTTAGCTGCTGAAAAAATAAAAAAGATAAGAGATCGGAGGTGTCTAGGGATCTCATCCAGCAGGTCCGCAAACAGCGCAGTTTTAATATTTTTAGGTAGATTTTGTCCTGTCACTGAATAGACCAGAGTGAATATTCTGATCCAAAAGCGCTGGACCTTGGGACGGGACCACCAGGCAGGGAACATAGTACCCTCTTGCCCGCACCCACTGAAACAAAGGGGTGAAGTGTCAGGGTACAAACTCGCCAGCCTCGCGGGGGGCCAGGTACCATCTGGACAGCACCTTGTAATTCCTTTCCACCAAGGAAGTATTAAGTATTCCTTTGTACACCATGGTCGACCACAGCCCCCAAACCTCCTCCTCTATAGTCTCGCCTAGATCTGATCACCATGCCATTTGGTTTTAGGGTTTAGTCCATTGAGTGTTGAAGATGTTTTAATCACCAATGGGACTATACTACCAATGTTGATATACAATTTGCACAGTGCATTTATTTAGAGACCCTATCAATAAGATGATGGTGTTAGAGTTTTTTGTATATGCTAATCACAATTTATTTTGTATAACACGGTATGTTGATGCGTCAATACTCAACATTTGTTGAATACTTGATTAATAGTGCGCTAGAATCTAAAAACCTGTTCCACAGTGATATATAAACAAAAAACAACCACAGATAATGAATTGTCCATACACATCTGATTACTGCAAAATATGGTGCGTCACAGGTCACGTAACTTTCTCAAGGTAAATGTCCTTGAGAAAGTCAGGTGACCTGTGACGCAACGCGCCGGGTGGAGCCTGGGACGACACATCCGGGTGTTTTTTTTTACTGAACACGCTGGATGTGCAGTGAGGAGGAAAGCTACGTTCTTACGCTGACCGTTCATTATGCGCGATACATTGAGGCAAATGTGAGTGTTTACTTTATAATAAGAGGAAGAAATCAGTGTATTAGCAGTTTTGCGCAATGATGTTATGTTAATTGTTTTGAGAATCAACTTATCCTGGAGAGGTTGGATTGCTTTTGGAAAGGTCCAGGAGGACTGTGCCCAGTGTGATCCAGGATCGGAACATATAGAGGCTGACCATCATAAGGATTTTGTGTCCGAAAACTCCTGGAAGGTGAGCAGGCAGTTCACACTGAGGTGGTGGTGACTCTCTGTCTGCACTTATTTCATTTTTGGATTTTTTTATGATCACGGTTTAAAGGACTTTTATCACAGATTCTACATATCAGACCTTTTTTTTGCGGTAATCAGATGTATATGGACAATTCATTATCTGTGGTTGTTTTTTGTTTATGTATCACTGTTGGAACAGGTTTTTAGATTCTAGCGCACTATTAATCAAGTATTCATCTATATTATATATGGTAGTAGAGTACATTGGAATAGTTCTATGAATAGTGTACTAAAGCGCTGATATGTGAGATCAAATAGATAATCAATGAAAAAATAAATGAAAAAAATTATAAAAAATATAATAGGAAATGACTAAATATTTGAATAGTTGCAGCTGAATTTTGTTTTTGGTGTTCACTATTGTTCACATTAGCGCTTGACTTTCCCTTTTATATATATTTTTTTTTTTTTTTAGACATTTCGTTTTCCCATTTATATTTAATACTCAACATTTGATTCTTAGCGTTGCACTGTTTTCACTTTAGATAAATAAATTGATAGATGATAAATAGATGGATAGATATTGTGCTAAATATGTGATATGAAAGGATTTTTCTGTCACCGGAATAAATCTGTAGTGTTTTATTCAGGCTTAAATCTGCAAGGCTTCACCTAAAAGTGTCAGGAAAAGGATGAGGAACTTCCATCGCGTTCATTTCAGGTCTGCTCGGCAAGTCACTAGCGAAGAGACAGCGGGACTGTCAGATCTCGTTGGCACATTTTCAGATCTCTCAGCACAATAAGCTGAAAGGACGTCTGAAATGTAATAGGAGTGTGCGAGCCCAACGCTGGCTGGAGACCACATGGCAGACACACACCTGTAAATTAAAAAATAAATCCGCCCCAGAGTCCGCGCTTATCTTCCCAAATGCAGCCGGATTATGTGGGGATCAGGGCTCTGCGAACAAACAAAAAAACTTTTTTTTTTCCTTCTTCTTCCACCCCCCCTTCCATCTCTGCCTAAACCAGTTTTATCACAATTTTCCCGTCGCTCCCGCGCTCTCAGGAAGGGGATTTTCAGTCTTAAGACGTGGCCTACTTTGCACTGAGGCAACTGATTCAACGCACACTAATGCCCTGTACACACGGTCGGACATTGATCGGACATTCCGACAACAAAATCCATGGATTTCTTCCAACGGATGTTGGCTCAAACTTGTCTTGCATACACACGGTCGCACAAAGTTGTCGGAAAATCCGATCGTTCTGAACGCGGTGATGTAAAACACGTACGTCGGGACTATAAACGGGCCAGTAGCCAATAGCTTTTGTCTCTTAATTTATTCTGAGCATGCGTGGCACTTTGTGCGTCGGATTTGTGTACACACGATCGGAATTTAACCGATCGGATTTTGTCGTTGGAAAATTTTATATCCTGCTCTCAAACTTTGTGTGTCGGAAATTCCGACGGAAAAAGTCCGATGGAGCCCACACACGATCCGAATTTCCGACAACACAATCCGATCGTGTGTACAGGGCATTACACGCCAAAAACTGCACACGACCTTTCAATGTAATGCAAAGTACGGAAATGCACTACTGTGCATTGCGTCCCACCTTAACGCAGGTGCGCTATCTAAGTGCATAGTGGCATGAAGTGTGTACTCCAAGCAGATATAAAAGATACAAATTAACCACTTAAGGACTGAGCCTCTTTCTGAGATTTGTTTACAAGTTAAAAACAGTTTTTTTTGCTAGAAAATTACTTAGAACCCCCAAACATTATACTTTTTTTTTCTAACACCTTGGAGAATAAAATGGCGGTCGTTGCAATACTTTTTGTCACACCGTATTTGCGCAGCGGTCTTACAAGTGCACTTTTTTTGGAAAAAATACACTTTTTTGAATAAAAAAATAAGACAACAGTAAAGTTAGCCCAATTTTTTTTATATTGTGAAAGATGATGTTACGCCGAGTAAATTGATACCCAACATGTCACGCTTCAAAATTGCGCCCGCTCGTGGAATGGCGACAAACATTTACCCTCAAAAATCTCCATAGGCGACGTTTAAAACAGGTTGCATGTTTTGAGTTACAGAGGAGGTCTAGGGCTAGAATTATTGCTCTCGCTCTACCAGAGGTGGCTCTAGGCTTTGTGAGGCCTTAGGCAAAACTTACACATGAGGCCCCACGGACTGGGACGCTCCGTGATAAGGCCGCTATTCCTCAGGCTGCGGGCAGTATCTGATTTGTCCGTCCAGGCCCGGACTGGGACAAAAAATAGGCCCGGGCATTTAAGACTGAGCAGCCAATTTTTCCAGGAAACGGGGGGGGGGGGGGGGGGATTCGGTAGGCATTTGCGGGGTGGCTGGTGTCGGTCCTCCACACTGTAATGTACAGGGACACTGCAATTATCCCCCCCTTTTCTCTGTAATCACAGTGCCCCCTTTTACTCTCTACTCACTGTGCAGATCTCCAGTTCCTCCTGCCCCCTTACATCAGAGCCCCCTTTATGTCAAAGCCCCCTTACATCAGAGTCCGCACAGAGCCCCCTTACATCAGAGCCCCCTTACATCAGAGTCCGCACAGAGCCCCCTTACATCAGAGCCCCCTTACATCAGAGCCCCCTTACATCAGAGCCCCCTTACATCAGAGCCTGCACAGACCCCTCTTTATGTCAAAGCCCCCTTACATCAGAGCCCCCTTACATCAGAGTCCGCACAGAGCCCCCTTACATCAGAGCCCCCTTACATCAGAGTCCGCACAGAGCCCCCTTTCATCAGAGTCTGCTTACATCAGAGCCCCCTTACATCAGAGTCCGCACAGAGCCCCCTTACATCAGAGCCCCCTTACATCAGAGTCCGCACAGAGCCCCCTTACATCAGAGCCCCCTTACATCAGAGTCTGCACAAAGCCCCCTTACATCAGAGTCCATTTACATCAGAGCCCCCGTACATCAGAGTCCGCACTGACCCCCCCTTACATCAGAGCCCCGTACATCAGAGTCCGCTTACATCAGAGCCCCCTTACATCAGAGCCCCCTTACATCAGAGTCCGCTTACATCAGAGTCCGCTTACATCAGAGCCCCCTTACATCAGAGCCCCCTTACATCAGAGCCCCCTTACATCAGAGCCCGCTTACATCAGAGCCCCCTTACATCAGAGTCCGCTTACATCAGAGTCCGCTTACATCAGAGCCCCCTTACATCAGAGCCCCCTTACATCAGAGCCCCCTTACATCAGAGTCCGCTTACATCAGAGTCCACTTACATCGGAGCCCCCGTACATTAGAGTCCGCTTACATCAGAGCCCCCGTACATCAGAGTCCGCTTACATCAGAGCCCCCTTACATCAGAGCCCCCTTACATCAGAGCCCCCTTACATCAGAGCCCCCTTACATCAGAGCCCCCTTACATCAGAGTCCGCTTACATCAGAGCCCCCTTACATCAGAGCCCCCTTACATCAGAGCCCCCTTACATCAGAGTCCCCTTACATCAGAGTCCCCTTACATCAGAGCCCCCTTACATCAGAGTCCCCTTACATCAGAGTCCACTTACATCAGAGTCCGCTTACATCAGAGCCCCCTTACATCAGAGCCCCCTTACATCAGAGTCCCCTTACATCAGAGCCCCCTTACATCAGAGTCTGCACAGAACCCCCTTACATCAGAGTCCGCTTACATCAGAGCCCCCTTACATCAGAGCCCCCTTACATCAGAGCCCCCTTACATCAGAGTCCGCTTACATCAGAGCCCCCTTACATCAGAGCCCCCTTACATCAGAGTCCCCTTACATCAGAGCCCCCTTACATCAGAGTCTGCACAGAACCCCCTTACATCAGAGTCCGCTTACATCAGAGCCCCCTTACATCAGAGCCCCCTTACATCAGAGTCCGCTTACATCAGAGCCCCCTTACATCAGAGCCCCCTTACATCAGAGCCCCCTTACATCAGAGCCCCCTTACATCAGAGCCCCCTTACATCAGAGTCCCCTTACATCAGAGCCCCCTTACATCAGAGCCCCCTTACATCAGAGCCCCCTTACATCAGAGTCCCCTTACATCAGAGCCCCCTTACATCAGAGTCCCCTTACATCAGAGCCCCCTTACATCAGAGTCCCCTTACATCAGAGTCCCCTTACATCAGAGTCCACTTACATCAGAGTCCGCTTACATCAGAGCCCCCTTACATCAGAGTCTGCACAGAACCCCCTTACATCAGAGTCCGCTTACATCAGAGCCCCCTTACATCAGAGCCCCCTTACATCAGAGCCCCCTTACATCAGAGTCCGCTTACATCAGAGCCCCCTTACATCAGAGCCCCCTTACATCAGAGCCCCCTTACATCAGAGTCTGCACAGAACCCCCTTACATCAGAGTCCGCTTACATCAGAGCCCCCTTACATCAGAGCCCCCTTACATCAGAGTCCGCTTACATCAGAGCCCCCTTACATCAGAGCCCCCTTACATCAGAGCCCCCTTACATCAGAGCCCCCTTACATCAGAGCCCCCTTACATCAGAGCCCCCTTACATCAGAGCCCCCTTACATCAGAGCCCCCTTACATCAGAGTCCCCTTACATCAGAGCCCCCTTACATCAGAGCCCCCTTACATCAGAGCCCCCTTACATCAGAGTCCCCTTACATCAGAGCCCCCTTACATCAGAGTCCCCTTACATCAGAGTCCCCTTACATCAGAGTCCGCTTACATCAGAGTCTGCTTACATCAGAGCCCCCTTACATCAGAGCCCCCTTACATCAGAGTCCCCTTACATCAGAGCCCCCTTACATCAGAGTCTGCACAGAACCCCCTTACATCAGAGTCCGCTTACATCAGAGCCCCCTTACATCAGAGTCCGCTTACATCAGAGTCCCCTTACATCAGAGTCCCCTTACATCAGAGCCCCCTTACATCAGAGCCCCCTTACATCAGAGCCCCCTTACATCAGAGCCCCCTTACATCAGAGTCCGCTTACATCAGAGCCCCCTTACATCAGAGCCCCCTTACATCAGAGTCCGCACAGAGCCCCCTTAAATTCATTTTACACAGTGGGAGGCAGGAGCGAGGGTGATCTTACTCACCCCAGGATGGAGGCTCAGGCACAGGCTGTCTGTAGCATGTATCTTCTGAGGTAAAACTTCCTTCACATGTGTGTGGGCGGGGCAGACACAGAAGTAGAGGGGCGGGAGGAGGAGAAGCAGTCCGTCCGAGCTGAGAGCACAGAGCGGAACTGTCAGCAGCGGCTCTGAGGCTCAGCTGTGTGTGAGAGACACACAGCTCAGCCAATGCAGCCGATAACCTCACTTGTAGTTCCGGCCGGAGAAGGCACAGGTATGGCCGCATAGCGATGGGGAGCGGCGGCTGCGGCCTGTGTTAGCCCTGTCCAGGCCGCCGCTTACCTCCCGCCGTGCGGCCTGGGCATCAACAGGCCAAGGAGTGGGCAGCCCACCGGGCAAATGCCCGGTCTGCCCTATGGCCAGTCCGGGCCTGTGTCCGTCAGCTCCTAAGCCACAGAGTCCCAGTGGGGGTAGGCGGAGCCGCCGGCGTCAACTTCAGTGATTGAGAACAGGCAAATTAGGCGGCCGCGAGGCCCCTGTGAGTGCGAGGCCTTAGGCAACCGCCTAATTTACCTAATTAGAGAGCCGCCTCTGTGCTCTACCGATCACGGCGATACCTCACATGTGTGGTTTGAACACTGTTTTCATATGCGAGCGCTACTCACGTTTGCGTTCGTTTCTGCACGCAAGCTCGTCAGGACGGGACGCGTTTAAATTTTTTTTTTTCTTATTTATTTTACCTTTTATTTTTTATTTTTACACTGTTCTTTTTTTAAAAAAAGTGTCACTTTTATTCCTATTACAAGGGAAAAAAGCATGACAGGTCCTCTTAAATATGAGATCTGGGGTCAAAAAGACCTCAGATCTCATATTTACACTAAAATGCTATAAAAAAAAATGTCCCTTTAAGAGCTATGGGCGGAAGTGATATTTTGACCTTGTTTCCTCCCTGAAATGATATAGACATGGGTGGGGGCCATCTTCCCCTCACTCATCTCCATGTCAGGCCACGAGAAGGATCCGATCGCCCCCCCTGCCACGCACTGGATAGCAGCGGGAGGGGCCCTCTCTCGCCGCCGATAAAAGTAATCTTGCGGCAAATCCGCCGCAGAGACCACTTTAAGCTTAAAGCGGACCGCCCGCTGAAGAAGAGGATACCGGAGGTTATGGCAGCTAGCTGCTACCATAAAAACGATAGTCCTCTTCAAAATACCAACGTATAACGACGGTGGGTGGTCCGGAAGTGGTTCATGTGATCACTGATGCATCCTTCACCACTCAAGTACCGGGCACTTTCCCCCCTTCCTGCCCAGGACAATTTTCAGCTTTCAGCGCTGTTGCACTTTGAATGACAATTGCGCGATCATGCAACACTGTACCCAAATGACATTTTTATATTTTTTTTCACAAAAATTTATTTTTCTTTTAGTGTTTTTTTTTTTTTTTTAAGCCTACAGCACCTGGTATTCCCAACAAAAGACACTGAATGAACCAGTTTCATTTCATTCAGTAGAAATGGTTGCTTATACCATTGAAATTCGTCACAAACTGACGTAGTCTCGGGGATCAGCTTCTAACTTAAGCTTGTTCCATTAAGCAATGACAATGAAACCTGGAAGCTGATTGGTTTCTTTGCAGAACTGCACCAGATTTTGCACTCTCCAGTGTTAAATCTCCTATTCAGTACTTTGGATTGAGACAAGTACACATTATAGAGGGATATACTTTGTTCATCTCCATGTCTGAGGTTTATAACCACCGTAACCCTTTTGCTGCAGGAGCGGTTGCACACATGTTTAAAAAAAAAAATTTGGGGCTTAAAGATTAGGTAACCCCCCCCCCCCCACACACACACTCAAAATATATCTTCTGAAAGCAAACACCCTGGAGAATTAAATAGTGCTAGCTCCAATTTTTTTTTCTTTGGTAAAATATAAACGATAGGGTTCGACTGAGTATATAAACACCAAACAAAGCCTTCAAATTGTGTGAGCCTGTGAAACAATGACAAACTTTAGTACCCTAAATTTTCCATAGGTGATGCTTTAAAAGCCCCCTACTCCTACTACTTTAGAGTAAACCTTGAGTTATGGGTCTAGCTCAGGGGTCTCAAACTGGTGGCCCTCCAGCTGTTGCGGAAATCCATTGTTTCCCTTAGTAAAAGCACCACACATAGTTAACACAAACACTGGTTAGGCACACAGTTAACCCTTTGATCGCCCTAGCTGTTTAACTCCTCCACAGCCAGTGTCATTAATACAGTGACAGTGCATATTTTTTAGCACCGATCACTGTATTGGTGTCACTGGTTCCCACAAAGTGTCAAAAGTGTCAGTTAGTGTCAGAAAGCCTGCGCAATATCGCAGTCCTGCTATAAGTCACTGATCGCCGCCATTACTAGTAATAAATAAATAAATAAATAAATAAAAATTCCATAAATCTATCCCATAATTTGTAGACATTTTTTTTTTTTTAGCAAACATATGTAGCAGAATACATTTTGGCCTAAATTGATGAAGAAAATTGATTCTGAATTTAAATTAAAAGTTAAAAAACATAATTTTTTCTTTTTAATTGTCGGTCTTATTGTTTATAGCGCAAAAAATAAATAATGTAGAGGTGACTAAATACCACCAAAAAAATGTGTGATAAAAAAAAGACATACATTTTACTTGGGTACAGCGTTGCATGACCACGCAATTGTCAGTTAAAGTAACGCAGAGATTGTCAGAGACTGCAAATATGATACAAGAGATGATGAGAGACTGCAGACATGATACAATTGATCAACCGAGACTGCAGACATGATACAAGAGATGGTCAGAGACTGCAGACATGATACAGGAGATGATGAGAGACTGCAGACATGATACAAGTGATCAACCGAGACTGCAGACATGATACAAGAGGTGGTCAGAGACTGCAGACATGATACAGGAGATGATGAGAGACTGCAGACATGATACAAGTGATCAACCGAGACTGCAGACATGATACAAGAGATGGTCAGAGACTGCAGACATGATACTAGAGATGGTCAGAGACTGCAGACATGATACAAGAGTTGGTCAGAGACTGCAGACATGATACAAGTGATGATCCGAGACTGCAGACATGATACAAGAGATGGTCAGAGACTACAGACATGGTACAAGAGATGGTCAGAGACTGCAGACATGATAAAACAGATAGTCAGAGCAGTGGCATTGCAAGGGGGGTGCGGTCCGCACCGGGTGACACCCGCCAGAGGGGTGACACCCGCGTGCACTGGCACCGCTAACGCCGCACGGTCCTCACCCCCTACCCTGACCTCTCGCATGATCTCTCCCTGTCTCACACAGCGGAGCAGACCAAAGCTGCCTCCCACATCTACACAGGAGGAGGAGGAGGGAGTCCAAGGGACACACTGCTGTGCCTACCCCGCGCTGAGGTCTGTAAAAATGTAATGCAAATGTAATGCAAATGGACATGTGCTGGGGGGCGCTATGGGAGGGGAGGGTCTTCACTGGCACTGATGGAGGGGGTGGTCTGCACTGAGGGGGGCCTGCACTGATGGAGGGGGGGTCTGCACTGATGGAGGGAGGGTCTGCACTGAGGGGGGTCTGCACTTATGGAGAGGGTCTGCACTGAGGGGATCTGCACTGAGGGGGCTCTGCACTGATGGAGGGGGGTCTGCACTGATGGAGGAGGGGATCTGCACTGAGGGGGGTCTGCACTGATGGAGGGGGGTCTGCATTGATGGTGGAGGGGTGTCTGCACTGATGGAGGGGGATCTGCACTGATGGGGGGATCTGCACTGATGGAGGGGGATCTGCACTGATGGAGGGGTCTGCACTGATAGAGGAGAGGGGTCTGCACTGAGGGGGTCTATACTGATAGATGGGGGGGTCTGCACTGAGGGGGGGTCTGTATTGAGGGAGAGGGGTCTGTACTGAGGGGGTGTATACTGATGAGGGGGGTCTACACTGAGGGGGTCTAAACTGATGGAGGGGGGTCTGTACTTAGTGGTGGGGTCTGTACTGAGGGAGGAGGATCTATACTGCTGAAGGGGCTGTCTGTACTCAGTGGGGGGGGTCTTTACTGAGGGATGGGGGTCTGCTTTAGTGACGCCACTGAGTCAGAGACTACCAGACATGATAGAAGAGATGATGAGAGACTGCAGACATGATACAGGAGATGGTCGAAGACTGCAGACATGATACAAGTGATGACCAGAGACTGTAGACATGATACAGGAGATGGTCAGAGACTGCAGACATGATACAGGAGATGGTCAGAAACTGCAGACATGATACAAGTGATCATCTAAGACTGCAGACATGATACAAGAGATGGTCAGAGACTGCAGACATGATACAAGAGGTGGTCAGAGACTGCAGACATGATACAAGTGATGATCCGAGACTGCAGACATGATACAAGAGATGGTCAGAGACTACAGACATGGTACAAGAGATGGTCAGAGACTGCAGACATGATAAAACAGATAGTCAGAGCAGTGGCGTTGCAAGGGGGGTGCGGTCCGCGCCGGGTGACACCCGCCAGAGGGGTGACACCCGCGGGCACCGGCACCGCTAACGCCGCACGGCCCTCACCCCCTACCCTGATCTCTCGCATGATCTCTCCCTGTCTCAGACAGCGGAGCAGACCAAAGCTGCCTCCCACATCTACACAGGAGGAGGAGGAGGGAGTCCAAGGGACACACTGCTGTGCCTACCCCGCGCTGAGGTCTGTAAAAATGTAATGCAAATGGACATGTGCTGGGGGGCGCTATGGGAGGGGAGGGTCTGCACTGGCACTGATGGAGGGGGTGGTCTGCACTGAGAGGGGCCTGCACTGATGCATGGGAGGTCTGCACTGAGGGGGGTTTGCACTGACGGATGGGGGGTCTGCACTGAGGGGGGCCTGCACTGATGGATGGGGGCTCTGCACTGATGGAGGGGGGGGTCTGCACTGATGGAGGGAGGGTCTGCACTGAGGGGGGGTCTGCACTTATGGATAGGGTCTGCACTGAGGGGATCTGCACTGAGGGGGCTCTGCATTGATGGAGGGGGGGTCTGCACTGATGGAGGAGGGGTGTCTGCACTGAGGGGGGTCTGCACTGATGGAGGGGGGGTCTGCACTGATGGAGGAGGGGTTCTGCACTGAGGGGGGTCTGCTCTGATGGAGGGGGGTCTGCACTGATGGAAAGGGATCTGCACTAATGGGGGGTCTGCACTGATAGAGGAGAGCGGTCTGCACTGATGGAAAGGGATCTGCACTAATGGGGGGTCTGCACTGATAGAGGAGAGCGGTCTGCACTGATAGGGTGTCTATACTGATGGAGGGGGGCTGCACTGAGGGGGTCTATACTGATAGATGGGGGGTCTGCACTGAGGGGGGGTCTGTATTGAGGGAGAGGGGTCTGTACTGAGGGGGTGTATACTGATGAGGGGGGTCTACACTGAGGGGGTCTAAACTGATGGAGGGGGGTCTGTACTTAGTGGGGGGTCTGTACTGAGGGAGGAGGATCTATACTGCTGGAGGGGCTGTCTGTACTTAGTGGGGGGGGGGTCTTTACTGAGGGAGGAGGGTCTGTACTGAAGGGGGACCATAGTTGGTGGAGGGGGGGTGACACAATCTTTTTTCCGCACCGGGTGACACCAGCTGTAGTGACGCCACTGAGTCAGAGACTACCAGACATGATAGAAGAGATGATAAGAGACTGTAGACATAATACAAGAGATGGTCAGAGACTGCAGACATGATACAGGAGATGGTCAGAGACTGCAGACATGATACAAATGATGACCAGAGACTGCAGACATGATACAGGAGATGGTCAGAGACTGCAGACATGATACAGGAGATGGTCAGAGACTGCAGACATGATACAGGAGATGGTCAGAGACTGCAGACATGATACAAGTGATAACCAGAGACTGCAGACATGATACAGGAGATGGTCAGAGATTGCAGACATGATACAGGAGATGGTCAGAAACTGCAGACATGATACAAGAGATGGTAAGAGACTGCAGACATGATACAAGAGATGGACAGAGACTGCAGACATGATACAAGAGATGGTAATGCCCCGTACACACGGTCGGACTTTCCGACATACTTGGTCCGGCGGACCAGAGTGTGCCGGACAATCCGCCCGTGTGTAGGCTCCGGCGGGCTTTTGGGAAAAAGTTTTAAATCTTTCCGTCGGACTCAGTTTCGGGCGGAAAGTCCGCTCGTCTGTGTGCTGGTCTGACGGAAAGCCCGCTCGTGTGTATGCTGGTCCAACGGACCAGATACGACGCGAGGGCAGAGTATTGCATTTCGCGCTCACTGCAATAGGAAAAACAAAATTTCCTATTGCGGCAAGCGCGGGGCATACCAGGCCCTTAGGTCTAGTATGGATTATAAGGGGAACCCCCTACGCCGAAAAAACGGCGTGGGGTCCCCCCTAAAATCCATACCAGACCCCGATCCGAGCACGCAGCCTGGCCGGTCAGGAAAGGGGGTAGGGACGAGCGAGCGCCCTCCCTCCTGAACCGTACCAGGCCGCATGCCCTCAACATGGGGAGTGGGTGCTTTGGGGGGGGGGGGGGCGCCCTGCGGGTCCCCCCCTCCCCCAAAGCACCTTTTCCCCATGTTGATGAGGACAAGGGCCTCTTCCCGACAACCCTGGCCGTTGGTTGTCGGGGTCTGCCAGCAGGGGGCTTATCGGAATCCGGGAGCCCCCTATAATAAGAGGGCCCCCAGATCCCGGCCCCCCACCCTATGTGAATGAGTATGGGGTACATGGTACCCCAACCCATTCACCCAGGGAAAAAGTGTAAATAATAAAACACTACACAGGTTTTTAAAATATTTTATTAACCAGCTCCGGGGAGGGATCTTCCTCCGGCTTCGGGGGTCTTATTCCGGCTTCGGGGGTCCCTCCGGTTCATCTTCTCCCGGTGTCCGGTTGGTTCTTCTCCGCTCTCTTCTCCCGGTGTTCCAGTTCTTCGGCAGGCTCCTCCGCTGTCTTCAGGTAGCTCTCTTGCCAGCGGAGGTCCGGACTTCTGGGCTTCTGGACTTCTGGGCTTCTGGGCTTCTCTTCTCTTCTCCAGATGTTGACACGATGCTCTCTCCGGCTGGACTGCTCTCTGAGGGCTCTCTGAGGGCCTGGGCATGCTGGGACTGTGACGTTTTAGGGGGCGTGGCCACTGGGTGATGTTGACCACGCCCCCTAAAACGTCAGAGTCCCAGCATGCCCAGGGACTGTGACATAAAAGGGGGCGGGGTCTCCACCTATATAAGTCACAACGCAGCCCTCAGAGAGCAGTCCAGCCGGAGAGAGCGTCGTGTCAACATCTGGAGAAGAGAAGAGAAGCCCAGAAGCCCAGAAGACAAGAAGCCCAGAAGTCCGGACCTCCGCTTGCAAGAGAGCTACCTGAAGACAGCGGAGGAGCCGGCCGAAGAACTGGAACACCGGGAGAAGAGAGCGGAGAAAAACCAACCGGACGCCGGGAGAAGATGAACCGGAGGGACCCCCGAAGCCGGAAGAAGACCCCCGAAGCCGGAGGAAGATCCCCCCCCCCGGAGCTGTTTAATAAAATATTTTAAAAACCTGTGTAGTGTTTTAGTATTTACACTTTTTCCCTGGGTGAATGGGTAGGGGTACCATGTACCCCATACTCATTCACATAGGGTGGGGGGCCGGGATCTGGGGGCCCTCTTATTATAGGGGGCTCCCGGATTCCGATAAGCCCCCCGCCCGCAGACCCCGACAACAATCTGCCAGGGTTGTCGGGAAGAGGCCCTTGTCCTCATCAACATGGGGACAAGGTGCTTTGGGGTGGGGGGCCACGCAGGGCGCCCCCCTCCCCCAAAGCACCCACCCCCCATGTTGAGGGCATGCGGCCTGGTACGGTTCAGGAGGGGGGGGGGGCGCTCGCTCGTCCCCACCCCCTTTCCTGACCGGCCAGGCTGCGTGCTCGGATCGGGGTCTGGTATGGATTTTAGGGGGGACCCCATGCCGTTTTTTCGGCGTAGGGGGTTCCCCTTCTAATCCATACCAGACCTAAGGGCCTGGTATGCCCCGCGATGGGGCTCGCAAGGTGTCAATCTCGCCGATAAAAGCGGCTAGATTGACTTCCTTTTCTAGTCCTGTCGCACCTGAGTAACGTTCAAAATGAACGGACTTGTCCGTGTGTGGGCAAGTCCGTTCATTCTGAAAGTCCGCCGTAACTCCGGCGAAAGTCCGTCGGAAAGACGGGAGGACTAAGCCTGCCGCAATAGTCCGGTCGTGTGTGGGCAAGTCCGCCCGTTTTAAAGTCCGGCGCACCTGGCGGACAAAGTCCGGCAAAAAGTGTGCCGGACCAAGTAGGACCGAAAGTCCGACCGTGTGTACGCGGCATAAGAGACTGCAGACATGATACAAGAGATGGACAGAGACTGCAGACATGATACAAGAGATGGTAAGAGACTGCAGACATGATACAAGAGATGGTAAGAGACTGCAGACATGATACAAGAGATCGCCAGAGACTGTGTACATGCTTCAGGAGACAGTCATTGACTGGAGATCTGTGACATGAGACTACTAGAAATCACTGCTATAACAGGGCAATAGGCAAACACAGATTAGTGACTGCAGGGGCCCCAAGGCCACATAAAAAGTGCCAAAGGGCCACATGTGGCCCCTGGGCTTCATCCTGAGCATGGTGGGTTTTAGAGGGATCCCATAGGTACAGTATATACATAGTTTCATTACTCCAAGCTGGACCAGTGTAACTTAGTATAAAATATCCATACCTGATGTTCTCCTTTAACTAAGAAATATTGGCACTGCAAAACGGATGAGGGGTTTTGAGCATTGCGGGAACGCTCGTGATTTTACCTGCAATCCCACATCGCACAAATGTGAAGCCAGCCTTAGAGAACAACCCCCCCCCGGCACTCACATGACAGGTGCTCCTTCATTAGTCAAGAAAAACGGAGAACATCGTCTTATGACCGATCGGAGAATAAGTGAGAGATGGATGGTCCCCGGATCGCAGCGAGCTTTAAACAAGAAGATCATTGCGGATGCAAATCTATGCATGACATTCAGATGTATGCATTATAAATGCAAAGCAGGGAACTAATGTATCTATTTGTTTGCAGCGAGAAGTTGAAAAGGCTAAGTAGTTTTGAAGTTTACAAGGCAAAAGACCATTTGCATTTTCTCTGGTGACAAATAAGACGCACTTAATGAAAGTGGATGCAAATGAGGCGGTTTTGTTGCAAAATAAATAAAATGATAATAATAATTATACAGAATTAGAATTAAAATGGAAAGAAAAAAGAAAATATACTTAAAAGTTTCCAGTTATTTCAGGCGTTAAACTGTTTAAGAAAAAAATAAATAAAACTGAGAAAAATAAAATTGAGGAAAAGCTCAATATGGGACAACAGATAACTGTCATTTCTACAAATGTTCCAGAAAATGAAACTCGAATTCACAAAACTCCATTCATATGTCGTGAGTTGGGATCGCGGGCAGAATCGCTGCACAACGCGCAATGCACATTGTCCCTTACTAGGATCCCAAACATGATTCGATTTTGCAGCAATTGTCACACGACAGGATCGCACGGCAATTGCGGCAAATCGCGCCCCCCCCCCCCCAAAAAAGGAGCAGGGGCTTCTTTTTGGGCAACAAAGGCGGGTAGGGGCAGCCCATTTAAGTGAATGAGCTGGCCCTATGGAAGGTGCAAAATCGTGTGCAAATCGCACTACAGAATTGCGTATCAGGAATGATTGTTCCCGCTATGCAAAAGTGTGAACGCAGCCTTGTGCCCCATTCACATCTCGCAATTTGGGACTGTGGCAGGATTGCTTCAATTATGCCTGGAATCCCAAATCACAGCAGAACAAGCAATGTGTGTTGGGGTGTCATTATTCCTAATGGCACACCAAATGTGATGCGATTCTGCCACGATCGAATTACATCAGAGTCCCCATTAGAGCCCCCTTTACGTAAGAGTCCCAATCAAAGTCCCCTGTACATAAGAGTCCCAATCAAAGTCCCCTTACATCAGAGTTCAAAATGCACCGTACATTAGAGTCCTCTTCAGAGCCCCCTTTACATCAGAGTCCCCATCAAAGTCCCCCTTACATCAGAGTCCCCATCAAAGTCCCCCTTACATTGGTGATCCCCTTACATCAAAGTGTCCCCTCACATCAGTGATCCTTTCAGAGTCCTCTTACATCTGAGTCCCCATCAGATCCTTCTTACATCGGAGTCCTCATAAAAGTCCCCTTGCATCAAAGTCCCCCTTACATTGGTGATCCCCTTACATCAAAGTGTCCCCTTACATCAGGGTTCCTTTCAGAGCCCTCCTACATCTGAGTCCCCATCAGATCCTTCTTACATCAGAGTCCCCTTTACACCAGAGTCCCAATCAAAGACCGCTTACATCAAAGTCCCCATCAAAATCCACCGTACATTAGAGTCCTCTTCACAGCCCCCTTACATCAGAGTCCCCATCAAAGTCCCCCTTACATTGGTGATCCTCTTACATCAAAGTGTCCCCTTACATCAGGGCTCCTTTCAGAGCCCTCTTACATCTGAGTCCCCATCAGATCCTTCTTACATCGGAGTCCTCATAAAAGTCCCCCTTACATTGGTGTTCCCCTTACATCAAAGTGTCCCCTTACATCAGTGATCCTTTCAGAGTCCTCTTACATCTGAGTCCCCATTAGATCCTTCTTACATCGGAGTCCTCATGAAAGTCCCCTTACATCAAAGTTCCCCTTACATTGGTAATCCGCTTACATCAAAGTGTCCCCTTACATCAGCGCTCCTTTCAGAGCCCTCTTACATCTGAGTCCCCATCAGATCCCTCTTACATCAGAGTCCCAATCAAAGTCCCCTTACATCAAAGTCCCCATCAAAATCCACCATACATTAGAGTCCTCTTCAGAGCCTCCTTTCATCAGAGTCCCCTTTAGAGCCCCGTTACATAAAAGTCCCTCCTACATCAGAGACCCCTTGCATCAGAGTCCCCATCAAAGTCCCCCGTACATTGGTGATCCCCTTACATCAATGTGTCCCCTTACATCAGGGATCCTTTCAGAGTCCTCTTACATCTGAGTCCCCATCAAATCCTTCTTACATCAAAGCCCCCTTACATCAGCATACCTCCCAACTTTTTGAGATGGGAATGAGGGACACCTATCAGCAAAAGTATGCAGGCATAGGACACACCCCTTGCCACGCCCCTTAAAGGAGAATTGTACAGAAAAACAAGATTGGTTAAACCCACAAGTGCTTTTTTTTTTACCACTACTATTCCTTTATATTGGCTTTTGGAATTTACAAATGCAGCAATTTACAAATCGGATGAAAGGTTTAGCGCTGGGAAACACTTTTTGAAATGTAAAAAGTGCATTTTATATACAACTATATAGATCAGACCAAACTGAGGGACAAATGAGGAGGAATGAGGGACAGAGGGACATTGCTCCAAATCAGGGACAGTCCCTCAAAATCAGGGACAGTTGGGAGCTATGCATCAGAGTCCCTATCAAAGCCCCCTTACATCAGAGTCCCCCTACATCAAAGTCCCCTTCAGTGCCGCCTTGCATCAGAATCCGCATCAAAGACCCCCTTAAATTGGAATTGCCTGGACATCAGAGTCTTCCTTACATCAGAATCCCCCCTTACATCCGAGTCCCCTCTTAGATCCGGGTCTCCAGCAGATCCTGCCACTGTCCCAGACCTTACATCCAAGTCCCCATCAGTGTCCCTCCTTACATCAGAGTCGCCATCAGAGTCTCCCCCCATCAGTTCTTACATCAGAGGGCCACATAAAATCTTGCAGCGGGCCGGATTGAACCCGAGGGCCATAGTTTGGGGACCCCTGTTCTGAGTCAAGCTTCTTCTCCAGCCTGCTCCCCTGAAACATAACAGATTGCTCCAAGTGTAGACTTTTCTGTAAAAAAACACCAACATAATTTCTTCATAAATTGCTCTCCTTTCTGCAAAGCTGGATTAGAGCCCAGAGCCGCTTTATAAATAGGCAAAAGCTTTGGCAGTGATCAGAATCAATATATTCCATTACAAAATAAATAAATAAAGTGTGGAATGCTGCCTCTGACCTCTGATCTATAACGCTCCCCTACAAGTTATTCAGGAAAGGCGCGCACAGCAGCCAGCGCTGACCCTTCACCTTTGAACTTGCGGCGGCTGCCACTCAGAGACTCTGGCCAGTTACTTCCATGTGGAGGGTAAGGCTCCCGCGATCTTCGGCGCGCTCCCGCTGACATTAGCTCTCTTCCATACTCTCTCTGACACCCGCATTGATTTTTCCCTATCTGCAGTAATTATCCTTTTCATTAGTTGTCACAAAATATATTTCAGATAATTTCCAGCTACTAAAGTGCTCTATTATGTGCTGGCGGACGCAGATCAATACCCAACAAGTGTAGATCAACCCGGGAGCTCGGGAATTACAATTAGGCAGCGATGTGAGCGTGTTATTGGATGATTTACCGCTTAAGAGGTCATTTCGGCAGGTTTCCGCGTCTTGTTTGTACAAAATTATGTCTTTATTGAACGCAGCTGTTTGTTTAGTATTACGGCAAGGGGACGTGCGTTTTGCCCGGTTATCCAATCGCATTGATGTGAGGGGGGAGGGGCATTGGGGTAACCCCTTATGGTGGGTGATTTTCTGAACCGTCAGTGGGGTCCTGCCATCTTATTGGACGAAACAGTGTTCTGGACATGATGCATAATCTATTTAGCCTGACTACATAGAGCAGAAGAGAGAGCACATGTGCTGCATGTCCTTACATGTGTATGTGAGTAGTCATAGTGTGGCTTGCAGGCTTATCAGATAGACCATGCAAAAAAAGGAGAAAGTCTGGTGCTACAAAAGTCAGCTAAAACATTGTTTTATTATCGCATGTGAACAGCAGTCAAAAAGAAATGCAACGCGTTTCGGTCGTCAGACCTTAACCAGTTAAGGACCGCCCGCCGTAGTTGTACTGCAGCAGGTTGGCTCTCCTGGGCGTATTGCCGTCATTGTACGTCAGCCACTTTAAGACCACTAGGGGGGGGGGGGCGCATGTGCCCGCGGTGCGACGCTGGAGCCAATGCACGTTGCCGGTGGCCTCAATGTCTGCTGGCCACCCGCGATCGCTCCTGAGAGAGACAGAACGGGGATCTGTCAATGTAAACTGACAGATCCCCTTTCTGTCAGGGGAGGATAGACAGATCTGCTGTCCCTTGTGTAACACAGGGGTTTGCTACCAAATGTTATCATGTTAAGTAATGTGTTGTTTCTTAAATAAGGGTTTGGCTCCCTCTAGTGATCGCTGAAACTTTACCAGGATCTAGCTTTCTTTTAAGAAGCAAACAACTATGCATTGTGGGGAATGTAGTTTTATGAAAAAATTACTCATGTTGTTAAATCAGTCTGGGAACTACTGAACCACAATACCAAGTCACAGACCCACAATGCCAAGTCACAGAACAGCCTGCTGGGTAAACAGATAAAAGGACAGGCGTGGCCTACTTTCGGCCCTTCTCCGGACGCCATGCAACAACGAGCAGGGAGGTCTGTGTGTGTGTGACCAAAAGACTGCGGCCTCCAGGGCGAGGAGCGGGATCGCTAGCCTTTGAGGGACTTCTAGATACAGCCCGGCCAACTTAGCAAGCGGATCGTTGTATAGTGCCAGGACATCCGTCAGTTTCCTGCATCCCAGCCATCCTGAGGAGCGGTACAGCGCGGTGGCGCGTTCTTCCATCAGACTGAGACATCAAGAGGGGAGTCTGGACGGAGCCTCACAGCCTCTGGGTCTATTGTGGTGAGAGGGCACCTGCCCATTTCAGTAAAGTGCACTAATTGCTAAGTGAGTTATTTACATACTGCTGGGGAGACTTGTAGTCCCACAGAAGTGATCCTACCTATTCACAGGCCGCATACAGCTGAACTCTAGTGTCTATTATTCCCTGTGCTATAAAGTCAGTACTGTCTTACACTCACAGATAAGGAGGAAGTGTTACAGGTGCCAATTTCTTCAGTCAAACAGTTATCAACACATCATTTATTCCCTGTTGGATTACAAATACTGCAGTTTAAAATACAGGCTAGCTGAAGATACTTAGAGAAAGGGAACTTTCATCATCTTCTGCAAAGCATCACAGCTCTACTTTATAGTTTGAACATTGAATTACCACCTAGGGGGAGCCCTTGAGTGCAAGTTAAATATTGCATTGTACTGTTGGATGTAAGTAACATTATATTATAACTGTTTGGTGTGCGTGTGTATTGGGGTTTCGGTGGGAAGGTGTTTATTATAGAAATTGCAGCATATTGAATGCCTGTCCCATTATACACCTGTCTGCATATACTCCCTACTGTGATTATTGAACTCACCGTTTCACATATACACTTACACACGGACCGTACACACGGTCGGATTTTCCGATGGAAAATGTGTGATAGGACCTTGTTGTCGGAAATTCCGACCGTGTGTTGGCTCCATCACACATTTTCCATCGGATTTTCCGACACACAAAGTTTGAGAGCAGGCTATAAAATTTTCCGACAACAAAATCCGTTGTCGGAATTTCCGATAGTGTGTAGACAAATTCGACGCACAAAGTGCCACGCATGCTCAGAATAAATAAAGAGATGAAAGCTATTGGCTACTGCCCCGTTTATAGTCCCGACGTACGTGTTTTACGTCACCGCGTTCAGAATGATCGAATTTTCCGACAACTTTGTGTGACCGTGTGTATTTTGTTGTCGGAATGTCCGAACAAAGTCCGACCGTGTGTACGGGGCATAACTGTTATCTACTGTCATTTATTGTTTCTGATTTGTCACATTGTTCATCGTGTTAATATCCACTTTAGTAAACTTTCTGAGTGGTTAATTGTTATTTTGTGTGAGTCTCTATTTACTACTACAGCTGGTGAAGTGATGGGATCCAGGGCTATGGTAAATATACTTTATGGTTTATCATTATTGTGTTTCTCTCTATTGCTGGGTCCCAAACTGATATTACCAAGCAGGTGTGCCAGAGGGGTTGAGACCGTTCTTGGGGTTGAAAGGCAGGGTGCAGAATCAAAACATCCATTAGCAGCTCCTTCGGGGGTAGTGCTACACGTGGGGGCTCATCCAGGATACTGCTACTCTGCAATCAACTCCCCTAGAGGGCACCCCTATGAGCACCAGAATGGATCCCACCACTGCGATTCAGTGGTGCAAAGAAGAGGGCCCAACAAGTTCCAGCCAAGCAAAGGGGGTTGAAGAAGTAGCCCCCTCCTCGGCACTCCTAGCCATGATCGGGCCAGAGTTCTTTACAGCCATGGGTGACTTTGTGTCCAAATGCCAGAAGGGCAATTCAGTCTGTGTTGAGAGGCAGGGTGCAGAATCAAACATTCATTAGCAGCTCCTTCGGGGGGTAGTGCTACACTAGTGATTAGGAACAGCGATCTCTCTCCTCCTCCAGTCAGTACACTGCCCCCACAGTTAGAAACACCTCCCTAGGGAACACTTAACCCCCTGATCGCCCCCTAGTGTTACTAGCTGTACATCAGCTCTTTAAGATGCTGTAGTAGGTGTGCGCGCTCCCGCAGCGTGTACCCGGAGTCAATGTGAGTGCCCGGCGGGTGCGATTACCGCCGGGCACCCGCGATTGCTCGTGACAGAGCAAGAACTGGGATCTGTGTGTGTAAATACACAAATCCCGGTTCTGTCAGAGGAGAGGAGAGAGATTGTGTGTTCCTACTAATTAGGGACAACGATCTCTCTCCTTCTCTAGTCAGCCACATTCCCCCCGTAGTTAGAAACACACATAGGGAACACAGTTAACCCATTGATCGCCCCCTAGTGTTAACCCCTTCCCTGCCAGTGACATTTATACAGTAATCAGTGGATATTTTTAGCTCTGATCGCTGTATAAAGACAATGGTCCCAAAAAAGTGTCAAAAGTGTCCGATCGCTAATCACGCCATTACTAGTAAAAAAATATTAATAATAATAAAAATGCCTTAAATATATCCCCTATTTTGTAAATGCTATAACTTTTACGCAATCCAATTAATATACGCCTATTGTGATTTTTTTTTACCAAAAATATGACTGATGAAGAAATTAGTTGAAGAATTACCCTAAATACTGGAGTATAAGCCGAGTTTTTCAGCACATTTTTTTGTGCTGAAAATGCCCCCCTCAGCTTATACTCGAGTCAAGCACTTTTCTGCAGCAGAGAATTACATTTTCCGAACCGATTTTGGGGCCCCGTATCTTGGGGCCACTTGGTGCTAGGAACCCCAAATTTGGGGTGCAAACCCAGTGGAACTAGTACAACAACATATCCAACATATCCAGCTGGGGTTCCTAGCACCAAGTGGCCCCGAGATACAGGGCCCCAAAGCTGGTTCGGAAAATGTCATTCTCTGCTGTTCGGACATTTTCCGAACCGACTTTAGGGCCCCGTATCTTGGGGCCACTTGGTGCTAGGAACCCCAGCTGGATATGTTGGATATGTTGTAGTACTAGTTCCACTGGGTTTGCACACCAAATTTGGGGTTCCTAGCACCAAGTGGCCCGAGATACCAGGCCCCAAAGTTGGTCAATTGTGTCCATCTGCAGCAATGTCATTTCGGGACCCTTTGGGTCCAGAGACCCCAAATTTTGGCTGCAGCTAGGGGGCATCTAGGAACCCTTAACTACCAAGTTTGAAGTTCAGGGGACCTATGGCTGCAAATGGGCACAGTGAGGCATGCAAATGGGCACAGTGAGGCTGCAAATGGGCATTGTTGACCCCTTTTTCCACTTACAGTAGCTGCGCATTTCTCACCCTAGTCAATACGTTTTCCCAGTTTTTTGTGGTAAAATTAGGTGCCTCGGCTTATATTCGGGTCGGCTTATACTCCAGTATATATGGTAGTTGATGAAGAAATTATTTTTTTTTAAATTTTTTTGGATATCTATTGTAGCAAAAAGTTAAAAAAATATAATTTTTTTTTTTAATTGTCCGTCTTTTTTTGTTTATAGCGCACAAAAAACCCTGCAGAGGTGATCAAATACTACCAAAAGAAAGCTCTATTTGTGGGAAAAAAAGGACATAAATTTTGTTTTGGTACAACGTTGCAGTGCCGTATCGCAAAAAACAGCCTGGTTATTAAGGGGGCAAATCCTTCCGGTCCTTAAGTGGTAAACCATTGCTCAGTCATGATTAAGGCCTGATGGCCGAAACGTGTTGGATTTCTTTTTGACTGCTGTTCACATGCAATAATAAAACAATATTTTACCTGTTTTTAGCTGACTTTCATAGCACCAGCCTTTCTCTTTTTTTGCATTGACTATATGGAGGTTTACAGAGACTTCATCGGCTGAGTGCTGTGTTCTTGAGGCTCATCAGGCAATGCACAGGAGGTAGTAGCTCGGATGCATTTGTTCCTTATCAGATAGAGCCTATAGAGAAATGAACGCATGTGTGCAACCCACCACTTTGAAGGGGAATGGGAGCGTCACCTGGTCCAGCGTAGCCTGCAATTCTCATAATGTCTCCTGCTGATCTGAGGTCTTTAAGTGGTGCTGTAAATAGCAGGAGGACCAAAGTTGAGGGGGTGGGGGGTGGATTAAACCCTAATTAACCACTTCCCGACCAGCCACGGCAGTTATACTGCGGCAGGTTGGCTCCCCTGGGCGAGCCGTCGCACATCAGCTCTTTAAGACGCTGTAGCAGGCACGCGCACGTGCCTGCAGCATGTGCCCGGAGCCAATGTGTGTGCCCGGCAGGCGCGATGACCGCCGGGCACCCGCGATCGCTCGTGACAGAGCGAGATCCAGGATCTGTGTGTGTAAACACACAAATCCCAGTTCTGTCAAGGGAGGGGAGAGGAGAGAGATTGTGTGTTCCTACTAAGTAGGAACAAAGATCTCTCTCCTCCTCTAGTCAGCCACATTCCCCCCACAGTTAGAAACACACATAGGGAACACAGTTAACCCCTTGATCGCCCCCTAGTGTTAACCCCTTCCCAGTTAACCCATAACCCAAAAGTGTCAAAAGTGTCCAATCTGTTCATCGCAATGTTGCAGTCCTGATAAAAATCGCTGGTCACCGCCATTACTAGTAAAAAAAATAAAAATAATAAAAATGCCATAAATCTATCCCCTATTTTGTGGACGCTATAACTTTTGCGCAAACCTATCAATATACGCTAATTGCGATTTTTTTTAACCAAAAATATTTACAAGAATACATATTGGCCTAAACTGATGAAGAAATTAATTTAAAATAAAAAATTTGAGGATATTTATTAGTGCAAAATGTACAAAATGTTGTGTTTTTTTCAAAATTGTCACTCTTTTTTTTGTTTATAGTGCAAAAAATAAAAACCGCAGAGGTGATCAAATACCACCAAAAGAAAGCACTATTTGTGGGAAAAAAAGGACATAAATTTTGTTTGGGTAAAACATCGCACGACCGCGCAATTGTCAGTTAAAGGGAACGAGATGATTTTGAGCTAGGGGGTTGGGGAAGCAAATATTCATGCTGGGAAGGGGATTTTAGCAGGGGGGGGGAGATTTGTATTGGGAGGAGGGGGGATTTATGCTTAGGGGGTAAGCATGCAGATTATAACTCAATTTTATTTATTGGGGGGGGGTTCTTGCTGATACATAATACTTATACATCTTGGGGGGGTGCCATTTAGCATGTTCGCCCTGGGCTCTAGATGACCTTGTCACAGCACTGCCTGGGTGGTAAGGGGTTAATTACCATAAGTAAGTAATATACAATAAATTATTATATATTGCTTTTAGGTAATTAAGGCACTGTGAGCTCATCATTTGTCTGCTGCAGAGTGTGCCAGCTTGTATTTAAACAGGCTGCTCTGTTTGTAGCTTCTGACAGGCTGCACAAGGAGCCCCGTATGTCCAAAATGTCCAAAACCATAGGTCCTAAGAGACCCAAATTTTGACCAGTGGTGGGGTAAGTCTTTGGCTACCTACCAAATTATTTGAGGATCTCTACAACTCTCGAAGCTCGATCGTTTTTTTTTTTTTTGGTGGATTTTGTTTTCTTTTTGGTGAATTTTTTTTTTTTTTTTGGTCAAATGGGCCTATCTTAAGGTAAGGGGCCTGGAGCTGCAGCAGGGGGATGGGGTGACAATCCTGTATATGCATTTTATTTGCAAAAAAAATGAATTTCAAATTGAAAAGAAAAATGAAATAGAGCGGTTACCCTTTTTGCTGTTTCCTATTTATATATTGTCCATGACCAAACTGCTTAGAAAATGCACGCAGAAAGAGCCTGCAACATTGTTGTGTATTTCCATGCTCTAAAAAACGCATTTGCGTGCGCCTGCCCTAAATCAGGATCTGTACATCAGCCTATGTGGCTTCGGGGGGCCACGATGAGATAATACTGTAAAGCACAAATGAAAGTAACACAAATACACTGCATACAGAACTCTTTATCCCGGGCTCTTTAATGTGTCCTTTAAATCTTGCTTTTCTCCATACAGTGAAATAAAATCCGGCATTAAGTGAAAAGTCTGTGCTGAATCCCGCAGTGCATTATACCCAGAGATACTTCATATAGGCAGTCATCCCATTAGCAGCAAAAGAGCCTCAAATAACGTGACACGCTGGAGGGAGACACAGCTGAGCAGTAATTCACAGCAACTAAGCAGCTTAGTTCATATTAAAACCGCCGCGTTCCAAGCAAGCAACTTTCATTTTTTTTAAATCTCTGCAACAGTGTGAAAAACAGGTTAACCCTTCCCGAGGGGAAGACCGGGATCCTTGTCCAAGCCGTACCACTGCACAACAAATTCTTTATATTTTGTTTTGTAAATTCTAATATCTATTTTTTTGTTTTTACATTAAAGTAGATGTAAACCCATTCGCTAATATTTCTTAGAAAGGTTTGCCAAGTTATATGCTAATATTGTGTGTCATAAAAAGTGTTTTGGGGGGTTTTATTCTAATCTTCAGCCTTTAAATGTGCATTTTAACAGGTGTGCATGTTTGCTGGGTTATGAGCAAAAACACATTCACATGCCCCTTTATCCAGCTGTGTTCTGTAGGGATCTGTACTTCCACCCCTGCACTCTCAGTCCCGCACCACCCGTCTTTTTCTTTGACCTCATCTAGGGCCAGCGTTCTCTTCCTGGCTCTTACACCTGGCCCGCCACTGCACACCTGGTCTCACGTCGCCCTCTTCTTCTCTGACATCATTTGGAGCCAGAGGTCTCTTCCTGGGTATTGCACCCGGCCTGCCCCTGCACACCCAGTCCCATGCCGCCATCTTTTTCTCTGACATCATTTGGAGCCAGAGGTCTCTTCCTGGGTATTGCACCCGGCCTGCCCATGCACACCCAGACCTATGCCGCCATCTTTTTCTCTGACATCATTTGGAGCCAGAGGTCTCTTCCTGGTTATTGCATCTGGCCCGCCCCTGCACACCTGGTTCCACGCCGCCCTTCTCTTCTTTGACATCATCCGGGGCCAGTGGTCTCCTCCTGGTTATTGCACCTGGCCCACCACTGCACACCTGGTCCCACGCCGCCCTCTTCTTCTCTGATATCATTTGGAGTCAGAGGTCTATTCCTGGTTATTGCACACGACCCACCCCTGCACACCCAGTCCCACGCCGCCCTCTTCATCTCTGACATCATTTGGAGCCAGAGGTCTCTTCCTGGTTATTGCACTCGGGCGCCCCTGCACGCCCAGTCCCACGCCCGCCCTCCTCTTCTTGGACATCATCCGGGGCCAGTGGTCTCCTCCTGGTTATTGCACCTGGTCCACCCCTGCTCACCCAGTCCCCCGTCACCCTCTTCTTCTCTGACATCATCTGGGTCCAGAGGTCTATTCCTGGTTATTGCACCCAGACTGCCCCTGCACACCCAGTCCCACGCTGCCCTCTTCTTCTCTGACATCATTTGGAGCCAGAGGTCTCTTCCTGGTTATTGCACCCGCCCCACCCCTGCACGCCCAGTCCCATGCCACCCTCATTTTCTCTGACATCATTTGGAGCCAAAGGTCACTTCCTGGTTATTGCACCCGGCCTGCCCCTGCACACCCAGTCCCACGCCGCCCGCTTCTTCTCTGACATCTTTGAGCCAGAGGTCTCTACCTGGTCATTGCACCCGGCCCACCCCTGCACGCCCAGTGCCACCCCGCCCTCTTCTTCTCTGACATCATTTGGAGCCAGAGGTCTCTTCCTGGTTATTGCACCCGCCCCACCCCTGCACACCCAGTCCCATGCCGCTCTGTTCTTCTCTGACATCATTTGGAGCCAGAGGTCTCTTCCTGGTTATTTCATCTGGCCCGTCCCTGCACACCCAGTCCCTCGCTGCTCTCTTCTTCTCTGACATCATTTTGAGCCAGAGGTCTCTTCCTGGTAATTGCACCTGATCGGCCACTGTACACCTGCTCCCGCACCATCCTCTTCTTCTCTGACATCATCCGGGGCCTGTGGTCTCTTCCTGGTTATTGCACCTGGTCTGCCACTGCACATCCAGCCCCATGCTGCCCTCCCCTATTGGTGCACATGCGAAACAGGACTTTATGAGTGGGTCAGCTGCAAGAAAAAGGAAAAGACAAGCCCTTTATGACATCAGAGAAATCAAGGCAGCAGAGGGAACGGGTGTGCAGTAGTAGGCTGGCTGCAATAACCAGGAAGAGACAGCCTGCCCCCTGATGACGCCAGAGAAGGAGAGGGTGGTGCAGGACCGGGTTTTGCAGCGATGGGCTAGCTGCAATAACCAACGAGAGACGGCCGGCTCCCAGATGACATAAGAAAAGAAGAGGGTGATATGGGAACGGGTGTGCAGTGGCAGGACAGCTGCAATAACCAGAAAGAGACATCCGGCCCCCTGAGGACATCAGAGAAGAAGAGGATGGTATGGGACCAGATGCTCAGCTGTGGGCCAGCTGCAATGTGCAGGAAGAAACAGCAGGCCCCCTGATGATACCAGAGAAGAGACTGGTGCAGAATCGGGTGCACAGTGGCAGGACAGTTGCAATAACCAAGAAGAATCAGTCGGCCCCCTGATGACACCAGAGGAGAAGAGACCGGTACGGGATCAGGTGCGCAGTGGCAGGCCAGCTGCAATAACCAGGATAAGTCAGCTGGCCCCCTGATGATACCAGAGCAGAAGAGATTGGTGCAGAATCGGGTGCGCAGTAGCAGGCCAGCTGCAATAACCATGAAGAGACAGTTGTCCTCCTGATGACACCAGACAAGAAAAGGTCAGTATGGGACGGGGTGTGCAGCAACGGTTCAGCTGTAATAACTAGGAAGAGACACCCGTCCCCCTGATGACACCAGAGAAGAAGAGGGCGGTGCGGGTTCAGCTTTTGCAATGGTGGGCCGGCTGCTATAACCAGTGAGAGATAGCCGGCCCCTTGATAACAAAGCACTATACCGGTCTCCTGAAATATGTGTAGCACCCTCTACTTTAGGTAGGTGCTAGAAGTAGGATTTTTTTGAGTGCGGGTATATTTAATCAGACCTAGCCTGTTTGTTTCCATCTGTTAGGGCTGAGAGTGGCCTAGAGTAGCAGCAGGTGTCTTACATGCAGCATCGCTTCTCGGTTACCTCCCTCTGGCTTCTAGAGGATTCTAGAAGAGAGGAGGGGAAGAGTGGTGGAGCTGCCTGGGGTGTTTTAAGGAGCCCTGACCAATCCCCAACTTGGTCTGGCAGGGGTTAGGCCTCCTTAAATACCTAGAGTCAGCCCTGCTGGCGAGGAGTTGTCGGGTGGAAGAAGCTGGAGATGGAGCACTAGGTTGTCGGGGCCTTTGAGGCACTCCCCAGTCTGGGGGAGGGGGGGCAAGTCGGAGCCTTTCTGAGAAACAAATAAGGATCTGGACAGGATTTACAGAGAGGAAGTGAGAAGGACAACGGGAGCTAGTGTTCCTGGGCAAGTCGCCAGGAGGGATCCAAGGGAGTGCAGCCAGGAGGGTTGGTGCGTGACAAGCACAGTTGGGAGAGCTGGGGAGGCATGCCAGAGCGGACTGGGAGAGTGCAGTCTGAGATGGATGTAGAGCCAGCAGGAGAGACTGTGATGTCATGGGCAGTGGAGTCGGGCAGCTGCAGCCAGGAAGGCTGGCAGGGCCTAAAGAGGACTAACTGAGAGCAGTGGTTCACCATAGGACAGCTAGCATTCAAAGACTTTTCTTTCACTATTTGTTGCTACACTGAGGGGGTCCGCGGTCCCTGCCTGCAAATGGTAGTTGCTAAGGCCTGTCAGAGTTGGGCCTACCATTAGGGTTGCCACCTTTTCTTCAAGCCAAACCCGAACACTTTTGCAGCACAGGGCAATTTTTTTAATTTTTTTTTTTTTTTGCTGTAAACACTATAGTATTATAAAAGACCTGGGATACATTTGGGTGCCCCAAGGAGAATAGTAATGTAGTGCACAGAGCGCGCCTTGGCAAACAGTGGGTGTGGCCAAATTGCTCTTGCTGACATTATCACCCTACCCTTCAGTCAAACCTGCCCCCAAACAGCTGCCCGCAGCTCCCGGACGGCAACAGATTTGTGTATGACTATCTCAGTTACTTTGGGAGCCACAGCCTGGTCTGAATAATGTTCAGGTGGACTGAAACCCGGACACATGATTCAAAACCCGAACTGTCCGGGTAAATCTTGGACAGGTGGCAACCCTACCTACCATGTGCTAGCTATGCCTGGAACCAAGTATTGTACAAGAGAGAGAGAAACCGTCTACAAATAAGCATTGTGCTGGAGGAGGATGGAGTTCTTGAAGAGTATATAGAGGTTCCAACCGATCATCCAATTGATTATTCTATTGATTCTCGGCATCCCATAATTTCCCTTACCCTATCCAAGTTCAAAATCCCTCAATAAAACACAAAGCAAACAGACGGACTGTTCGCTGTCTCTAAGGTGAATGGGAAGGGAATGCCGGGCTGGGCAAAGGTGACAGGTGGGACCACAATATCCAGCAGCCCCTACGGGGGGCGTACGGCTGCATGTGTGATGTGAGTATTCCGGGGGGTGCAAGGAGAGTTTCCCCCAAAAAAAGGCATTTTTAGAGAGGGAGGTGTAGAAGTGGAATACCGAAAAGTAGGTGAGGAGGAAGGAGGTGTGCTTTAAAATCTGCATTAATTAAAAGGTTAAGACTACCCCCCTTTCATTAGTCGATCACAAAAACAAAACACAACATGTAATTGTGATGATAACAAATTGTGTTTGTGGAGGACTCAATGCATGACATCCCTTGTAATCTACATCAATATATTGATGGCCTGGCGCCCTATAATTGCTCTGACTAAAGGTGTATGCTAAAGCACCTAATGAAGTGGCCCTAATGTGGCTGTGACAACACAGACAACATGGCTATTAAAATGTCACAGCGTTCTGCCCAGGCATCTCTTTAGCAGAGAGATATGATCAGAATCTCCATAAAAAAAAATCTGAAATGAACCAGGGACCAGCTGATTTTATTAATCGCTATTATCCCCTTCTGAGCCATCATTCGATATCGAAGGCTTTTTAATTAGCACAGCAATATTATGATCATATATTATTGGTACACCCCGGTCAGAATTGAAAATGAAAGCTGAACACCACGTAAACATTTAAATACGCAGGTACAGTATCTGACAAAAGTGAGTACACCCCTTACATTTCTGAAAATATTTTATTCTATCTTTTCATGTGACAACACTGAAGAAATGACACTTTGCTACAATGTAAAGTAGTGAGTGTACAGCTTATATAACAGTGTAAATTTGCTGTCCCCTCAAAATAACTCAACATAACTCAACATACAGTCATTAATGTCTAAACCGCTGGCAACAAAAGTGAGTACACCCCTAAGTGAAAATGTCCAAATTGGGCACAATTAGCCATTTTCCCTTCCTGGTGTCATGCAACCCGTTAGTGTTACAAGGTCTCAGATATGAATGGGGAGCAGGTGTGTTAAATTTGGTGTTATCGCTCTCACTCTCTCATACTGGTCACTGGAAGTTCAACATGGCACCTCATGGCAAAGAACTCTCTGAGGATCTGAAAAAAAGAATTGTTGCTCTACATAAAGATACCCTAGGCTATAAGAAGATTGCCAAGACCCTGAAACTGAGCTGCAGCACGCTGGCCAAGACCATACAGCAGTTTAACAGGAGAGGTTCCACTCAGAACAGGCCTCGCCATGATTGACCAAAGGAGTTGAGTGCATGTGCTCAGCGTCATATCTAGAGGTTGTCTTTGGGAAATAGATGTATGAGTGCTGCAAGCATTGCTGCAGAGGTTGAAGGGGTGGGGGGTCAGCCTGTCAGTGCTCAGACCATACGCCGCACACTGCATCTAATTGGTCTGCATGGCTGTCATCCCAGAAGGAAGCCTCTTCTAAAGATGATGCACAAGAAAGCCCGCAAACAGTTTTCTGAAGACAAGTAGACTAAGGACATGGATTACTGGAACCATGTCCTGTGGTCTGATGAGACCAAGATAAACATATTTAATTCAGATGGTGTCAAGCGTGTGTGGGGGCAACCAGGTGAGGAGTACAAAGACAAGTGTGTCTTGCCTACAGTCAAGCATGGTGGTGGGAGTGTCATGGTCTGTGGCTGCATGAGTGCTGCCGGCACTGGGGAGCTACAGATCATTGAGGGAACCATGAATGCCAACATGTACTGTGACATACTGAAGCAGAGCATGATCCCCTCCCTTCGGAGACTGGGCCGCAGGGCAGTATTCCAACATGATAATGACTCCAAACACACCTCCAAGACGACCACTGCCTTGCTAAAGAACTTGAGGGTAAAGGTGATGGACTGGCCAAACCCTATTGAGCATCTGTGGGGTGTACTCACTTCTGTTGCCAGCAGTTTAGACATGAATGGCTGTGTGTTGAGTTATTTTCAGGGGACAGCAAGTGTACACTGTTATACAAGCTGTACACTCACTACTTTACATTGTAGCAAAGTGTCATCTCTTCAGTATTGTCACATGAAAAGATAGAATAACATATTTCCAAAAATGAGATTGGTGTACTCACTTTTGTGAGATACTGTAAAATGCAGAAGAAGCAGATGCCAAGGGTACCCAAAAAGGGCAGGACCTGCAATCCAATCAGCTAAAGTAGGCTACAATTCATGGAGGGGACATTTTGGACTTTTCCACTTGGGTTCTAAAGGACCTTGCCCCGAACACTAAGATTTTTATTTTGTTCCATGTAGTCCTGAGATTTATACAGCTCTGCCACACAGTAGAGGCCAGACAAAAGAGCTGATTTTTCTCTACTGCCGTTAAATGACACCTACAGGTCTTGTACCTCCCCTCAACTGTGATAGGACAGTACAAGGAGTAGCAGAAGACTGATGAGCTTATCTCTCTGTCATCATAAATAAAAAAATAGCGTTGCACTGTCCCATCAAATTATAAATGTGAATAAAGCGACTCCTGTGCCATAAAGTGACGTGTGTTTCAAAAGTGAGTTCTCATAAATCCACATGTAGATATAAACATATTATTAACATATAGTAATTGTAGTGCTGTTGGTAATTTGACAAAGTTATATACCTCAAGGAAGGATGAATAACTAATCTACTAAAAATAATGAAGATATTAGACCATATATATAAAGCTCTTGCTGTGCATATACAGAAATAAATATAATCATGTGTCTTACTCTCAAGGCTGGACATTAGAACATATACACATTGGAATCATAAACCATAAGAAATCAAAAAGTCCTTAGTATTCTGAATGGCTATCCGTGCTCTATCCCTTCACCATTATATACTACCCCCATGGTTACACAGGACCCCCTTCCCCATACCTACCCTCACAGTTACACAGAACCCCCTTCCCCATACTACCCTCATAATTACACAGGACCCCCTTCCCCATACTACCCTCATGATTACACAGGACCCCCTTCCCCATACTACCCTCACAGTTACACAGAACCCCCTTCCCCATACTACCCTCAAGGTTACACAGGACCCCCTTCCCCATACTCCCCTTATGATTAGACAGGACCCCTTTCAACAGACTACCCTCATGATTACACAGGACCCCCTTCCCCATACTACCCTCATGATTACACAGGACCCCCTTCCCCATACTACCCGCACAGTTACACAGAACCCCCTTCCCCATACTACCCTCAAGGTTACACAGGACCCCCTTCCTCATACTACCCTCAAGGTTACACAGGACCCCCTTCCCCATACTCCCCTTATGATTAGACAGGACCCCCTTCACCAGACTACCCTCATGATTACACAGGACCCCCTTCCCCATACTACCCTCATGATTACACAGGACCCTCTTCCCCATACTACCCCCTTAATTACACAGGACCCCCTTCCCCATACTAACCCCATGATTACACAGGACCCTCTTCCCCATACTACCCTCATGGTTACACAGGATCCCCTTCCCCATACTACCCTCATGGTTACACGGGACCCCTTCCCCATACTACCCTCATGGTTACACAGGACCCCCTTCCCCATACTACCCTCATGGTTACACAGGATCCCCTTCCCTATACTACCCTCATGGTTACACGGGACCCCCTTCCCCATACTACCCTCATGGTTACACAGGACCCCCTTCCCCATACTACCCTCATGATTACACAGGACCCCCTTCCCCATGCTACCCCCTTAATTACACAGGACCCCCTTCCCCATACTAACCCCATGATTACACAGGACCCCCTTCCCCATACTACCCTCATGGTTACACAGGATCCCCTTCCCCATACTACCCTCATGGTTACATGGCACCCCCTTCCCCATACTACCCCCATGATTACACAGGACCCCCTTCCCCATACTACCCTCATGATTACACAGGACCCCCTTCCCTATACTACCCTCACAGTTACAGAGAACCCCCTTCCCCATACTACCCTCAAGGTTACACAGGACCCCCTTCCCCATACTCCCCTTATGATTAGACAGGACCCCTTTCAACAGACTACCCTCATGATTACACAGGACCCCCTTCCCCATACTACCCTCATGATTACATAGGACCCCCTTCCCCATACTACCCTCATGATTACACAGGACCCTCTTCCCCATACTACCCCCTTAATTACACAGAACCCCCTTCCCCATACTAACCCCATGATTACACAGGACCCTCTTCCCCATACTACCCTCATGGTTACACAGGATCCCCTTCCCCATACTACCCTCATGGTTACACGGGACCCCCTTCCCCATACTACCCTCATGGTTACACAGGACCCCCTTCCCCATACTACCCTCATGGTTACACAGGATCCCCTTCCCCATGCTACCCCCTTAATTACACAGGACCCCCTTCCCCATACTAACCCCATGATTACACAGGACCCCCTTCCCCATACTACCCTCATGGTTACACAGGATCCCCTTCCCCATACTACCCTCATGGTTACATGGCACCCCCTTCCCCATACTACCCCCATGATTACACAGGACCCCCTTCCCCATACTACCCTCATGATTACACAGGACCCCCTTCCCTATACTACCCTCACAGTTACAGAGAACCCCCTTCCCCATACTACCCTCAAGGTTACACAGGACCCCCTTCCCCATACTCCCCTTATGATTAGACAGGACCCCTTTCAACAGACTACCCTCATGATTACACAGGACCCCCTTCCCCATACTACCCTCATGATTACACAGGACCCCCTTCCCCATACTACCCTCATGATTACACAGGACCCTCTTCCCCATACTACCCCCTTAATTACACAGAACCCCCTTCCCCATACTAACCCCATGATTACACAGGACCCTCTTCCCCATACTACCCTCATGGTTACACAGGATCCCCTTCCCCATACTACCCTCATGGTTACACGGGACCCCCTTCCCCATACTACCCTCATGGTTACACAGGACCCCCTTCCCCATACTACCCTCATGGTTACACAGGATCCCCTTCCCTATACTACCCTCATGGTTACACGGGACCCCCTTCCCCATACTACCCTCATGGTTACACAGGACCCCCTTCCCCATACTACCCTCATGATTACACAGGACCCCCTTCCCCATGCTACCCCCTTAATTACACAGGACCCCCTTCCCCATACTAACCCCATGATTACACAGGACCCCCTTCCCCATACTACCCTCATGGTTACACAGGATCCCCTTCCCCATACTACCCTCATGGTTACATGGCACCCCCTTCCCCATACTACCCCCATGATTACACAGGACCCCCTTCCCCATACTACCCTCATGATTACACAGGACCCCCTTCCCTATACTACCCTCACAGTTACAGAGAACCCCCTTCCCCATACTACCCTCAAGGTTACACAGGACCCCCTTCCCCATACTCCCCTTATGATTAGACAGGACCCCTTTCAACAGACTACCCTCATGATTACACAGGACCCCCTTCCCCATACTACCCTCATGATTACACAGGACCCCCTTCCTCATACTACCCTCATGATTACACAGTACTCCCTTCCCCTTACTACCCTCATGATTACACAGGACCCCCTTCCCCATACTACCCTCATGATTACACAGGACCCCCCTCCCCATACCACCCTCAAGGTTACACAGGACCCCCTTCCCCATACTACCCTCACAGTTACACAGAACCCCCTTCCCCATACTACCCTCAAGGTTACACAGGACCCCCTTCCCCATACTACCCTCAAGGTTACACAGGACCCCCTTCCCCATACTACCCTCAAGGTAACACAGGACCCCCTTCCCCATACTACCCTCAAGGTTACACAGGACCCCTTCCCCATACTCCCCTTATGATTAGACAGGACCCCCTTCACCAGACTACCCTCATGATTACACAGGACCCCCTTCCCCATACTACCCTCATGATTACACAGGACCCTCTTCCCCATACTACCCCCTTAATTACACAGGACCCCCTTCCCCATACTAACCCCATGATTACACAGGACCCTCTTCCCCATACTACCCTCATGGTTACACAGGATCCCCTTCCCCATACTACCCTCATGGTTACACGGGACCCCCTTCCCCATACTACCCTCATGGTTACACAGGACCCCCTTCCCCATACTACCCTCATGGTTACACAGGATCCCCTTCCCTATACTACCCTCATGGTTACACGGGACCCCCTTCCCCATACTACCCTCATGGTTACACAGGACCCCCTTCCCCATACTACCCTCATGATTACACAGGACCCCCTTCCCCATACTACCCTCATGATTACACAGGACCCCCTTCCCTATGCTACCCCCTTAATTACACAGGACCCCCTTCCCCATACTAACCCCATGATTACACAGGACCCCCTTCCCCATACTACCCTCATGGTTACACAGGATCCCCTTCCCCATACTACCCTCATGGTTACATGGCACCCCCTTCCCCATACTACCCTCATGGTTACACAGGACCCCCTTCCCCATACTACCGTTATGGTTACACAGGACCCCCTTCCCCATGCTGCTCCCATCATTACACAGGACCTCCCCTCCCCCATACTTTTCCTATCATTACAAAGGTCTTCCTCTCACATACTACCCCCTTCCTGCACACACCTGCACTGTCTCCCCAGTAGGCTCACCTTGATAGTATCCAGAGGATGTCAGGCGAACACCAGGCACACTCTGCCGAACCCTCCATTGAAGACATTTTTTAGCGGGCCGATGGTCTGCAGCTTGGTGAACATGGTGGGGGAGAGGGGTCGGTGTGACTGTGCCCGGGACTGACAGGTGCTCTCCCCGGACAAAGTTTACCTTTCCAAGCTTGCCAATTACCCCACAGGCTGCATACATAACACCCAACCAAGCACCAGCGCACCCAACATTCTGAGTGATAGCCAAATTCACTTATCAACTATTTGCAGGTAGTGAGGTCTCAAGGGCCAGCTGCTTTGGGCCCCACAACAATGACTGGGCAGCTGGGCCTTTTGCCCTGTGTAATAGAAATGATTGGCACCTTGCGCTGTTTCTCCTTCTCCCGGTCTAAGCTCTGCAGTACAGGGACTGCAAGAAACTGATACCAGGTCAGGCACTGGCATCTATTTAAAAAACAATTATATATACTTTATATATACAGTATATACAATTTATATATATATATATAGCTATGTAGATATATATATATATATATATATATATATATATATATATATATATATATATATATATATACAGTGCTGTGAAAAAGTTTTTGCCCCTTCCTGATTTTGTATTCTTTTGCATATTTGTCACACATAAATTATTCAGATCATCAAACAAATTTTAATCTTACACAAAAATAACCTTGAGTAAATATAAAATGCAGTTTTTGAATGATGATTTAATTTATTAAGGGCAAAAAGCTGTCCAAACCTGCCTGACCCTATGTGAAAAAGTAATTCATTTTAAATCATTTTAGGGTCACCCATGCACCGCCCCTTTTCGACAATGTAATTATCATATTATCATGGTCAGAGACTGCAGACGTAGTACCGTCCCTAGGATAAGTAATGGCTAATGGCCAACACGCCCTCTTACCAGACCCAGCGAAACTACAGCAGTAATCCCTCCGGCTGGACAATCGCTCACTCTGGGTTCTCCGGGGGCGACTCTGGTCAGTAGTTGGTGTAGCATGTCTGTACTCTGGTAGTGGCTCAGTCTTTCTCTCTCTGGTGGTGTTGGGCAGCATGACTCTCTCTGGTGGCGCTGGGCAGCGTAGCTCTCTCTCTGGCTTCCGCCCAGCACACTCCTTATTCTTTGTCCTGTAGTGCTCTCTCCCTCAGCTTTTTTCCAGGCTGTAGTCTCTCAATCTCTCTCTTGATCGAGCTGTAGCCTCCTCCCTGTGGAAAATGGGGCCACCAATCTTTGGGACTACATGTCCCATGATGCTCTCCTCTCCTAGTCTCCTTTGATTGGCCCTCAGTTATGGCAAATAGGAAAGGAACGGAACGGGCAGGAAGCTGGGCGGGGAACGTGGTGAGAGCCGCCGTCTATTCTCCCTGACAGGAGAAAGGGGGGGCGAGCGGGGGAAACCTCTGATAGCCCGCAGCTCGCCTTTCTCCTGTCACAGTGCCGCCGAGTTCTCTGCTGGACTGAGGAGGGAAAAGAGCCCAAAGTCACACTACACTGATGGGGGGCTTGAAAGCAACTTGATGGTGTTACCCCACTGGCGGGTGGCACCCGGGTGCGGGCTGCCCGCACCCTGATATCGACACAACTATGCTGAATTTAAGATCCGACCCCTTATTCCAGGGGGGGCACTTGACCCCCCTTGCCCCTACCTGCGGACGCCCCTTCCCTACTTGCTAAATCATGAATGAACTGCGATTAACCACATTTTAGAGTTAAATTTCACTTGCCACACCCAGGGCTGATTACTGCAAGACCTATTGAATCAAGAAATCACTTAAATAGAAGCTGTCTGACAAAGTGGAGCACACTAAAAGATCTCAAAAAGCAACACAGCATGCCGCGATCTAAAGAAATTCAAGAAAAGAAGATAAACTAAATAATTGACATGTATCAGTTTAGAAAGGGTTACAAAGCCATTGCTAAGGCTTTGGGACTCCAGCCAATCATGGTGAGAGCCATTATCCACAAAAGGAGAACACTTGGAAAAGTGGTGACCCTTCCCAGGAGTGGCTGGCCTACCAAAATTATTCCAAGAGCACAAGGACGACTCATCCAGGAGGTCATAAAAGAATCCAGAAGAACATCTAAAGAACTGCAGGCCTCACTTGCCTCAGGGTCAGTGTTCATGATTCAACAATAAGAAAGAGACTATCATCCATGGGAGAGTCATCTATGGGAGAGTTCCAAGGCCAAAACCACTGCTGACCAAAAAAGAACACAAAGGCTAATTACACATTGGCCACAAAACATCTTGATTTATCTCCAAGACTTTTGGGCAAATATTCTGTGGACTGATGAGACAAAAGTTGAACTTTTTGGAAGGTGTATGTCCCGTTACACCTGGCAAAAAACTAACACAGTATTTCATAAAAAGAACATCATACCAACAGTCAGACAAGGAAGTGGTAGTGTGATGGTCTGGTGCTGCTTTGCAGCTTCAGGACCTGGACAACTTGCCATAACTGAAGGACCCAAGAATTCTGCACTCTACCAGAAAATCCTGAAGGACAATGTCCGGCCATCAATTCCTGACCTCAACCGCACTTGGGTTATGCAGCAGGACAATGATCCCAAACACACCAGCAAATGGTTCAAAAAAACAAAACAAAATGAAGGTTACGGAGTGGGCTAGTCAAAGTCTGGACTTAAATCCTATTCATATGCTGTGGCATGACCTTAAACAGGCCATTCATGCTGGAAAACCCTCCAATGTGGCTGAATTAAAACAATCTCCTGGGGAGACCAGATATAGTGAATGCAAGCTCCTGGGGAGACCAGATATAGTGAATGCATGGTCCTAGGGAGACCAGAAATAGTGAATTCAGTGTCCTGGGGAAACCAGATATAGTGAATGCAGGGTCCTGGGGAGACCAGATATAGTGAATGCAGGGTCCTGGGGAGAACAGATATAGTGAATGCAGGCTTCTGGGGAGACCAGATATAGTGAATGCAGGGTCCTGGGGAGACCAGATATAGTGAATGCAGGGTCCTGGGGAAACCAGATATGGTGAATGCAGGCTCCTGGGAAGACCAGAAATAGTGAATACAGGCTTCTGGAGAGACTAGATATAGTGAATGCAGGCTCCTGGGGAGACCAGATATAGTGAATGCAGGGTCCTGGGGAGACCAGATATAGTGAATGCAGGGTCCTGGGGAGACCAGATATAGTGAATGCAGGGTCCTGGGAAGACCAGATATTGTGAATGCAGGGTCCTGGGGAGACTAGATATAGTGAATGTAGGGTCCTGGGAAAACTAGGTTTGGTGAATGCAGGGTCCTGGGGAGACCAGATATAGTGAATACAAGCTTCTGGGGAGACCAGATATAGTGAATGCAGGGTCCTGGGGAGACCAGATATAGTGAATGCAGGGTCCTGTGGAGACCAGATATAATGAATAGAGCCTTCTGGGGAGACCAGATATGGTGAATGCAGAGTCCTGGGGAGACCAAAAATAGTGAATGTAGGGTCCTGGGGAGACCAGGTATAGTGAATGCAGGCTCCTGGGGAGATCAGATATAGTGAATGCAGGCTCCTGGGGAGACCAGATATAGTGAATGCAGGCTCCTGGGGAGACCAGATATAGTGAATGCAGGCTCCTGGGGAGACCAGATATAGTGAATGCAGGCTCCTGGGGAGACCAGATATAGTGAATGCAGGGTCCTGGGGAGACCAGATATAGTGAATGCAGGGTCCTGGGGAGACCAGATATAGTGAATGCAGGGTCCTGGGAAGACCAGATATTGTGAATGCAGGGTCCTGGGGAGACTAGATATAGTGAATGTAGGGTCCTGGGAAAACTAGGTTTGGTGAATGCAGGGTCCTGGGGAGACCAGATATAGTGAATACAAGCTTCTGGGGAGACCAGATATAGTGAATGCAGGGTCCTGGGGAGACCAGATATAGTGAATGCAGGGTCCTGTGGAGACCAGATATAATGAATAGAGCCTTCTGGGGAGACCAGATATGGTGAATGCAGAGTCCTGGGGAGACCAAAAATAGTGAATGTAGGGTCCTGGGGAGACCAGGTATAGTGAATGCAGGCTCCTGGGGAGACCAGATATAGTGAATGCAGGCTCCTGGGGAGACCAGATATAGTGAATGCATGGTCCTGGGAGACCAGATATAGTGAATGCATGGTCCTGGGAGACCAGATATAGTGAATGCAGGGTTCTGGGGAAACCAGATATAGTGAATGCAGGGTCCTGGGGAGACCAGATATAGTGAATGCAGGGTCCTGGGAAGGCCAGATATTGTGAATGCACGGTCCTGGGGAGACTAGATATAGTGAATGCAGGGTCCTGGGGAAACCAGATATGGTGAATGCAGGCTCCTGGGAAGACCAGAAATAGTGAATACAGGCTTCTGGAGAGACTAGATATAGTGAATGCAGGCTCCTGGGGAGACCAGATATAGTGAATGCAGGGTCCTGGGGAGACCAGATATAGTGAATGCAGGGTCCTGGGAAGACCAGATATTGTGAATGCAGGGTCCTGGGGAGACTAGATATAGTGAATGTAGGGTCCTGGGAAAACTAGGTTTGGTGAATGCAGGGTCCTGGGGAGACCAGATATAGTGAATACAAGCTTCTGGGGAGACCAGATATAGTGAATGCAGGGTCCTGGGGAGACCAGATATAGTGAATGCAGGGTCCTGTGGAGACCAGATATAATGAATAGAGGCTTCTGGGGAGACCAGATATGGTGAATGCAGAGTCCTGGGGAGACCAAAAATAGTGAATGTAGGGTCCTGGGGAGACCAGGTATAGTGAATGCAGGCTCCTGGGGAGACCAGATATAGTGAATGCAGGCTCCTGGGGAGACCAGATATAGTGAATGCATGGTCCTGGGGAGACCAGATATAGTGAATGCAGGGTTCTGGGGAAACCAGATATAGTGAATGCAGGGTCCTGGGGAGACCAGATATAGTGAATGCAGGGTCCTGGGAAGGCCAGATATTGTGAATGCAGGGTCCTGGGGAGACTAGATATAGTGAATGTAGGGTCCTGGGAAAACTAGGTTTGGTGAATGCAGGGTCCTGGGGAGACCAGATATAGTGAATACAAGCTTCTGGGGAGACCAGATATAGTGAATGCAGGGTCCTGGGGAGACCAGATATAGTGAATGCAGGGTCCTGTGGAGACCAGATATAGTGAATAGAGGCTTCTGGGGAGACCAGATATGGTGAATGCAGAGTCCTGGGGAGACCAGAAATAGTGAATGTAGGGTCCTGGGGAGACCAGATATAGTGAATGCAGGCTCCTGGGGAGACCAGATATAGTGAATGCAGGCTCCTGGGGAGACCAGATATAGTGAATGCATGGTCCTGGGGAGACCAGATATAGTGAATGCAGGGTTCTGGAGAGACTAGATATAGTGAATGCAGGCTCCTGGGGAGACCAGATATAGTGAATGCAGGGTCCTGGGGAGACCAGATATAGTGAATGCAGGGTCCTGGGAAGACCAGATATTGTGAATGCAGGGTCCTGGGGAGACTAGATATAGTGAATGTAGGGTCCTGGGAAAACTAGGTTTGGTGAATGCAGGGTCCTGGGGAGACCAGATATAGTGAATACAAGCTTCTGGGGAGACCAGATATAGTGAATGCAGGGTCCTGGGGAGACCAGATATAGTGAATGCAGGGTCCTGTGGAGACCAGATATAATGAATAGAGGCTTCTGGGGAGACCAGATATGGTGAATGCAGAGTCCTGGGGAGACCAGGTATAGTGAATGCAGGCTCCTGGGGAGACCAGATATAGTGAATGCAGGCTCCTGGGGAGACCAGATATAGTGAATGCATGGTCCTGGGGAGACCAGATATAGTGAATGCAGGGTTCTGGGGAAACCAGATATAGTGAATGCAGGGTCCTGGGGAGACCAGATATAGTGAATGCAGGGTCCTGGGAAGGCCAGATATTGTGAATGCAGGGTCCTGGGGAGACTAGATATAGTGAATGTAGGGTCCTGGGAAAACTAGGTTTGGTGAATGCAGGGTCCTGGGGAGACCAGATATAGTGAATACAAGCTTCTGGGGAGACCAGATATAGTGAATGCAGGGTCCTGGGGAGACCAGCTATAGTGAATGCAGGGTCCTGTGGAGACCAGATATAGTGAATAGAGGCTTTTGGGGAGACCAGATATGGTGAATGCAGAGTCCTGGGGAGACCAGAAATAGTGAATGTAGGGTCCTGGGGAGACCAGATATAGTGAATGCAGGCTCCTGGGGAGACCAGATATAGTGAATGCAGGGTCCTGGGGAAACCAGATATGGTGAATGCAGGCTCCTGGGAAGACCAGAAATAGTGAATACAGGCTTCTGGAGAGACTAGATATAGTGAATGCAGGGTCCTGGGGAGAACAGATATAGTGAATGCAGGGTCCTGGGGAGACCAGATATAGTGAATGCAGGGTCCTGGGGAAACCAGATATGGTGAATGCAGGCTCCTGGGAAGACCAGAAATAGTGAATAAAGGCTTCTGGAGAGACTAGATATAGTGAATGCAGGCTCCTGGGGAGACCAGATATAGTGAATGCAGGGTCCTGGGGAGACCAGATATAGTGAATGCAGGGTCCTTGGGAGACCAGATATAGTGAATGCAGGGTCCTGGGAAGACCAGATATTGTGAATGCAGGGTCCTGGGGAGACTAGATATGGTGAATGTAGGGTCCTGGGGAGACCAGATATGGTGAATGCAGGGTCCTGGGGAGACCAGATATAGTGAATACAAGCTTCTGGGGAGACCAGATATAGTGAATGCAGGGTCCCGGGGAGACCAGATATAGTGAATGGGTCCTGGGGAGACCAGATATAGTGAATAGAGGCTTCTGGGGAGACCAGATATAGTGAATGCAGAGTCCTGGGAAGACCAGAAATAGTGAATGTAGGGTCCTGGGGAGACCAGATATAGTGAATGCAGGCTCCTGTGGAGACCAGATATAGTGAATGCAGGATCCTGGCGAGACCAGATATAGTGAATGCATGGTCCTGGGGAGACCAGATATAGTGAATTCAGGGTTCTGGGGAAACCAGATAAAGTGAATGCAGGGTCCTGGGGAGACCAGATATAGTGAATGCAGGCTCCTGGGGAGACCAGATATAGTGAATGCAGGGTCCTGGGGAGACCAGATATAGTGAATGCAGGGTTCTGGGGAGACCAGATATAGTGAATGCAGGGTCCTGGGGAGACCAAATATAGTGAATGCAGGGTCCTGGGAAGACCAGATATAGTTAATGTACTGTCGTGGGAAGACCAGATATAGTGAATATAGGGTCGTGGGGAGACCAGATATAGTGAATGCAGGGTCCTGGGGAGACCAGATATAGTGAATGCAGGCTCCTAGGGAGACCAGATATAGTGAATGCAGGGTCCTGGGGAGACCATATATAGTGAATGCAGGGTCCTGGGGAAACCAGATATGGTGAATGCAGGGTCCTGGGGAGACCAGATATAGTGAATGCAGGGTCCTGGGGAGACCAGATATAGTGAATGCAGGCTCCTGGGCAGACCAGGTATAGTGAATGCAGGGTCCTGGGGAGACCAGATATAGTGAATGCAGGGTCCTGGGGAGACCAGATATAGTGAATGCAGGGTCCTGGGAAGACCAGATATAGTGAATGCAGGGTCCTGCGGAGACCAGATATAGTGAATGCAGGGTCCTGGGTTTAGTAATACTTTAAGGCTTGACATGTTAGATATCTAATTACTCAGTACAACCTCATCTTTTATATTTTACCAAAAAATGGGTAATATAGTGCATTTTTGTGCCCTAAAATAAACTTTTGTGTACTTTTTTTTTTACTGAAAATCACATTAATGTCATGTGACAAAATTGTATTGACCACCATTTTATTCTCCAGGACCTTTGCTTTCAGAAAATATATGATGTTTTGGGGTTTTAAGGCCTACATAAATTTTTTTAAATGTGTGCAAAAAAAATAAAAATACGTCTCCAGCAGTAAAAGGGTTAACCTTTGAACCGCTCAGTATACGATTCTTGGATCAGCCACGGAAAATCACAAAACTGTACAAGTCATCTGATATTCTAAAAAGAAAATAAAAACAAGGCAGGATTGTGCTCCGGAATGAAGCCATGTCCTTCAATATAGAAAACAAAAGTAAAGAGAACCCAGAAGTTTAATAATTGGCACGCTGAGATGTGCCACTCATCAGCCCCGGGTGCCCCGCAGCTCGCCGGCCCTTTCCTTGCCCCCAGCTGCTCTCCGGCCCCCGGTGAAAGGGCTGAGATATTTCTTTGCATTGCTGCAGCAGCAGAGAAAAGTTGAGCTAATCCTCTTTTTCCAGAGAAGGGGGGGGGGGGGGGGGGCCGAGATCGTTATCTTTAGCTGTGTGCTGCCTGCCCGTTCCTTTCTATCTTGCAAGTTCCTTCTCGCCTAATTGAACATCAGATCTCCCCGGCTCTGGTTCACAGCAATCTTGGGGCCTTGTCAGGGGAAAAAAAAAAAACACACGTGGAATTGGAGAATAAGAAAAGCTGCCTGGCGGACAATGACAGACTGCGAAACGCGTGTTCATTTATTGCTCGTGTCGTTATTGCAGATGGCATGAGCAAAATGTTTGATCTAACACAGCCCTGCAAGATCTTACAGAATATGTAAACCCAATTACTAAAACCTCCTACGTGCTTGTGAATGTCATTTCAAAAAGTTCTTTTAAATGTTTTCTTGAATCAGCAGCTTTCATTAAAATAATCCCTGGTGATCCTGCCATGAAGGTCCTTGTTCCGGCACTTCCTGTTATAGGGTGACAGCGCTCAGCCCCTGTCTCCCAATTGTGCTCCTGTGTTGTCCCCAGTGGGGTATTTTGGTATTTGTCCCACCCCTTCCTGTTTAAGATCCACCCCTTCATCTGTAAACTCCTAGACTCGCACACCGGCTCTCACCTCTTCACCAATCCCCCCTACCCTTCACAAATCCCCCCCCCCAACACTTTTCACAGCTCTCACTACTTCACTCCCCCCCACTCATCACAAATTGCCCCCCCCTAACTCTTCACAAACCCCCCCCCCACTCTCCACAGCTCTCACTTTTTCACATCCCCCCTCTTCACAAATTGCCCCCCCCCCCACTGTTCACAGCTCTTACCTCTTTCCACCCCCTCCAGGCCCTCCACTCTTCACAAATTGCCCCCGCCCCACTCTTCACAGCTGTCATCTCTTCACAACCTACCCCCTCTTCACACCCCCCACTCTTCACAGCTCTCACATCTTCACACACCCCCCACTCTTCACAAATTCCCCCCCCTACTCTTCACAGATCTGACCTCTACACCCCCACTCTTCACAGCTCTGACCTCTGCACCCCCACTCTTCACAGCTCTGACCTCTGCACACCCCCCACACTTCACAAATTGCCCCCCCCCACTCTTCACAGCTCTCACCTCTTCACACCCCCCACTCTTCACAAATTGCCCCCCCCCCACTCTTCACAGCTCTGACCTCTGCACCCCCACTCTTCACAGCTCTGACCTCTGCACCCCCCTCTTCACAGCTCTCACCTCTTCACACCCCCCCCCCCCACTGTTCACAAATTGCCCCCCCACTCTTCACAGCTCTTACCTCTTCTCACCCCCCACGCTTCACAAATCCCCCCCCCCCACTCTTCACAGCTCTTACCTCTTCACACACCCCCACTTTTCACAAATTGCCCCCCCCCCACTCTTCACAGCTCTCACCTCTTCACACCCCCCACTCTTCACAAATCCCCCCCCCACTCTTCACAGTTCTCACCTCTGCACCCCCCCTTCACAGCTCTCACCTCTTCACACCCCCCCAATCTTCACAAATCCCCCCCCACTCTTCCTAAATCCCCCCCACACACACACACACACCTTCACAGCTCTCACCTCTTCCCAAATCTAGACATGTGCTGTTTGTTTCGTTACAAATTTAAATTCAGACTAATTTTCTTTTTCGAAAAATGCGGATGTATCCGAATTTCCAAATGACAATAGTACAGAATTTAAACAAATCTGAAATAATAAAATCCGAAATTGAATTGATTTGAATAGTTTTCAAATTGATTTAGAATAGTTTTCAAATTTGAATAGTTTTCCAATTTCCAAAGAGAATAAAATAGAATAGAAAATAAAGGAATTAAATAGAAAAAAATAGAATAGAAAAGAATATAACAGAAAATAAAAGAATATAATATAATATAGTAAAACAGAAGAAAATAGAAAATAAAAGAATAGAATAGAATAGAATAAAAAAAATAATAGAATAAAATAGAAAGAATATAATCATCTTCTGAAATTCAAATTTCAATTAGAATAAATTTGAATTTGAATACATAAGAAAAGAAAAAAAAAGAATAGAATAAAAGAGACTATAATAAAAGAGAAAAGAATAGAAAATAATAGAATTAAAAAAACAATATAATATAACCATGTCCCAACATTCAATTATAATTAATTTGAATTTGAATATAATAAAAAAGTATAGATTGGAGTAGAATAGAAAAAAACAGAATAGTATAGAAAAAAACAACAAAATAGAATAGAAAGAGTATAACCATCTTCCGAAATTTGAATAGAATAAATTCAAATTTGAACAGAAAAGAATAGAATAGAATAGAATAAACAAATAGAAAAAGAAGAGAATTTAAAAAAAAACAAGAATAAAATAGAATAGAAAGAATATAATCATTTCCCAAAATTCAATTAGAATCAACTTATATTTAAATAGAATAGAATAGAAAAGAATCGATTAGAATAGGAAGATGGTTATATTCTTTCTATTCAATTCTAGTCAATGTTTTTTTCTATACTATTCTGTTATTTTTTGAATTGATTCTATTTTAATTTTGGGAAATAGTTATATTATTTCTATTTTATTCTATTGTTTTTTTAATTATATTCTTTTCTATTCTATTCTTTTCTATTCAAATTTCAGAAGATGGTTATATTCTTTCTATTTTATTCTATTCTTTTTTTTATTCTATTCCATTATATTCTATTCTTTTATTTTCTGTTATAGTCTTTTTTATTTTATTATATATTTTTTCTATTCTATTCCTTTATTTTCTATTCTATTTTATTCTTTTTGGAAAATGGAAAACTATTTGAATTCTAAAACTATTAGAATTTAAAAACTATTCGAAATTGATTTGAAAACTATTCGAATTCTGAAAATTCTAATCCATTCGAATACGAATAAATGAGACAAATTCCGAAAAGGAATTAAATGGATTAAACGAATCTAACGAAACGAATTTATGTAAATAACGATTCGAAACAAAACAAATGTGGGTACTGCTGGCGGGTACTGCTGGTATGTACTGCTGGCTGGTACTGCTGGCTGGTTCCCAACCCACCATCCACAAGCATCAAGCTGGTGGGGACAACTGGCTGGTACTGCTGGCGGATACTGCTGGTGGGTACTGCTGGCTGGTACTACTGGCTAGTGCTACTGGTGGGTACTGCTGGTGGGTACGGCTGGTGGGTACTGCTGGCCGGTACTCCTGGTGGGTACTCCTGCTGGTTCCTAACCTACCATCCACAAGCATCAAGCTGGTGGGGATGGCTGGCTCGTACTGCAGGTGTGTACTGCTGGCTGGTACTGTTGGATGGTTCCCAACCCACCATCCACAAGCATCAAGCTGGTGGGGACTGCTAGCTGGTACTGCTGGCTGTTACTGCTGGCTGTTGCTGCTGGTGGGTACTGCTGGCTGCTTCCCAACCCACCATCCACAAGCATCAAGCTGGTGGGGACAGCTGGCTGGTACTGCTGGCAGGTACTGCTGGTGGGTACCGCTGGCTGGTACGATTGGTGGGTACTGCTGGGGGCACCAATGGTGGGTACTGCTGGCTGATACTGCTGGTGGGCACTGCTGGTGGGTACTGCTGGCTGGTTTCCAACCCACCATCCCTAAGCATCAGTGTGACAGAAGCCAGCGCTGGAGGAAGCATGCGGCTACAGTAGAGAGCAGAGCCTGTACTCCGCCTGTATCGTTCCTGTCACAGGCGGAGTACATTTGGTATCACTGCCTGTGACAGGAGCCGGCACTATACAGGAAACATCAGCTCTGCTTTCTCTAGTGCCGGCTCCGTTCTTCACACTGATGCTTGGGGAAGGCGGGTCGGGAACCCACGATCTAGGCTTGCCAACCCGCCATCCCAGAGCAGGAGGTGGCGGGTCACATCAGAGGGTGCCGCGGGCCGCATGTCGCCAGCAGGCCAGCGGTTGTGCACCCCTGCTTTAGAACCACTGTAATTTTATTTTGTTACTATATAAAGGAAGAAATAGCTAAAAATGTTAAACAAAAAACTTTCAGTTATAACACATATCAAAATCCAGAACAGTAGGAAAACCCTTGAAATGACTTCCTTTCCTTTTTTCGTAAGTGGACACTAGAGCTGCATGATTCTGGCTAAAATGAGAATCACAATTTTTTTTTGCTTAGAATAAAGATCACAATTCTCTCACGATTCTTGGCGTAACATCATCTTTCACAATATACAAAAAAAATCAGGCCAACTTTACTGTTTAGTCTTTTTTTTTATTAATTGAAGTGTATTTTTTCACAAAAACAAAAATAAGTTTGAAAGACCACTGCGCAAATACAGTGTGACATAAAATATTGCAACTACCGCCATTTTATTCTCCAGGGTCTCTGCTAAACATATATATATATAATGTTTGGAGGTTCTAAGTAATTTTCTAGCCGAAAATACGGATTTAACTTGTAAGCAACAAGTGTCAGAAAAAGGCTTAGTCTTTAAGTGGTTAAACTGACCTCACTTACAGACAGAAGTTCATCCCTATGATCTAAAAGAAATAAAAGAAATCGCATTGTGTGCAATGGCTAGGTATTACGGATAAACCCCCAAACACTTTATACTACCCCCCCCCCCCCACTATCATTGGTGGCCAAGATTATCTGATTTTTTCGCCACATCTTTTGGAAATGATGAAACGTGTTATTGAGGGGGTTAAAACATGGTGCTTGGTAATGGAGCACGGAGGTTTAATGTACAGATAGGCAGCATAAGGGAGGTACGGGGTTAATATACAGGTCACAGAGACAGGATGGAGCTGACATATACTGTAGAGGGGTGAATGACACAATTTCTTGTACCGTTCCTCAGTGCGCTCACAGTACAGTGCTCGGACAAGTGCCAGGGCGCATGCAAGAGCACTTAAAAAAAATGATGCTTTAAAATGTCATCCTGCCCTCAGGAGTGTTTCACCCATCAATTCATGTACAACGGGCGGACAGCAAGTTGTTAAAGGAAACTTGCACTTAAAATGTGAGTAAAGGCAAAACTTTATTTTAGTTTTGGATAGAGTGGAGAGGAATTAGAACCCTTGTCAGGTTTTTATTGCTGTCTGTGCTCCCATTATGCAGATCAACCCTCCCTATTTGTCCAGTTTACAGTTATCACCGAAAGTGAAAGTACCGGAAAATCACAAGTTTTGGGTTGACAGTAATAGAGGGGAAACCTTCCAATAGGGACATTAGTTCTGGTGACAACCCCGGGATTCCCTCACTATGGAGGGATTTTCTCTCACTTCCTGTTTTGACTAAGGGACAGGAAGTGAAGGAAAATGTCCCCAATGGGAAGATAGCAGATAGCAGATAGCAAAAAAACTGACAGGGTTATAACCCTCCCTTACTCTATCCAAAATGAAAGAAAAAAATGTTTGCCTTTAGCTCTACTTTAGGGTAATATGTAGGTTTAATAGATGACCTCTTGAAAATGCTAGTAACATTTCAAACAGAAAAAGCTTTAATCAACAGTCTGATTGTTTTGTTCTCAGAGAACACTCGTCTGGGGCCCCCTGTAAATTGACTGGATTAGGAATCTATGATTTTTTGGGGTTTGCGGAAGCTCTGAACAGGATTCAGGGTTCTTTTTTCATACTCAGGTCTCCATCTCTGGGGCTTTCTAATGGCTGGTTGGTGGGTTCTTGGGGGTCCTGTGCTGCTTAAATCCTACAGGTAGCCAGGCAGGGTGTTGGCCCCTCAGGCTGTGGGTTTTTTGTGTGTGGTAAGGGGCACCTCAAAAAATGAAGTCATAAATATGAAGGTTTCAGGTCCAGATTTTGTTGATGATTGGTCAAAGGTGTACAGACAGTGTGTTTTGAGGGATTTTTCAGGGCTGAGCGATAATATTGGACATTTGCTGTTGAATCACTTGCAAGACCACATAAGGTCCATAATATTGTATTACCATATAATACTCAACATTCTGAACTAGAGTCATGACGAAAATGGAGCAGTTGAGCCACTCGGAAGACCATATAAAGTCCATATTATTGTATTACCATATAATACCCCAAATTCTCACCTACAGCTCTGAAGGAGGAGCAGTTGAACCACTTGGAGGACCATATCAGGTCCATATTATTGTATTACCATATAACACCCAAAATTCTCAAATAGAGTCCTGAAGAAGGAGGAGTAGTTGTACCACTTTGAGGACCATATGAAGTCCATATTATTGTATTGCCATATAACACCCTAAATTCTCAACTAGAGTCCCGAAGAAGGAGGAGCACTTTGTGGACCATATGAGGTCCATATTATTGTATTACCATATAACACCTTACATTCTCACCTACAGCCCTAAAGGAGGAGCAGTTGAACCACTTGGAGGACCACATAAGGTCTATATTATTGTATAACCATATAACACATAACATTCTCAACTAGAGCCCTGCAGGAAGAGGAGCATTTGAACCACTTGGAGGACCTCATAAGGTCCATATTATTGTATTACCATATAACACCCTACATTCTCACCTACAGCCCTGGAGGAGGAGCAGTTGAACCACTCGGAGGACCTCATAAGGTCCATATTACTGTATTACCATATAACACCCAACATTCTCGCCAAAACCCCCTAAGAAGGAGGAGCAGTTGAACCTCTTGGATGACCAAATAAGGTCCATATTATTGTATTACCAGATAACATCCAATATTCTCACCTAGACCCCTGAAGAAGGGGCAGCCATATTCCTCCAAAACCCGTTACCTCTATACCTTTGACCCATCATCAGTAAAATCTGGAACTGAAAGTTTCAGGTGTATGACTTTTTACCCAAGGTGCTCACTTTGGCAACAAAGTCTTGCCAAATATACCAGTTGGGAAAACCTGAAAACTCCCTCTATTAATAAAGCCAGAAAACACAAACCACACAGAATAAATGATGGAGACCATAGTAGACAAGAAAGCAAAAAAATTTTATTGTCAAAATAGTAAACAGCATAGTAAACAAATTTTATCATAAGAAGACCTCTTCTCTTTTGGTTAGGGGATAAAAAAATACATTCACATTTTATTTAAAAGTATACAAAATGCTTAGGATTTGGGGTTACACCCAACAATTTCAGGGCATGTTGCCTTTGTGGTCGTGAAATGGTACGTAGATATGACTATGTATGGAGGCTTTATGAATACCCTTGTGTTGCAACTGTCATATGAATCATCCAAATTATAGGTCAGGACTCAATATAGGAGCCACCACCTGGGGTTCACTTTTTTTTAACTGAGCATCGTGGACAGACTCTCCAACTGTATACCTTTACCCAGCACAGTTCTGGTTTTTAAACATGCACGTTGATTTTTGGGCCATTTATTGGTCTCTACATAACTTTAGTGTCTTTATAAAAGGGAAATGTGGCTATGCCTGTAGTTCTATGAGGGGGCTGGTTGCACCAGGGAAAGTACGGTATATCTTTTTTTTCCTCTTTGAAATGTTGTAGGGTGTGTGTGGATATGATAAGGCTTGACACTTATGTTTACCCTTCCACATGCTGTCTGGCTCTCTCCATAACTTTTGTAGCTATCTATCTTATGGCATTAGTCTGGGTGGCAAATAGCTGTGGCATTAAATAAATATGATTCGCTAAACTTGCTGAGAATCCAAAAGGATGCAAAAAAGCTAAATATAAGCTTCATGGAGATGCCCACGTTCACATGTTTATGAATTTTATGAAGATGTGTGAATATTTTGGACGATATGTAGGTGTACATAAATTTAGTCTTCTTCTTTGCATCTTCTAAGTCTTGCTTTGGCTTCCTCCTGCCTGTTCCTCCAGGCAGAAATGATAGCATCATCATCATCCATTTCTTTTGCTTCCTCTTTGTTCTTTCTATACCGAGACCATCTTCCCTCAGAACTTTGACTTTCCATTGGATTTCCATTCTCTTTGTCCTCGTCATCTTCACTCTTCCTGGAACTTGGAGTAAATTTTCTTTTGGAGCTGAAATCAAATGAGTCCGGCTCACTGGAATCTTCAAGATCTTGAAAACGACTTGTTCTAGCTCTCCCAGTGCTGGAGAGGTCAATGTCGTCCAATCCGTTTCTGTCTTCTGAATGGTCACTGAAGTGGGGTTCCGGGCTCTCATTCTTCATGTACTGAGAGTTGTGAGCTTTAGAATTCCATACGTAGTTGCTTTCTTCTTCTGAGGATGCTGAAAACCTTGATGAAGATCGTTGGGTATCTCTGTAACTCTGGTAAGATGAAGAAGCGTCTTTGTCTTCTTCTGTTAATCTCCTGCTGTAATCCCCAACTTCAGAATTTGTCTCTCTCTGATGGTCTGATCTCCTTGCAATCTTTTCTGAAATGTTCTCACTTTCTGATGTTGTTTTGCTTTCGGTTTTCACATTATTGAGCCATTTGCTAATATTCCTCTCCAGCTCGGAGCTGGTACTCTTGGAACTGTAAAACTGACTGCCTGAATAGGAAGCCTTTTCTCTTTTGTCCCACTCTCGACTTGTAGACAGTCGGGAACTCTGAAAGTTTGTGCTTGAGACGCTCTCCTTCTCTTTTTCTTCCTCATCATTGTCTTTTGCCTTTTTCTTTTTGAACAAATAGCTGCGCTTGTTATCAGACACAACTTTTTCCTTACGATACTGGGATAATTTTTCTGTGAGCTCCTCTCTCAATTCGTTTTCTTTCTGGTTAAGCTTTTTCAGGTCAACATCATCCATGAAGAGTCCATACAAAGGCACACTGGTTTGGGTGATCTTCCTCTTTGCACTTGATATGTTTGTATTTGAACTCATTGATGTGTTGTAAGACAACACAGAGTCCGTACTCTTAAAGTCCCTTTGTTGCAGCCCAGAACCAGACAGGCAGGACCCATCAGCTCTACCAAGTATTGAAGATCTGTCGTCATCCGCTCTTCTTCCAAGATCTCCAGAAGCCATACTCATAGCTGAGGAAGCTCGGGACATCATCATGATCTCATTAGTTTTTTGAGCTATGGTTTCATTCACCACATTTGCTATCCAGTTTTGAATGCTTGTGATGGCATTGGCATCTCCAGCACCAGGAAGCAGATTGGGTGGAGGAGCTAGGGGTACCTGTGCTTGACTTGCCTGAGACACTCGTGATCTGTTGCTTTGCATGCTTAACACGGACGCTGTGTCACTAGCACCACTAGCCGACTGGGCACCAGCAAAAAGAGCAGCTAGTGGGATAGTACCGCTCAATGAACTTTCATTATCCCAACCACAAATAGATTGGCTCTCCTCTAAGTTCTGCTTGGAGCGTTCCAGGAGCTCAACCCTCCTCTGCCTACGTTTAACAGTTGCGCTGTCTTCACCTTTGGCAATTTCGACAATTTCATCTTTATTTTCATTGCCCACTTTCTTTTGTTGTTTTAACTTCCATGCTTGGTAAGCTGTTACATCAACATCCGACTGGCTGGTTTCATCATCTTCTCTCTTCTTGTTTTCATCTTTGCTTTGAGAATCAGAAGCTTCTGAATCCTTTTTGTGGAAACCAAACTGAATTCTTTTAACTTTCCACCTTTCCAGTGGAGTGAGTTTACTTTTGTTGTTTTTGCAAAAGTTGAACAGGGAACCTGCCTCTGAGCAAAGACTTTCCTCATCGATGTCCTTGACTCTAATTTTATCCCCTTTCTCAGCCTTAGTCTTGGCTTCCTTTTCAATTTCTAAGAGTCTTTCATTCCACATGTCCCAGGTACTATCTGTAGATACGGAGTCCGATCTCCCCTTTTTCATTCTACTTGCAGCAAATTGCTGTTTCAGCATCCGAATCTCCTGAGAGGTAACACTTTCCACATCGCTTATTTCACTGGGCGAATATCTTCTCTCACTCATTAGAGAACTTACGTCATCTCCAGGGTCAAGGGATTGATATTTACTGTTTTCTTTCTGCCAGTTGTAAATCATCTGCCGGACATAATCTTCATCTGCGTCTTCTGGAAGTTGAGGGCCTTGTCCACTTTCTTTTGTTGGTAGCTCTTTAGGTGGAAGCCCTTGTTTTCTTCTCCATTCTTCATAAAGTTTTTCTTCTTCATCTTCGTCAATGAGTGTAGGCTGTTTTGAAACCACACTTGACTTTCCCATCATGCTCATGGCACTGCCCATGACGCTATTTGTATCTTCTTCCTCCACGGTGATACAGTGAGCCCTGGCACTAATGACACTCTCCACATCTTCTTCCTCTACCACTATTGAATGTGCCTTGGCTTGTATGACGGAACCTTGACTGGTATTATCATCATCGTCATCGACGTCAAAATATTCACGTTCCTCAAGCAAGGTTTCATTAAGTTCTCTAAGCTGTTTAATAAAGCCGTCGTTGGGGTAGATTGCTCGCTTTTTGCGTAACGTCATTAGGGCTTCTAGAATGGTCATGTGGTGAAAGATCATCAAGTACGCTGAAACCAAGACTGCTGATCGACTCATGCCCATCTCACTGTTCACCAAAACTTTACCTGTAAAAAAAAAAAAAAAGAATTGAGATTGAGAATTGAGATTGCCATTGCTCTGAAAGATGCAAATATCCTAAATAAAATATAACTTTTAGATGTTAGTTGATTTTTTTTAGGTTTGCATTTATACAAAGGTTCTTCAAAAAGTTTCTGCAGTTTCTAATAAATTTTAAAAAGTGCGGAAACTTTTTGAAGACCCCTCGTCAGTCAGGTGTAAATTTAGTATGTTTGTAAAAGCTTGATACTTTAAGAACTCAAGCCCTGTTGGGCTTTTATGGCTGTCTGTTTTTCCATGTGGAAGAATCTTTCTCACTTCCTGTTCTAGTGACAATGGACAATGACAAAAGGAGAACTCTCCAAAGAAGACACACTCATCCATTAAAAACACTTATTTTTTAATATGGTGGGGAAAGGATAAGAACTTTTGTAAGTCCACTTTCATGTCTGAAGAAATTCCTTCAACTTTCTGTTCCTGTGATATTGGTCACCACCAGGACAGAAAGTGAGAAATCTTCTATTTTTTCCTCTCTCTCTTTCTCAAAATCCTCTGTTGGTATTCCTGATAAATAAAACGGTTTTATTGCCACTAAGTTATCTGATTGGCTTACATCAGTGGTCTCCAAACTGCAGCCTGGGGACCAGATCCAGCCCTTTGCTTGCCTTTATGTGGTCCTTGGGGCTGACACCAACAATGGGGAATACTTCCTGTCTCTGACACCAGCAATGGGGCACTATTCCTCCCATTAACACCATCTAAAGGGCACAATTCCTCCAACTAACTTCATAGATGGGGCACAATTCTTTCTATTGACACCAACAATGGGGCACAATTCCTTCCATTGACATCAATGATGGGCATAATTCCTTCCATTGATACCAACTATGGGCCAGAATTCTTCCCAATGATACCAACGATGGGACAGAATTCTTTCCATTGACACCAATAATGGGGCAGTATTCCTCCAACTGACATAAAAACAGTAAAGGTATATCAGAAACACTATGTATGACTGATCCCAGCGCTCAAGGAAAAAAAAGGAAATTGATGCACTATAACAGCTATTATAAAATGAAGTAATTTGATAAAGATGCAGCGATAAAATTAGATAAAAATTATCACAACATTAACGGAGCTAAAAGACAAATAACTAAGAGTATAAGTGCAATAACATGTAAACCGCACATAAATCTGAATTCATATGCGACAAAGTCCCAACAGAAGTCCGTAAGGTAAATGTGGTGCTCCGTGACCCCTCAGAATCGCAGGGAAGCATCAAAATATAAACACCATCACCGTAAAAGAAACCTCGTGCTCAGAAGTGATCTCCGTTGGTAATGCACTTACCACAAACAGGCCAAAAAATAGCCTTAATATCTCCTTGTACACGTGGATGAACTGCTATTCTGATGAGCACATCCTTTCATGTGACTGCAATGAATGGAACTTGGTATCTCCTTGTGATGTGAAAAAGGATCCTGCTTTTAAGTATTTCACGGTAAACTCTTTAAGTGGCTCAGCCAATGTTACATGCAAAAAGAAAGGAATTCACATAGAGTAACACTGTTTTATTGGGGACATGCCCACAACCGATAAAACTACGCTTACAAGAAAGTTGAATAAAAACAGCGATGTCAGTGTACAATCTGCACTTCACAGTTCATGTCAATCTCACCGCTTCCTGATGTTACTGAACGCGGTGAGTCCCGGGTTGACACAGACTGGAGACTAGCCGACAGGGGAGCTGCGTGGCCATGCCCTAACGCGTTTCGTAATTACGTCTTCCTCAGAGGGCGTGGCCAAGCAGCACAGCTCATCCCTTATATACTGCGGACGAGCGCAAAATTAACTCACGGCTGGAGCATCACTCGCCAGCGCAGGCATCACCTCAGCCAGCCACATCCATCGGCAGCCCTCAGACACATAGAAACAAAAGGCATCGAGGACGTGCAACATAATATACAAACCCTGCCATACACAGACATTGCACAATGTCGCTACACTAACACTGAGCAGTACAAAGACTGCACATAGAAAGTCACGGCAATCCTGCAATGCCCAACCACATGTAAAATACACACTAGGCAACCTATAGACGGGAGAGAGATAGGACCAACACTCAAGCTTTCACATGCGTATACTGGCCATCACTCCATTAATACATATATCCGTGACCTCACATCCAAAAGTGTAATGCCCCGTACACACGATCGGATTTTCCGACGGAAAATGTGTGATAGGACCTTGTTGTCGGAAATTCCGACCGTGTGTAGGCTCCATCACACATTTTCCATCGGATTTTCCGACACACAAAGTTTGAGAGCAGGATATAAAATTTTCCGACAACAAAATCCGTTGTTGGAAATTCCAAACGTGTGTACACAAATCCGACGGACAAAGTGCCACGCATGCTCAGAATAAATAAAGAGATGAAAGCTATTGGCCACTGCCCCGTTTATAGTCCCGACGTACGTGTTTTACGTCACTGCGTTCAGAATGATCGGATTTTCCGACAACTTTGTGTGACCGTGTGTATGCAAGACAAGTTTGAGCCAACATCCGTCGGAAAAAATCCTAGGATTTTGTTGTCGGAATGTCCGAACAAAGTCCGACCGTGTGTACAGGGCATTACAGTTCTACAGGAATAAAAGCTAGGGGCATGATTCCACTTAAATGAATACATAGTAGAAAAATAGTGGAAAAATACAACGGAGGACATAATATAATAAGCAAACGTTCAAAATATGAAAAATACAAACATGGATATTAAAAGCATTAGTAATACAATGCAATTACAGCACATTATAAAACATTTAGCAATATAATTAAATTTAAAAACAAAAACGATCAAAGTAGGGATGCGTGCTCGCTGCGATTAACAAATGCACCGCCGCAAAATCGCTTGCCTAATCGCCTATCACTGATCATAGCAACTATCAAGTGAACTGCAGCGAAATCACATCTCGACATAAGCACAAAAGTCATGGTATGTAAATTTATATTTAGCAACAATTTATTATCAATCTCACTTATACTAAAACAAATATGTATATGAAAACAAATCCTTCACTGCATCAACACGCAGTGTCATACACAATCCTATTCCTCAACACTCGAGTTGATATTTAAAATATATTAAGAAAATATAATAAAATATAATATATATATCTATAAGAAGCAGATACTTATATACGAACAATCAGGAAAATCCTATAAAAATCAAAATGAAGTAATATATTCTATAAGATCCCTGATAGGTATGAATGGCAGGAAAAAACTCTAAAACAAGTCTATAGTTAATATGCCAGGTTAGACTATAATACCTGGACCTCAGACAACACATTAGTTTATACACCACCATAATGTCACTCTGCAAGGAAAGGTATAAAATAATATATATATATATAATCTCGCCTATACTAAGAGAACACGGTCCAATTCAGTATGAGAGTATACAATAATCGAATTACACAGGAGGCCTCAAAACAGAGGAATGAGGCAAAAAAAAAAAGAACAAAGAAAATGGGCTACATTATCAATAACTAATAGTCACTAATGAAACAATTTAAATCCAAATCGATGTTCATACCATTAGAACTAAGCGTGTTTGTCAAAAAAAATCCATTGTGCTTCGCGTTTAGACAATTCACGTACAATGTTGCCACCCCTCCAAGCTGGATGTAATCTATGTATTCCCCAGAACTTCCGACCTGCTGGATTTTTTCCGTGTTTCTGTCGAAAATGCAGAGAAACGCTGTGGTCTTTATAACCTATGAGAATGTTATAAATATGCTCAGAGACTCTCTTGGCCAATGTCCTCTTGGTCCTGCCAATGTACATTAAGCCGCAAGGGCACTCCAATGCATACACAACATGGGTAGAGAGGCAGGATATACATTCCTTAATCTCAAACTCCCTATCATTCCCTATCATTGGCTGTTGACCTAAACCTATCTAAGCCTCTGATGTGGGTGTTCAATTGTTGACATGCTTTGCATTTTCTGCCTGCATAAAAACCGGCACAATCCCAAAACATCAGGGTCTAGCAGGGGGGGTCCAAGACCTTTTTTACTACTATGTCACCGAAAGAAGATGTCCTCCTATAAATAAATGGAGGGGCGTCAGGAAGGACTCCATTAAGAACGTTATCATGACATAAAAACAGGGCACTATTCTTTCCACTGACACCAAAGATAAGGCATTGTTTACTCCCACTAGATGCTAGAACATTCTCTAATTCCAGTGGCCCTTTTCCAGCCCCCCTAAAGCCTGAAGGATACTAATCTGGCCCTTTGTTTAGAAAGTTTGGAGACCCCTGGTTTACATCAATGGAAATGATAAGTGTGCAGACTGCTTTACAATATCCAATTTGTTTTTCTTATGTAGCAACATTTTCAATTTTCACAGAGCTAGAGGATGCCCAGGTATTGCAATTGTCACTCTGATGTTACATTTAACGTATTGGCCTCCATATTTTGGTGGAGGTGACAACGTAACATTCGGCACATTAGCCCATCTAAGGCAGCTGTTTCTACTCCATCCCACCGTTGCTTTGTTTTGTTTTTTTAATTGCCGATAGTGCTTGGCTTTTTTATTAGAAAACCCAGCATAGTTCCCGAATTTGAGTGTCATGGATACTTCTTCTAAAGTGCCTGCAATGTATCTCCCCTAGACTCCTACCCTCCTCTATAGGCTAAATGAAATAGGTACTTGTCAACCAGGACAGATGCCTATGGGTGGCCAGCCACCAGATCATATGTGAATGTTGGACCGCCCTCTACTTTCCTTGGCCACCTTTACTGGAAACAGCATTGGTGCTTTTTTTCAGTCTTTGAAGCCTAAGTGCAGCCAAACAGTTTTTTAGATTGTGTGGGTTAGAACCATAGTCATGTTTATATTGCCTTATGTGTCCTTTTGCTGTGTGTGTCCCCATTGGGAAGATTTACTTTTACTGTGCGTGTGACAAGAGCGATACCAGGACAAGGTCAACCCATGCACATTGCAAAGATGGTACATCAGCGCTGCTTCTGCCTGTTTGACAGTTGCAAGGTGCAACGAAAAAAAATGTTGGATGGTGGCTGGCACCATCAGAGTACCAGAACCTGGTGCAAACTGCACACCCTAAGTATTTCCAAGGGGCAGACAACAGACCTCACCACTGGAGAAATGTTCCTCTGCTCAGGCTCCTTCTGTCTTGTAGGGGAGCCGGAAGAAGCAGAGCGGATCAGTAAAAGATGAAGTAGGTGAAGGCAGGTCCTCAGCTCAGTTGAATATACTCTACAGGTTGCTGCCAATACCCAAAGACGCTGTGCCCAGGACAGCTGCCCCTCCTGCCACCCCCTACCCCAGTCTAGGCCCTGGTCAAGAGTCAGACAGAGGAGAAAGTGATGGGATATCTCTGTGATGGGGGCTGCTAGGGCACATTCATTTCATAGACTGGAGAAAGGTTTGTACCTCTATCAGCTTTTTATTTATTGCTCCCTCTGTCTTCTTTTACTAGGGACACCCTCTTGTTCCTTTTCCTGGTGTCTACCAGGACAGGAAGTGAGGGGAAATCTCTCCGATGAGGACATTAGACAGCAATCAATCCTTGACAGAAAGTTTCACTCCTACCCACTATAAACTTAAAAAAAAAAAAAATTTCTATAATTTATATCAGAACTTTGTATAAGTAAATCAAAAGGCAAACGGGACAAAAACAAACAAAAAAAACACACGCTCACACAAAACAATAAAACATTATGCTAATCCCATAAATCATACAAACGTTCCATTGACTGGATACAATATAGATGACCACTTAGTAGCCCGTCATATGGAAGATCTGTTTTATTGCTGGAACCAAAATGTCTCCCATAACAAATAGATTCTGATGCTTGTAAAAACTGTTCTAGATTGAAAAAAAAATAAGGCCCGTGATTTCCTATTCACATACGTGTGGAATATGTCTAGACTGGGAGACAAGCAGTTTACCCCATCCCATTGTCTGATCTTAGTATATGTGCTCTCTGCTCCTGGGCCACTGCACCCTAGAACAGGGACATGTGCTATTTTTAGGGTGCCACTGGACATGGGTCAAGTATCTGGCAAGACACACACACATATATATATATATATATATATATATATATATATATATATATATATATATATATATATATATATATATGTGTGTGTGTGTGTGTGATTCTGCTCTTCTGGGTACAGGGCATGCGCGCTGGTGGTGCTGGCCAACAGTCCTGCACATCCCTTAGTGAAAGCATCTCACAGTAAATACAAAAACACTGCTTAGGCACACATTTAACCCTTTGATCGCCCTAGATGTTTATCCCCTTGCCAGCCAGTGTCATTAGTACAGTGACAGTGTGTATTTTTAGCACTGATCACTGTATTAGTGTCCCTGGTTTCCGCAAAGTGTCAAAAGTGTCAGTATACAATAGTCTACCGCAATATCGCAGTCCTGCTATCGCAGTCCCGCTATAAGTCACTTATCTCCGCCATTACTAATATAAAATAAATAAATAAAATTTCCATAAATATATCCCATAGTTTGTAGATGTATAATCTTTGCATAAAGCAATCAATATACACTTATTGGGATTTTTTTTTATTTATAGCGCACAGTGATGATCAAATACCACCAAAAGAAAGCTCTATTTGTGGGGAAAAAAATGACATACATTTTATTGGGGTACAACATCGCATGATCACGCAATTGTCAGTTAAAGTAACTCAGTGCCTTATCACAAAAAATGGCCTGGTCATGAAGGGGGGGTAACGTTTCCGGAGGTCAAGTGGTTAAAGGCACTATATAAAATAAAGTTTATTATTATTACTCATGAAAATACTCGGTATCGGCACCTATACTGGTATGGGTATTGGTGCAACCCTAGTTTATATGTAATTTTAGTACTACTTTAAGCTCTATGGGCAGGTACAAGTTTGTATTTAGTTGTGAAAACCTGTGTTAGGTAACTTGAGGTGTAATAAAGAATGTGTTCTATTCCATCTGAATATCCAGCTTGTTCCACCCACAGTTCTATTCAAGAGGAGTCCTGCGGTAGCACAGAGTAACTTGTGTGTGCTCAGGCGCAGAGTCCAACTACTTCCAGAAAACCGAGATGTGACTGTAAATTATATTATTATACTGCAATTTTATTTTTATCCTTTGTTATTGTTACGCCTAAAATATCGCTGAAACCCCTGATGATTCATCACCCAATTTCAGGTCTGTCAAGCAGCAGCAGGGTATTTTTATCTGTTTTGTGGACTCAGGGGCCTCTCTCTCCGAGAAGGGACTGGTGGCAGCTCTGCGGTGTGCGCAACTCCGCTCAAGAACAGAACAGCAGCCTATGTGTTCAGAGGAACGAGAATCAAGCATGTGCAAAAAACATCAGGATTGTATACAGAAGTATATCTTCATTGAAGAAGACAATGGGGTTGATTTACTAAAGACAAATAGATTGTGCACTCTGTAAAGTGCAGTTGCTCCAGATCTTAGTAAATGAGCAGAAGGTCTGCTGACTTCCATCATCCAATCATGTGCAAGCAAAAATGCTGTTTTTTTTATTTTCCTTGCATGTGATCGGGTATTCTTTGCAAAGTGATGCTTTGCCTCGTTTACTAAGCCCTGGAGCCACTGCACTTGCAGAGTGCACAGTCTATTTGTCTTTAGTAAATCAACCCCTATAGTACAGGCCAGCCTAATAGTTTAATAAAACATTTACAAAACTAGAACAAATGCGTATCTCCTCACTCCTCCACCCTATGCTCCTCTCCTCCTATCACCTCTCCACCTTCTCATCTCCTGTCCTCTTCCTTTTCATCTTTCTCCCTTCTTCTACTGCTCGATCGTCTCATCTCCTGCTCACTCCTCTACTCTCTCCTTCTCCTTCCTATCTTCTCCATCCCTACCCTGCTCTCATCTCTTCTTGTGTCTTCTTATCTCCTGTCCCCCCACCCTCCAAGCCCCTATGTTCTACCCCTTCCCTCCTTATCCCTCATCTTCTCACCTCTTTTCTCTTATTCTTCCTTATCCTCCCCTCCTCTCAGCCTTTTCTCATCTGTTCTCGCCTCTCCAGTTCTCACATCTCTTGTCCCCTCCACTTCTCTCATCTCCTGCTCACTCCTCTACTCTCTCCCTTTCCTTCCTATCTTCTCCATCTCTTCTTAGGTCTTCTTATCTCCTGTCCCCCCACCCTCCAAGCCCCTATGTTCTAACCCTTCCCTCCTCTTCCCTCTTCTTCTCACCTCTTTTCTCTTATTCTCCCTTATCCTCCCCTCCTCTCTGCCTTTTCTCATCCGTTCTCTCCTCTCCAGTTCTCACATCTCTTGTCCCCTGCACTTCTCTCATCTCCTCCTCTACTCTCTCCTTTTCCTTCCTATCCTCTCCATCTCTTCTTAGGTCTTGGAAAAAAAAGATATCACCGCTCTAGGGAGGTCAATCAGGAACAGACATCTCTTCCATGCTGGAAATAACAGGTGTCGGCAATGCTTGTAATGAAGTAGAGAGAAAAAGTCCTGGACAGCCGCACTCAGAATAATGAATTACCTTTATTAAATGATGATCATAAAAGATACATGCCACAGCAGAAAATTGCAGGAAACTGACGCGTTTCACACTGTAGTCAGTGCTTAATCAAAGCACTGACTACAGTGTGAAATGCATCAGCTTTCCTGCAATTTTGTGCTGTGGCATTCAATAAAGGTAATTCATTATTCTGAGTGCGGCTGTCCAGGACTTTTTCTCTCTATTTCTTCTTAGGTCTTCTTATCTCCTGTCCCCCCACCCTCCAAGCCCCTATGTTCTACCCCTTCCCTCCTCTTCCCTCATTTTCTCACCTTTTTTCTCTTATTCTCCCTTATCCTCCCCTCCTCTCTCCTCTTGTCCCATCCACTTCTCTCATCTCCTGTCCCCTCCATTCCTCAACTCTGCCTTCTTCCCTGTCCCTCTTCTTCTCCACTCTGTTCTCCTGTCCTATACTTAAATCTCTTTTTTCCCTCCACTCCTCTCCTCCCTTGAGCCTGCCACTCATTTTCTCCTCTCCTTTCCTCTCTCATCCCTTGTCTCTTTAATTCCTATACCCTCTTGTGTTCTCCACTTATCTCCTCTCCGTTTTACTTATTTATTGTCCCCTTCACTCATTTCCTCTCTCCTCTTCTCATCTTTTGTCCCCTGCATCTTCTAATTTCTTGTGCTTTCTCCTCCTCCTCTCATCTCTTGTTCCTTTCACTTATCTCCTCTCTTTCCTTCTCTCTTCCTCTTATAGCGACCTCCCGGACCTCTGGGGGCCTGATGGTGACCTCAAGAGTTAGGGAGAGCTGACATCCTTCCTTGTAGAGTGGGTTACCAGGCTTTGTGGGTGTGATGCAAGATGGAAATGATGGGCACCAGTCACTTTTTGAACGCGAACAAGAGATTTATTGTCACTTAACAAGAACTGTGAGAGTGAGGGTTAGGACCAGGACACTCTTAGGTAGATGCAATGTTAATTGGCAGACTCTGAGACACTATAGACAGCTATACAGGGAATGGACTCCAGCCAGATGTCACGTCTGTATAGGTAGAACCGCTGTCTCCTATGGCAACTGAACTTGTAACAGTTACTAAATGTAGTCGTCAGGGCCGCCTTTAATATTGATTGGGCCCTGGGCAAAGATTTTATTGGGGCCCCCCCAGCTAGACTCAAAATGAGTTTAGAGGTTACAGAACATCATTACTGCTCACTAATTGGATTCTAGAGGTTACTGAAAATCATTATTGCTCACTGATTAGTTGCTAGAGGTTACTACACATCATAACCTCTCAGTGCAAATTGCGGGTGTGGCCAAACTGCACTAGCATTGAGGGGTGCACTATGTACAGAGTGCAGGGTTGGGGGTGCGCTTTGTGCAGAGTGCAGGGGTGAGGTGGGTGCAGAGTGCAGGGGTGAGGTGAGTGCAGAGTGCAGGGGTGAGGTGGGTGCAGAGTGCAGGGGTGAGGTGGGTGCAGGACTGAGGTGGGTGCACAGTGCAGGGCTGAGGTGGGTGCAGAGCGCAAGGCAGAGGTGGGTGCAGAGTGAGGTGAGTGCAGGGGTGAGGTGGGTGCAGAGTACAGGGGTGAGGTGGGTGCAGAGTGTAGGGGTGTGGTGGGTGCAGAGTGCAGGGGTGTGGTGGGTGCATAGTTTAGGGGTGAGGTGAGTGCAGGGGTGAGGTGGGTGCAGAGTGCAGGAGTGAGGTGGGCGCAGAGTGCAGGAGTGAGGTGGGTGCAGGGTGCAGGACTGAGGTGGGTGCAGGATGCAGGACTGAGGTGGGTGCAGAGTGCAGGACTGAGGTGGGTGCAGAGTGCAGGACTGAGGTGGGTGCAGAGTGCAGGACTGAGGTGGGTGCAGAATGCAGGACTGAGGTGGGTGCAAACTGCAGGACTGAGGTGGGTGCAGAGTGCAGGGGTGAGGTGGGTGCAGAATGAGGTGTCTACAGAGTGCAGGGGTAAGGTGGATGCAGAGTGCAGGAGTAAGGTGGGTGCAGGGGTGAGGTAGGTGCAGAGTGCAGGGGTGAGGTAGGTGCAGAATGCAGGGGTGAGGTGGGTGCAGAGTGCAGAGTGAGGTGGGTGCAGAGTGCAGGGGTGAGGTGGTTTCAGACTGAGGTGGGTGCAGAGTGCAGGACTGAGGTGGGTGCAGAGTACAGGGGTGAGGTGGGTGCAAAGTGCAGGACTGAGGTGGGTGCAGAGTGTACGGGTTAGGTGTATGCAGAGTGCATGGGTAAGGTGGGTGCAGAGTGCAGAGTGAGTTGAGTGCAGAGTGAGTTGAGTGCAGGGGTGAGGTGGATGCAGAGTGCAGGGGTGAGGTGGATGCAGAGTGCAGGGGTGAGGTGGATGCAGAGTGCAGGGGTGAGGTGGATGCAGAGTGCAGGGTTGAGGTGGATGCAGAGTGCAGGGGTGAGGTGGATGCAGAGTGCAGGGGTAAGGTGGGTGCAGAATGCAGGGGTAAGGTGGGTGCAGAGTTAGGTGGGTGCAGAGTGCAGAGTGAGATGAGTGCAGAGTGGGATGAGTGCAAAGTGAGGTGGGTGCAGGAGTGAGATGGGTGCAGAGTGAGGTGGGTGCAGAGTGCAGGGGTGAGGTGGATGCAGAGTGCAGGGGTGAGGTGGATGCAGAGTGCAGGGGTGAGGTGGGTGCAGAGTGAGGTGGGTGCAGAGTGCAGAGTGAGGTGAGTGCAGAGTGAGGTGGGTGCAGAGTGAAGAGTGAGGTGGGTACAGAGTGCAGGGATGAGGTGGGTGCAGGGGTGAGGTGGGTGCAGAGTGAGGTGGGTGCAGGGTGAGGTGGGTGCAGAGTGCAGGGGTGAGGTGGGTGCAGAGTGCAGGGGTGAGGTGGGTGCAGAGTGCAGGACTGAGGTGGGTGCAGAGTGCAGGGGTGAGGTGGGTGCAAAGTGCAGGACTGAGGTGGGTGCAGAGTGCATGGGTAAGGTGGGTGCAGAATGCAGGGGTGAGGTGGGTGCAGAGTGAGGTGGGTGCAGAGTGAGATGAGTGCAGAGTGTGGTGGGTGCAGAGTGCAGGGGTGAGGTGGATGCAAAGTGCAGGGGTAAGGTGGGTGCAGAATGCAGGGGTAAGGTGGGTGCAGAGTGAGGTGGGTGCAGAGTGCAGAGGGAGATGAGTGCAGAGTGAGGTGGGTGCAGGAGTGAGGTGGGTGCAGGAGTGAGGTGGGTGCAGAGTGAGGTGGGTGCAGAGTGAGGTGGGTGCAGAGTGCAGGGGTGAGGTGGATGCAGAGTGCAGGGGTGAGGTGAGTGCAGAGTGCAGGGGTGAGGTGGGTGCAGAGTGCAGGGGTGAGGTGGATGCAGAGTGCAGAGTGAGGTGGGTGCAGAGTGAGGTGGGTGCAAAGTGAAGAGTGAGGTGGGTACAGAGTGCAGGGGTGAGGGGGATGCAGAGTGTAGGGTGAGGTGGGTGCAGAGTGAGGTGGGTGCAGAGTGCAGGGGTGAGGTGGGTGCAGGGGTGAGGTGGGTGCAGAGTGCAGGGGTGAGGTGGGTGCAGGGGTGAGGTGGGTGCAGAGTGAGGTGGGTGCAGAGTGAGGTGGGTGCACAGTGAGGTGGGTGGTGGGTGCAGAGTGCAGTGTGAGGTGGGTGCAGAGTGAGGTGGGTGCAGAGTGTAGGGTGAGGTGGGTGCAGAGGTGAGGTGGGTGCAGAGTGGGGTGGGTGTAGAGTGCAGAGCTAGGTGGGTGCAGAGTGCAGTGTGAGGTGGGTGAAGAGTGAGGTGGGTGCAGAGTGAGGTGGGTGCAGAGTGCAGAGTAAGGTGGTTGCAGAGTGCAGAGTGAGGTAGGTGCAGAGTGTAGGGTGAGGTGGGTGCAGAGGTGAGGTGGGTGCAGAGTGAGGTGGGTGCAGAGTGCAGTGTGAGGTGGGTGCAGAGTGAGGTGGGTGCAGAGTGCAGAGTAAGGTGGGTGCAGAGTGAGGTGGGTGCAGAGTGCAGTGTGAGGTGGGTGCAGAGTGAGGTGGGTGCAGAGTGAGGTGGGTGCAGAGTGCAGTGTGAGGTGGGTGCAGAGTGCAGTGTGAGGTGGGTGCATGGGTGAGGTGGGTGCAGAGTGCAGTGTGAGGTGGGTGCAGAGTGCAGTGTGAGGTGGGTGCATGGGTGAGGTGGGTGCAGAGTGCAGTGTGAGGTGGGTGCAGAGTGAGGTGGGTGCAGAGTGAGGTGGGTGCAGAGTGCAGTGTGAGGTGGGTGCAGTGTGAGGTGGGTGCAGTGTGAGATGGGTGCAGAGTGAGGTGGGTGCAGAGTGAGGTGGGTGCAGAGTGAGGTGGGTGCAGAGTGCAGTGTGAGGTGGGTGCAGAGTGCAGTGTGAGATGGGTGCAGGGGTGAGGTGGGTGCAGAGTGCAGTGTGAGGTGGGTGCAGGGGTGAGGTGGGTGCAGGGTGCAGTGTGAGGTGGGTGCAGGGGTGAGGTGGGTGCAGAGTGCAGTGTGAGGTGGGTGCAGTGTGAGGTGGGTGCAGGTGTGAGGTGGGTGCAGAGTGCAGTGTGAGGTGGGTGCAGTGTGAGGTGGGTGCAGAGTGCAGTGTGAGGTGGGTGCAGTGTGAGGTGGGTGCAGTGTGAGGTGGGTGCAGTGTGAGGTGGGTGCAGGGGTGAGGTGGGTGCAGAGTGCAGTGTGAGGTGGGTGCAGGGGTGAGGTGGGTGCAGAGTGCAGTGTGAGGTGGGTGCAGAGTGTAGTGTGAGGTGGGTGCAGAGTGCAGTGTGAGGTGGGTGCAGAGTGAGGTGGGTGCAGAGTGAGGTGGGTGCAGAGTGCAGTGTGAGGTGGGTGCAGAGTGCAATGTGAGGTGGGTGCAGTGTGAGGTGGGTGCAGAGTGAGGTGGGTGCAGAGTGAGGTGGGTGCAGAGTGCAGTGTGAGGTGGGTGCAGAGTGAGGTGGGTGCAGAGTGCAGTGTGAGGTGGGTGCAGAGTGCAGTGTGAGGTGGGTGCAGGGGTGAGGTGGGTGCAGAGTGCAGTGTCAGGTGGGTGCAGTGTGAGGTGGGTGCAGGTGTGAGGTGGGTGCAGAGTGCAGTGTGAGGTGGGTGCAGTGTGAGGTGGGTGCAGAGTGCAGTGTGAGGTGGGTGCAGTGTGAGGTGGGTGCAGAGTGCAGTGTGAGGTGGGTGCAGTGTGAGGTGGGTGCAGAGTGCAGTGTGAGGTGGGTGCAGTGTGAGGTGGGTGCAGTGTGAGGTGGGTGCAGGGGTGAGGTGGGTGCAGAGTGCAGTGTGAGGTGGGTGCAGGGGTGAGGTGGGTGCAGAGTGCAGTGTGAGGTGGGTGCAGTGTGAGGTGGGTGCAGGGGTGAGGTGGGTGCAGAGTGCAGTGTGAGGTGGGTGCAGGGGTGAGGTGGGTGCAGAGTGCAGTGTGAGGTGGGTGCAGTGTGAGGTGGGTGCAGGGGTGAGGTGGGTGCAGAGTGCAGTGTGAGGTGGGTGCAGGGGTGAGGTGGGTGCAGGGGTGAGGTGGGTGCAGAGTGCAGTGTGAGGTGGGTGCAGTGTGAGGTGGGTGCAGGGGTGAGGTGGGTGCAGTGTGCAGTGTGAGGTGGGTGCAGTGTGAGGTGGGTGCAGGGGTGAGGTGGGTGCAGAGTGCAGTGTGAGGTGGGTGCAGTGTGAGGTGGGTGCAGGGGTGAGGTGGGTGCAGAGTGCAGTGTGAGGTGGGTGCAGGGGTGAGGTGGGTGCAGAGTGCAGTGTGAGGTGGGTGCAGTGTGAGGTGGGTGCAGGGGTGAGGTGGGTGCAGAGTGCAGTGTGAGGTGGGTGCAGTGTGAGGTGGGTGCAGGGGTGAGGTGGGTGCAGAGTGCAGTGTGAGGTGGGTGCAGGGGTGAGGTGGGTGCAGAGTGCAGTGTGAGGTGGGTGCAGTGTGAGGTGGGTGCAGAGTGCAGTGTGAGGTGGGTGCAGGGGTGAGGTGGGTGCAGAGTGCAGTGTGAGGTGGGTGCAGTGTGAGGTGGGTGCAGGGGTGAGGTGGGTGCAGAGTGCAGTGTGAGGTGGGTGCAGTGTGAGGTGGGTGCAGGGGTGAGGTGGGTGCAGAGTGCAGTGTGAGGTGGGTGCAGGGGTGAGGTGGGTGCAGAGTGCAGTGTGAGGTGGGTGCAGGGGTGAGGTGGGTGCAGAGTGCAGTGTGAGGTGGGTGCAGGGGTGAGGTGGGTGCAGAGTGCAGTGTGAGGTGGGTGCAGTGTGAGGTGGGTGCAGGGGTGAGGTGGGTGCAGAGTGCAGTGTGAGGTGGGTGCAGAGTGCAGTGTGAGGTGGGTGCAGTGTGAGGTGGGTGCAGGGGTGAGGTGGGTGCAGAGTGCAGTGTGAGGTGGGTGCAGGTGTGAGGTGGGTGCAGTGTGAGGTGGGTGCAGAGGTGAGGTGGGTGCAGAGTGCAGTGTGAGGTGGGTGCAGTGTGAGGTGGGTGCAGGGGTGAGGTGGGTGCAGAGTGCAGTGTGAGGTGGGTGCAGGGGTGAGGTGGGTGCAGAGTGCAGTGTGAGGTGGGTGCAGTGCGAGGTGGGTGCAGAGTGCAGTGTGAGGTGGGTGCAGGGGTGAGGTGGGTGCAGAGTGCAGTGTGAGGTGGGTGCAGTGTGAGGTGGGTGCAGGGGTGAGGTGGGTGCAGAGTGCAGTGTGAGGTGGGTGCAGGGGTGAGGTGGGTGCAGAGTGCAGTGTGAGGTGGGTGCAGTGTGAGGTGGGTGCAGGGGTGAGGTGGGTGCAGAGTGCAGTGTGAGGTGGGTGCAGTGTGAGGTGGGTGCAGGGGTGAGGTGGGTGCAGAGTGCAGTGTGAGGTGGGTGCAGGGGTGAGGTGGGTGCAGAGTGCAGTGTGAGGTGGGTGCAGGGGTGAGGTGGGTGCAGAGGGCAGTGTGAGGTGGGTGCAGTGTGAGGTGGGTGCAGGGGTGAGGTGGGTGCAGAGTGCAGTGTGAGGTGGGTGCAGAGTGCAGTGTGAGGTGGGTGCAGTGTGAGGTGGGTGCAGGGGTGAGGTGGGTGCAGAGTGCAGTGTGAGGTGGGTGCAGGTGTGAGGTGGGTGCAGAGTGCAGTGTGAGGTGGGTGCAGTGTGAGGTGGGTGCAGGGGTGAGGTGGGTGCAGAGTGCAGTGTGAGGTGGGTGCAGGGGTGAGGTGGGTGCAGAGTGCAGTGTGAGGTGGGTGCAGGGGTGAGGTGGGTGCAGAGTGCAGTGTGAGGTGGGTGCAGGGGTGAGGTGGGTGCAGAGTGCAGTGTGAGGTGGGTGCAGGGGTGAGGTGGGTGCAGAGTGCAGTGTGAGGTGGGTGCAGGGGTGAGGTGGGTGCAGAGTGCAGTGTGAGGTGGGTGCAGTGTGAGGTGGGTGCAGGGGTGAGGTGGGTGCAGAGTGCAGTGTGAGGTGGGTGCAGGGGTGAGGTGGGTGCAGAGTGCAGTGTGAGGTGGGTGCAGTGTGAGGTGGGTGCAGGGGTGAGGTGGGTGCAGAGTGCAGTGTGAGGTGGGTGCAGTGTGAGGTGGGTGCAGTGTGAGGTGGGTGCAGGGGTGAGGTGGGTGCAGAGTGCAGTGTGAGGTGGGTGCAGGGGTGAGGTGGGTGCAGAGTGCAGTATGAGGTGGGTGCAGTGTGAGGTGGGTGCAGGGGTGAGGTGGGTGCAGAGTGCAGTGTGAGGTGGGTGCAGGGGTGAGGTGGGTGCAGAGTGCAGTGTGAGGTGGGTGCAGGGGTGAGGTGGGTGCAGAGTGCAGTGTGAGGTGGGTGCAGTGTGAGGTGGGTGCAGTGTGAGGTGGGTGCAGGGGTGAGGTGGGTGCAGAGTGCAGTGTGAGGTGGGTGCAGGGGTGAGGTGGGTGCAGAGTGCAGTGTGAGGTGGGTGCAGTGTGAGGTGGGTGCAGGGGTGAGGTGGGTGCAGAGTGCAGTGTGAGGTGGGTGCAGTGTGAGGTGGGTGCAGGGGTGAGGTGGGTGCAGAGTGCAGTGTGAGGTGGGTGCAGTGTGAGGTGGGTGCAGGGGTGAGGTGGGTGCAGAGTGCAGTGTGAGGTGGGTGCAGGGGTGAGGTGGGTGCAGAGTGCAGTGTGAGGTGGGTGCAGTGTGAGGTGGGTGCAGGGGTGAGGTGGGTGCAGAGTGCAGTGTGAGGTGGGTGCAGAGTGAGGTGGGTGCAGAGTGAGGTGAGTGCAGAAGTGCACAGCTCTCCTCCCACCCAGATTTCAATACAGAGCTACACTCCCCCTAAGTACAAGGCAGTCCTCCCACAAAGCCCCCCACCCACCATTCCAGTACAGAGGAAAACTCTGTGTACTCACAGCATGTTGTCCTCAGATGTCCGTGGAGCCTGCCAGTCCCAGAAGCAGCTTCCCCTGTGCAGAGTCCCCGCCCCCTTCCTCCTCTGCTCTCATAGATCGTGTGTGTACCCGAGCCCCGAGGGACGAGAACAGCCGCCGGAAGAGGAACGCTGTCACTTGGAAAAACACAAGCCGTGCTTGTGTATTTCCAAGTGACAGTAGCGAGCAGCCAGCATGCGACCAGCACCGGAGGTGGCCAAACTCCGGCGGGCAGTGCAGGGTTTAAGGGACGGGCAGCGCAGGGCCCCCAACAATGACAGGGCCCTGGGCAGATGCCCCTTTTGCCCCGCGGTAAAGACGGCCCTGGTAGTCGTACATAACTCTTGGTAACACAGAATAGTTCTTTTCTTATCTCACAGTATCCCACTGTAGGTCTTCACTCACTGAGCTCCCAGTCTCTCCCTAGACTTCCAGATCCCAGTCACTGGATCCCCTGAGCTCTTCCACAGCTATCCCAAGTATACTCCTCAAGCGTCACCCCCGCTAACCTGCTGGTTCCCTGGCTTGTCACTCACTGAAGCTTTTTCACTTCTTCACTGTCCCCGGCTGGTGAGAAGACTGCTCTGGTACTTGCTCAAGCTTACTCACAGTAGTCTCTGGTAATAAGGTGGATGGTCCCTTAGTGGTGACTGCTTCCCCTCTACCTCTGACCACAACTGGTTCCCCATCCGGCTGAACCTTCACAACTCAGTTGGACTCCAATCCTGCAGTCCCAATCCTACGCTGCTTCTCCGGCTCCTGGATAGGCCCTCAGGCAGCCTAGCAGCCATGCGTCCCCGGGATAGGCCTCTGGCTTCTGGCCTAGCAACCCGGGGCAACATAACACATATTCACCTAGACAGGTGTCCAGGTGGCACAGAACCAGAATCACCTGACTCCACCCAAATAAATAGGCTCTCCCAGCAGGCCAAGGGACTAAAGGAACCCCTGCCAATTGGCTGAAACATCCCATCCATTCATAATCTGACCTTGCTAAGCCCTTGTCAATCTAATGCCACCAGCCACAGTGCCACCTAGTGACAGAAGAGAAAAGGTGCAGCAATTCCAGAATTAGAGAGGAATCAGTGGATCTTCTAACAATTAGCCAGGACATTTACTACCTGGCAAACTAAATTTATTAGCAACCCTGCCTAAACACCAGGGTGCTACACTCTCTTGCCCCCTCTACTACTCTCTTTCACATTTCCACTACTTTACCTTTCTCTTTTCATCTCTTCTTTTCTCATTGTCTTGTTCCCCCTTTTCCTCTTCTATTCTTTACACTAATCTCTTGTCTCTTCCAGTCCTCTCATCTTCTGTCCCCTCCACTTCTTTCCCCTCCTCTGCCTTCCTACCTGTCTCGTTTTCCTCGTTTTCCTCCCTCCCCTGTCCCCTTCACTCCTGCCCTCTCTCTTTCACTAATTTATTGTCCCCTTCACTCATCTCCTCCCTTTTTCCCCTTTCCTCCTCTCATAATTTGTCCCCCTACACTCATCATCATCATCTCTCTTTTCTCTTCTCATCCTCTCATCTTTTGTCCCCTCCACTCCTTTCTCCTATTGTGCCCTTTACTCTGCTCTCTATTTCTCATCTCTTGTCCCCTTCACTCATCTCTACTATTCCTCTCTCCTCCTCTCATCTCTTATGCCCTCCACTCCTCTCTCCTCCTATCTTTTATTCCCTCCATGCATCTCTTCTTCTTTTCCATTTCCTCCTCTCGCCTCCTCTATCCTCTAATCCTCTCCCCTTTTCTCCTCACCTCTTTTTTCCCTTGCCCCTTTTCTCCTCCACTCTCATTTCTTGTCCTATACAATAATCTCTTATACTTTCCACTTATTTTATGTCCCCTCGACACCATTCTTCTCCTCTCCTCACCTATTCCTTCCTCTCTGTCCCAATTCTCCTCCCCTCTCCTCTCCAGTCTCTTGTGCCCTCCATTCCTCTCCTCACTTGTGCCCCCCACCCCTCTCATCTGAATCTCCACTCTCTTTGTCTCATCTCTTGTCCCCTTCACCCATCTCCTCTCTTTTCCCTTCTCCTCTTGTAATATTTTGTCTCCTCCACTCCTCTCCCCTTTTGCGCCCTCCTCTTCTCTATTTTTCTCCACTCCTGTCTCCTTCTCCTATCTCTTGATCCCTCCACTCATCTCCTCTTCTTTCCTATTACCTCCACTCATCTCTTCTGTCCTCCAGGCCCTCTCCTCCCTTCTCATCTCTTGTCCTATACAATAATCTCTTGTCCTTTTCACTCATCTCCTGTCCCCTGCACTCCTTTCTTCTCCTCACCTCATTCTTCCTCCCTGTCCCCATTTTCCTCCCCTCTGCTCTCCAATCCTTGACTCTAATCTCATGTCCCCTCCACTACTCTCCGCACATGTGCCCTTCACTCGTCTCCTCTCTCTTTTACTTGTCCCCTCCCCTATCTACACTCTTTTCCCCTCTCTTTTTCTCATTTAATGACTCCTCAACTCCATTCCTCTCTTCTCCTCCTGTATGCCCTCCACCACTCTCTCAGCTCTTGTTTCCTCCAACCATCTCCTTTCACTTCTTCTCTCCTCCTCTGATCTCTTGTCCTCTCCACTCCTCTTCTCCCGTATGCCCTCCACCACTCTCTCTTTCTTTCATCTCTTGTTTCTTCCACCCATCGCTTCTCACTTCTTCTCTCCTCCTCTCATGTTTTGTCCTCTCCACTCCTTTCCTCTCTCTTGAATGATCCTTTCATAAAAAAATGAATGCACACACATAAATAATAATTACCCCTGTAGGTGAGCAAAGCTTCATCAAGGAACTCAGCAGCCGGTCTGAAAAACTTTGAGATGTCGCATTCGGGAAAGTCATCGACTTCAACGCCCATGTACTGGACCTCCATTCCCTTGTAGAATTCGGGCCCGGTAAACACTGTGGTGTTGTGCCCGGCATTCAGAATGTGAGTGATGCCCATCCGCTTCAGGCGCCCCTTGTTGACAGCCACGCTCCTAAAATACAAGAGGAAGTCAGGCACCTGTAAAAGGTCACGTGATCCACTAACGCGGCTCCTATGGATTTAAAGAGCCAGTCCACCCAAAAAGTAATGTTTTCGTTATTGGTGGAGCTTTATTAGCTAAGACATGGTGATGACAGGGCTATTGTTCTTTACCATTCCAAAAACTGTAAAAAAAAAAAAAAAAATCATGAATTTAAGAGATACCTTTATATAAAAAAAAAATGTCCCCATGCATACTGCTATTATAGTGAGGTGCCTGTGAGCTGCACTGTCCATGGCAGCATTTACAATCATGTTAGTCTGAATCTAGCTGTCATTTGTTCTGGGAGGGAGATGGAAGGGCGCAACAAAGCCAAGGAGAAGCTTGAAATACGAGAGAGAAAAAGTAATGAAATATAACCGAGAAAATGAAGCCGCAATGAAGCAGGCGGAAAAAGTGAAATCTGGTATTTCTATCTGGAATGAGTTTCACATTAAAGAACGCGGAGTGTTCGGTGTTAGCGATTATTGTATATATATACACACAGTTCCATCATTACCATTGTCAGTGACAGCGTGGCCTCATTGTCTGAGCCTGGCCTGCTGCTTTCCCCCGGAACATTACTGGTGAATAGAGCCGTATTCCAGAGATCAGCCTTTCCAATGACACAGTCCGGCAATGAGAAATCTCCGGCCTGATTACACCATAATGTGCCGAATAAAGGTGAGCCGCGGTGTGCCATTACAGTGTTATAGACGGATATTACCGAGCCGTGCTCTCCATCCTGGGAAATCATCAGCACATGTGTGATGTCTATATCTATCCTTCCATCTCTGTCTATCTGCAGTATCTATCTATCTATCTATCTATCTATCTATCTATCTATCTATCTATCTATCTATCTATCTATCTATCTATCTATCTATCTATCTATCTATCTATCTATCTATCTATCTATCTATCTGGGACGTGCAGTCAGGGGAGGCAGGTGAGGCAGAACCTCACCTGCCATGAATATAAAAAAAAAATACCAAAAAAAAAAAAAATAGAGCTTTTAGGGTTGTAGCTCGGTGAGGCTAGGTAGCTGAAGTCCTACCCCACCCAGTGGTCAAAATTTGGGGCTCTAGTTCCGGAGATACGGGGCTTCTTGCACAGCTTGTCAGAAGCTACATACAGAGCGGGCAGTTTAAATACAAGCTGGCACACTCTGCTTGCAGCAGACTGAGAGGATGAGCTCACAGTGGAGCTCTCCTCTCACTTCTTGTCAGAGGCATTGAGCTCAATGGACAGCTTGGAGCTTTGGACCAATGGTAAAGCACCATTGGAACAAGCTGTCCAATAAAATTGCTGCAGTGGAGGCACGCCTCTCACTGCAGTGTCAAAGAAGGGGGCATGTGTCTAAAAGATAAATGCTCCCTTCCAGCCCAACCCTCTTAACGAGAAGGAAATAGCATAGGTTTGTGGGTATAAGGATTACCCATAATCCCATGTTTTTCTCACACAGTTAAGAGAATGATAATTTGCTGCTTGCTGAAATGGTACTGTTTTAATTAAGCTAGATCAATATTATTATGCTACATGTTGTAACATAATAATTTATTATTTATCTATTTACTGTGAAATTACTGGTTGAAAGTTATAACTTCAAACGTCAGTAATTTGTCCGTTAAGCCAACTGCTTGAGTACAGTTTTTGAAAATATAGTAAATTACCTTAAAAAAAAAAAAATGATTTGTATATTACTTACTTATGGTAATTAACCCCTTGCCACCCAGGCCAATTCAATCAGAATTTTTTTTGCTAGAAAGTTACTCAGAACCCCCAAAAATTATATATATATTTTTTTAGCAGACACCCTAGGGAATAAAATAGTGGTCAAGGCAAATTTTTATGTTACACTGTATTTGCGCAGCAATTTTTCAAACGCGTTTTTTGTTTTTTTTTGGAAAAAACTGTTTCATGAATATGAAAAAAAAAAAAAAACACAAAAGTTAGCCTGATTTTTTTGTACAATGTGAAAGATGATGTTACGCCAAGTAAATAGATACCTAACATATCACGCTTTAAAATTGCATACTCTCGTGGAATGGCGCCAAACTTCGGTACTTAAAAATCTCCATAGGTGACGCTTTTAAACTTTTTTACAGGTTACATGTCTAGAGTTACAGAGGAGGTCTAGTGCTAGAATTATTGCTCTCGATCTAACGTTGGCGGCGTATGTAACCTGTGTGTATCTGGCTCTGATACTAGCCAGTGCCTCACCAGTCACTGACCTCACCGCACGTCCCTGCTAAATATCTATCCTTCCTATCTGTCTATCATACCTATTGTATCGTATCTATCCATCTATATCTAGCTACAGTATCTATCTATCTATCTATCTATCTATCTATCTATCTATCTATCTATCTATCTATCTATCTATCTATCTATCCTATACTATACTATACTATATTACCAACAGTATTGGGACTCATGCCTTTACAGCCGTGGCCAAATGTTCTGAGAATGACACAAATATTAATTTTTACAAAGTCTGCTGCCTCAGTATTTATGATGGAAATTTGCTTATACTCCAGAATGTTATGAAGAGTGATCAGATGAATTTCAATTCATTGCAAAGTCCCTCTTTGCCATGAAAATGAACTTAATCCCCAAAAAAACATGTCCACTGCATTTATGAAGAAGGCTTCAGGGCGCCCAAGAAAGTCCAGCAAGCTCCAGGACCGTCTCCTACAGTTGATTGAGCTGCAGGATCGGGGGGCACCACCAGTGCAGAGCATGCTCAGGAATGGCAGCAGCCAGGTGTGAGGACATCAGCATGCACAGTGAGGAGAAGACTTTTGGAGGATGGCCTGGTGTCAAGAAGGGCAGCAAAGAAGCCACTTCTCTCCAGGAAAAAGGGACAGACTGATATTCAGTCCAATCCCTGATATTACAGGGATTGGACTGCTGAGGACTGGGGTAAAGTCATTTTCTCTGATAAATCCCCTTTCCAATTGTTTGGGGCATCCAGAAAAAGAAAAGGTGAGCGCTACCATCAGTCCTGTGAAATGCTAACATTAAAGCACCCTGAGACCATTCATGTGTGGGGTTGCTTCTCAGCCAAGGGAGTGGGCTCACTCACAATTTTGCCTTAGAGCACAGCCATGAATAAAGAATGGTACAAAAACATCCTCCGAGAGCAACTTCTCCCAACCATCCAAGAACAGTTTGGTGAGGAACAATGCTTTTTTCAGCATGATGGAGCACCTTGCCATAAGGCAAAAGTAATAACTAAGTGGCTTGGGGAACAAAACATCAAAACTTTGGGTCCATGGCCAGGAAACTCTCCGGACCTTCATCCCATTGAGAACTTGTGGTCAATTCTAAAGAGGCGGGTGAACAAAAAAAACCCACAAATTCTGACAAACACCAAGCATTGATTATGCAAGAATGGGCTGCCATGAGTCCGGATGTGGCCCAGAAGTTGATTGACAGCATGTCAGGAGGACAGCATGTGCGGAGGTCTTGAAAAAGAAGGATCAACACTGCAAATATTGACTCTGCATAAACTAAAAGCAGACCTTCAGTCATTTTTTCAACTTTCCATCTATTAAATCTTCTGCCCTTGTTGTTTTCACTTTGGATAGTAAAACATTTTTTTTTCTGCCAGTAAATCCCTTATACAGCCCACTTCCTGTTTCTTGTCTGGTCATTAGCCTAGGCTTATGACATCATGCAAAGCTCTCTCTCTCACTCTCGTGAGAGTTTGCCAAGAAGGGAGGGGGGGTGAGTCATAAGAGGGCCAATGAGAGCTGCAGGGCTGCAAAGCTGGAGGTGTGCCTCTGTATGTCTGTGTAAATCCAGGAAGTGAACAGGCAGCAGCTTCAGCTGCCCACAGTTAAAATGGCTGCAGCCAGACTCAGTGGAGGGAGATTTCTGCAGCATATTTGGCAAGTACAGAATCACAGTATATATAAAATAGCATTCAAAGTGGTTGGAGGGAAGCTTCAGAACGACAAAGATGTTTTTATTACAAATTATGTGAGCAGACTGCAGTTGCTCTTTAATGCAATTGTCAATAAAAGCGTTTTGACACTTATCAAATGCTTATAATTATACTTCAATATACCATAGTAACATCTGACAAAAAGATCTAAAAACACTGAAGCAGTAGACTTTGTGAAAATTAATATTTGAACTTTTGGTCACGGCTGTACACACACATGAACTTTAATGGCATCCCAGTCTTAGTCTGTAGGGTTCAATATTGAGTTGGCCTACCCTTTGCAGCTATAACAGCTTCATCTCTTCTGGGAAAGCTGTCCACAAGCTTTATGAGTGTGTCTATAGGAATGTTTGACCATTCTTTTAGAAGCACATTTGTGAGGTCAGGCACTGATGTGGACGAGAAGGCCTGGCTCACAGTCTCCACTTTAATTCATCCCAAAGGTGTTCTATCGGGTTGAGGTCAGGACTCTGTGCAGGCCAGTCAGGTTCCTCCACCCCAAACTCGCTCATCCACGTCTTTATGGACCTTGCTTTGTGCACCGGTGCGCAGTCATGTTTAAACAGGAAGGGACCATCCCCATGAAATTGTCCAAAATGCCTTGGTATACTGATGCCTTAACAGTTCCCTTCACTGGAAGCCAAGCCTAAAAACCTGAAAAACAAACCCACACCATAATTCCCCCTCCACCAAATGATTTGTACCAGTTTCATGTGAATGTAAAGGCAGGTGTCCCAATACTTTTGGTAATATAGTGTATCTACAGTCTGTCTTCATAAAATATATTTATTTATCTGTCAACTGTCCATATCTATCTATCTATCTATCTATCTATCTATCTATCTATCTATCTATCTATCTATCTATCTATCTATCTATCTATCTATCTATCTATCTATCTATCTATCTATCTGTTTCTGTCTGTCTCATACCTACAATCTATCTGTAGGCAGGTGGAAACCCCCTTAAGGGTTAGTTGGTCCTCCAATTCTCAGGTGCATTGTGGGAGCCCCTATATATGGACGGTGGATTCTTAGTCTAGGAGACTTCTGGCTGAGCATGGACAATAAAAAGAAGAGTCCGGTTGTTCCAGGGATGCATGCTCTCCCCTTAAGGGGAGGAGCTGGGGGGTCAGTTTCCCTATTCTGGGGGTTCACAAGGAGAAAGGTATGGCCCAGAAGGACTTAAGATCTGCAGTGCTGGAGCCAGGGCCTAACAAAGTGGGGAACTGGTGTGTCCCTCTGTTCTTCCCTCCGGGAGGACTGGCTGACTCCTAGGAGGAGGTATAGCAAGGAACTCAGAGTGCAAGTTTACATTAGCTGAAAGCCACAAGATACTTCATGTTGCTACTAAGTCTTCTTAGACCAGTATTTGGCATGTGTTAGTGGTAATATTTGTACTGTTCATTGTAAGGGTTCTCTAAGTAAAGAAAAAAGTTTATTGAAAGAAGAAGCCTCCATGTGATAATATAATGGGTGAAGTGTTTAACACATACAATGCCTGGAAGGTGCAGTGAGAGATGTGTCTCCTGGTGGAAACCTGGCTGCCTAGGTCTTGGAAGCCTACCCTTGGAATAAGTATGTGAGTACTCCTAGGAAACAGGGGATTAACTTTACTGTATGCAGGCCAGGAGGGTGGAAGTTTTAGGCCACAGATCACCATCCATGCATGGGACAGTGTTGATTTGGGCTGAACAACCATGACACCTTGCAACTTGTATACCTAGAGGTAGGCGTGTGATGTCCACATAGGGAGGAAGGTGGCCCCACTCTATCTATATCAGTCTGCCAGTGTGAACTCACTTTTCAGCGATGAAGACGTTAGGCCAGACTTCATCCACCTCATTCAGGGGATGGTCCAGGTGGTCTTTCAGCAGTTCTCTCTGTAGATCCATAACACAGGGGGTGTTGAACAAGCTGCGGTCATCAATCTTGTCCTTGACTCTGTTGTAGAGGTCCTCCACCAGAAGCTGTTCAGGGGTCTCCAGGAGCTCCGGGCTCAGTGGCTCTATCTTCACCTCCTTGTGTTTTAGCTCTGTAATGGTAGGAAGTCATGTATCAGTATAAATAAATAGTATCAGATAAAGAGGACCTGTACCCCCACCACACTTTTATTAATATCTGCCCTTGTCCAGGAAATAACATAAAGGCATTCATCTAATTTTGAAAGCCAGAACATCTAAAGAGGAGAATCTATTTCTACAAGATCAATAGAATTTTAAATTTCCCTTCCTAAAGTCAACCAATCACCAGCTTCCTTGTTTGACCTAAAGCCAAGGCAAAGATCATTTGGTCTATGCCTGCCAGGAGAATTGTGTTTCATGTCATTAGAGACTGCAGCGAGTGCAATGCCTATATCAACACATTTTATACAAGCATGGTCCAGACAAATTAAATTTATATCATTTTTTTCCACACAAATAGAGCTTTCTTTTGGTAATATTTGATCACTCCTGTTTTTTTTTTATATATATATATATATATATAAAAGAAAATGTATTATATAAACGAGACCACAAATTTGGAAAACAATAAACAATATTTCTAATATTTGTTCTAAAACATAGAGAAAAAGGATTGAGTAAGCAGAATATACTATCTAAAAAAAGCAACAGACTTTATGGGCACATGAGGCAGTATGTGTAACCGGAGGGGACACCATAGATGTGTGGATCTTTCAAGGGAGGTTCCCCCACACTATTGGGCGATTGGCTAGGCTCTACTTGTGAGCTCCTAAGCGGGGGGATACTTTCTCTGTCTGGGGTCTAATCCAATACAATAAGGCACTTTTACACTGTACCTGGTGACAAGCAAGCCCCATTTTGAAAATGTTCCAAGTAGACAATATGTGTGGAGGGGTGTTGTGGTGTTGTGGCCTAAAATGCTAAACTCCAGCCTCTGGTGGATGTTCACCATACACATCATATGTTCACCTACTGTTTGGGGCCCCTCTGCACTTGTAAACTTCTAAAATTGGAGCTCTATGGTGCACCCAACTATACTTCCTGGTATATTTACCAGCCTCCCATGAATTAATATCTACTTCCTCCCTCTCTGGCCAGAGATTTTGGCTACCTTGCCATTGTCATCTGGTACCTTTGGTTTCCCTTTGGGCGGCCCCTTGGTCCACCCTGAGGATCTGTTACTGCCCAGAATCTGTTTTTCAAGGTCAATCAGCACCTATCTGTCCTGAGAAGGCACATTTTTGTGAAACGCGTTGACAAGCATGCATGGAGGAGTTATGGACTTGACGCTTGATATCTACTTATATTGTCTTCTACTGATGGACCTTCATACATCTTATACAATTGGATCCATGCCCCCCATGTCTGTAATTGGGTATTTGTTGACCTACTGTTAAGTAGAGGGTGTTGTCATGATTTTAGTATGTGTGTGGTTTTAACAATAATTGTAATAAAGATTATTTTGCTTTTACATGTACTGCCTCATGTTGTGCCCATAAAGTCCATTGCTTTTTTGAGATAGTATGTTCTACTTTCTCAATATTTTTTCTCTAATAGCTGGGCATTGGCATGGTGAGGGTCCTCCTTTCTTGGTTTAAAACATATTCAATAAAATAAAATTTCTTCATAAATTTAGGCCAAAATGTATTCTTTTGCATGTCTTGGGTAAAAACCAAACTGTGGTTTTGGGGACACTAGTATAGTTCTGATCGTGATCAAGATACTGATCCATACAGACACTATAATAGTAATGGAGGTGATCAGCGACTTATGGTGTGACTGTGGTGAGCAATCTGATGCTAACTGACACCGGCTGGGAGGGACACTAACTGACTAATTGACACTGATGTCGTCAGTGACATTAATACAGTAATCAGTGGCAATATGGTACACTGACACTGTACTAATGACACTGGCTGGGAAGGAGTTAACATTAAGGGGCAATGAAGGCGTTAAATGTGTGCCTAACCTATATTGCGTGCTGCTTTTACTCACAGATCTGGCTTCTTTTTCTCCCTGCTTTTCAGGGAGAAGAAACAGCCAGATCGAGTTCTGGTCATTTGTAAACACAGCTGATTAGGTTGCAGCTGCAACTTAAAACATTGGCTGAAACCTGCAGACAAACCAGGAAGTACACTGCGATCTGTGGGTACGTTGTGGTGCCTGGCTGTGGCAAGTGGTTAAAAGCTTTCCTAGTGTCAAGTGAATGCACATTTTTTAGCCTTTTTTCTTGAGCGTTTGTGTGATATACATATAGAGCCGCTTATTCATTTGAATGGGCTGCCCTACACGTGACAAATGCGCCAATGAAGCTACCAAACCTTTTTTGCGGCAAGCTTTGCGTGTTTTACAATCACGTGTTTTAGCACTTTTGTCATGCTTTTTGACATATGCGTCTACTGGCCATGTTTGGAGTTACCAATGAATGGTACCGCGAGTGTGACACATTTTATTAGATGTGAATGGAGCCTTATGCCGCATACACACGGCCGGACTTTTCGTCTACAAAAGTCCAACGGACGCTGACGGACTAAAGCTGGCTGGTAATCCGATCGTGTGTGGGCTTCTCCGGACTTTCAACATACTTTTTTAGCCTCAAATCCGACGTACTTTAGATTTGAAACATGCTTCAAATCTTTACTTCGTAACTACGACGGACCCCGAAATCCGCTCGTCTGTGTGCTAGTCCGACGGACAAAAAGCCACGCTAGGGCACCTATTGGCTACTGGCTATCAACTTCCTTATTTTAGTCCGGTGTACGTCATCACGTAAGAATTCGACGGACTTTTGTGTGATCGTGTGTAGGCAAGTCTGTTCGTTAGAAAGTCCGCCGCAAGTCTGTCGAAAGTCCGCCGAAAGTCTGCCGGACAGGCTGTCGGACAGGCTGTCTGACTTTTGTAGACGAAAAGTCCGACCGTGTGTACGCGGCATAACACCCAGACTAAGGCTTCATTCACACCTATGCAAGACAGAGCTTGCTTCCGTTTTTGCACGTTCCCTTGCGTCGCATTTAGTGCAGCCTTGTAATTTCAATGGGCTGCCCTATATGCAAGAAACATGCAAAAGAAGTCTCTAAGGACCAGACCTTCTCTGGCACTTTTTGTTTACAAGTAAAAATAAGTATTTTTTGCTCGAAAATAACTTAGAAACCCCAAACATTATATTGTCACACGATATTTGCGCAGCAGTTTTTCAAATGCAATTTATTAGAATTTTAATGCAAAAAACAATAAATAACCCAATTTTTTGGTAAAATATATAGCGTAAATAGATACCGAACATGTCACGCATTAAAATTGCTGGTGGAATGGTGACAAACGATGATACATAAAAATCTCCATAGGCGACACTTTAAAATGTTTACAGGTTACCAGTTTAAAGTTACAGAGGAGGTCTATCGCTAGAGTTATTGCTCCCGCTATAACGTTCGCGGTGATACCCCCCATGTTTCGTGCGAACACCATTTACATATGTATGTGTTCGTTTCTGTGCGCAAGCACAGTGGGATGTGGTGCTTAAAAAAAAAAATTTCTTCTTCTTTTTTTTTTTTACACTGTCCCTTTAATTTTTTTTAATCACTTTTATTCCTATTACAAGGAATGTAAACAATCCTTGTAATAGAAATGAGGGATGGCAGGTCCTCCTCATGGAGGGATCTGGGGTCTATAAGACCCCATATATCTCCTCTAGCTTTGAAAGCAAAAGATCAAAAAAGAATGTGATCTTTTGCTTAAAAAAAATAAAAAAAGTTTACTTCCGCCCTAGACTGGAAGTGACGTCATGACGTTGCTCCGCTCCTCCTAGATCATAGAGGTGGAGAGAGACGATCTGGTCTCTTCTCCCCTCTGTGACGAGCCGCGGAAACCGTCACATCGTCACGGTAAGCCAGAGAAACAATAGTGAGCGGCAGGAGGGGGGATGACCCCTCCTGCTGCTTCTAAAAGCGATCCAGCGGCTATTCAGCCACTTGGTTCACTTTTATGGGAAAGAGAAATGCCGGCTGAAAAAAACCCCCCCAAAAATACCAGGGCATATTGCGGTCTTTAAATGATTAAAAACTCAGCCAAACCAAAACTTGCATGCGTTAGCAAGATGCTTGTGGGTGGTGTTAAAAATGAATAGCACTGTTGCTTGTCTGCTAAAGGGATGTGTGTTTTTTGTGCATTGCGGGAAAGAGTGTGATTTTGTACGCATTTCCGCAACACACAAGTGTGAACATAAACTATCATGATGTAGGTGATGCCATTGTTTGGCTTTGTAATGTCGGTTCCCCCGTGGTGCAGGAATGTCCCCAACAAAGTCCAATGGCGGCCCGTCCATATGGGGCGCGGGGGCGTCGCTCCCCTAATCTACATGCAGGACGCTGGACGCATGAATTCCAATAGGGGTTTTTTTGGGTTTTTTTTACAAGCACATGATTAGAGGCTCTAATTGACTTAAAAAAAGGGCGCACTGAGCCCACCCAGTTGTGTTACAATAGCAAATAAATATATCTCCTCCCGGCCAATCAGGAATCAGGAAGCGGGTCCTGAGGCGTTGACGCAGGGGAAGCCGCCGTGAAGCCTAGGAGGAGGAGCCACCGCCCAGAGGAAAAGCTGCCCGCGACCTAGATGGGGTAAGTGCGGGTCTGGTGACCGACCGACCGTGGCAGTTGGATTGTTTGCCACCCCCTCCCCCCCAAAAAAATACCGCGAGTCACTAATGAAGTCCCAACAATGCCCCCCCCCCCCCCAATGAAATCCCCCAACAGCTATAAGAAGCCAGTATGGGATTCAACTTGCCAGCAACCAGCCAGAACCAATGTGCGGTGTTGTCCTTTTTCTGATATTCATGGAACATCTCTATGCTATCCAAAGAAATTACAAAATTAAAAGAAGATTATTTTTTAGGCATCCTTCCTCTTTGAAAAAAAGTATTGTTTTTACTTTGTATATATTGTTTATTGCTCAGTTCTCCTTGTATTGTGTTATTACATTTACCAATAATGCTTGCAATAAAGATGGTACAATGACTTGATTATTCATTTTTTGCTATTTTAATCTAGCTTTCCTTTCCGCTCACCCCCTCGTGTGTTATATTAATATGTCTGTGTGTTCTCGGAGAATTCCTCATTGTGTTCTGGCCCGGCACCAAGTCTCACATAGGCGGCATTTATTACACTGACATTTACTATCATGTTCCTGTCTGGAAGTCAAGGTTCCCTCTAATTCACTGGCTCCTGCTTTAGTGCTTTTATAGCCAAACAAGCAGCTGCAATTAACATTGGAACTACAAGCAGTCGCGTCTTTAAAGCTGAACTCTGAGATAAGTAAATATAATCCAAATACAAGAGCCATGTGTCTTCTTCTTCGAATCTCAGTGTGCTTCGTGTATTTTTTCCAGATCTGTGCAGTAATCCAATGTGAGACTCCCTGTAATAAAGACCGCTCACTGCTGCTCTCTCTCCTTGTGCAGGGTGACTGGTCTTGTCTCCGCCCCCCTCCTGTAGTTTTCTGCAGGAAACCTATAGTGGGTGGGGCCTGCTGGGCTCCTCCCACAGCTCTGCTATGTACACCACAGTCATGATGTCACCACTACTTTTACAAGGAAGTATCTGGTGCATACAAACTAAATGTATATTCTTTGCGCTTATTGAGGAATATGTTTACATGAAAAATTTGGTTCATGAAGTTCAGCTTTAACCACTTGCCGACCAGCCGCCGTCGTTATACTGCGGCAGGTTGGCGCTTTCCTGTGAATCGCCGTAGTTGTACGTCGGCTCCTTTAAGAGCCATAGCTGCACGGCGGGCACCTGAAGCACGTGGCAGGCGGCCGCGATGTCCACCGGCCACCCACCCGTGGGAAAGAAAGTCAGAATGGTAATCTGTCAATGTAAACAAACATATCCCCATTCTGTCAAGGAAGGAGAGAGAGATCTGTTGTTCCTAGTGATTAGGAACAGCAATCTCTCTCTTCCTACAGTCAGTCCCATCCCCCCACAGTTAGAAACACCTCCCAGGGAACACATTTAGCCCCTTGATCGTCCCCTGGTGTTAACCCCTTCCCTGCCAGTGACATTTACAAGGTAATCCGTGAATTTTTATAGCATGTATAAATTTCAATGGTCCCAAAAAAGTGTCAAAAGTGTCCAATCTGTCCTCCGCAATGTCGCAGTCCCGCTCAAAACCGCAGATCACCGCCATTACTAGTAAAAAAAAAATAATAAAAATGCCATAAATCTATTCCCTATTTTGTACACGCTATCTCTTGCGCAAACCAATCAATATACGCTTATTGGAATTTTTTTTACCAAAAATTTGTAGAAGAATACATATTGGCCTAAACTGATGAAGAAATTAGTTTTTTTTATTTTTTTGGGATATTTATTATAGCAAAAAGTAAAAAATATAGTTTTTTTTTTTTAATTGTCGCTCTTTTTTTGTTTATAGCGCAAATACCACCAAAAGAAAGCTCTATTTGTGGGAAAAAAAGGACATCAATTTTGTTTGTGTACAATGTTGCATGACCGCGCAAGTGTCAGTTAAAGCGACGCCGTATCGCAAAAAAAATGGCCCCTTCATTAAGGGGGAAAATCTTCCGGTATGTAAGCGGTTAAAGTGGACCTAGCAGGGCTTCTTATATCAGAGACTAGGTGCAGGTACTCCCCTTTCTGAGTCATTCCCGGTCTCTGCTCCCTACCCACCTCCCAGCACCGCCCCTTTTAGAAAATACAGAACCAAGTATCATTTGTAATGCTAAGCACCTTGCATGGAATGTGTTAATGATAACAGGAAAAGCAGTAAAATACAGTAGATCACCTGCAGCCAGCAACAATAGACCCCCCCCCCACAACAAACTACACCCCCAGCAACATCAGACCCCTGCAACAAAATACTCCCCAACATCAATAGACCCATCCCTCAACAGTAGATCCCTCCCAACAACAATTGACCCCCAGAAACATGAGTCCCCTACAGCTACATTAGATCCTCCACCAGTACCAACAGACCTCCACAGCAACAATAATGGATCTTCACCAACAACAATAAAATCCCCCAGCAGCCAGTATCAATGGACTCTCCAGCACACCCCAGCACCCCTTGCCAGTACAGTGGAACCTTGGATTACGAGCATAATCCGTTCCAGGAGAATGCTTGTAATCCAAATCACTCGCATATCAAAGCGAGTTTCCCCATAGAAGTCAATGGAAACGAAGATAATTTGTTCTGCATTAACTTCTATTGCACGCAATACCGCATGTGGCCAGAGATGGGGGGATTGCCCCAGTTGAAGGCTTTTTAGTCGAAACGCGTAGGGCGTTCAGCTTTCCACATTGCCTCCAATTTTTATCTTGTGATCACTTTTACCCTGTAAGGTTTTTTATCCAATAAATCCCTTATTTTTTTTGACCTGAGCCATGTGGAGCCCCTTTGTTTTTCTTTTTCCTCCATGTTTTCATCCTTAACTGGTCCCTTTGAACCTACCTGGAACCTGAGAGCGTGCGAGAGGGCCGTCCACTTCCACCGTCGACCGTTTGGCTATCGGTGACTGCGACCCAAAAGACAACTTGGCCGATTGGAGATCGCGATCGAAGGGAGAACCCTTGGAGAGAGTGTACGGGAGGTTACCTCCACAAGCTCCGATAGACGCACAGCTATATGGCTGGTACGCCCCACTTGTTCCGGTAAGAGTACCTTACTCTAGATGTTTTGTCGTGCTGTCCATGATTGATGTGCTTTCCAGTCTCCAGTCAACATCATGGGTTCATGTACCCCAGCTGTCTGAGAAGACTCCCTCTACGTACTGACTCCAGTTCTTGATTGCTGTCCGTGGAGCTCAATACAGTGTTATTGGACATTTTGCATTTCATAGTGGTTTTTGGACCTTTATTTACACCTCACTAGTGTCTATTTTTATGTAGATTAATATTTTACTGCATTTGGTTTTTTCATCAATCATATATTTTATTCATTCACTTTTTAGCGCTGCACTTATTTTGTTTATACTTTACGAGACTTGGTTTGTTTGTGTGCTAGCAGCTATTTACTACCTGTTCACATTTATTTTTGGGGTCAGCGCAACTTGTTTTTCACATCACAGAGATGGGGGGGCACCGGAGAGCCTCGGAAATACTTGGGGACAGCTCGGCTGAACTCGGAAAGCCTCGAAAAAGGCTTGGAAACACTCAGAAGTGGAGTATTTCCGAGTGTTTCCGAGTATTTCCGTGTGGTTCCGAGTATTTCCGAACGGCTCCGAACCGTTCCAAGTGTCCCCGGCACCCCCGCAAATCTGGCCAAGTGCGGTACTGCACACACCATTAGCTTGAATTCTGCTCGTGTTGCGAGACAACACTCCCAAACTGAGTCAGGATTGTTTTAAAAAAGTTGCTTGTCTTTCAAAACGCTTGTTAACCACTCGTTCCACTGTACGTTCATTCAGTGCTGTAGGTGACAGAACTGCGTTTCCACTGAAAAAAAGCCCTGGCACCTAGCAATAAAGAAGCACTGTCACTTTGGCCAATCAGAGAGCAGCAAAAGTTTCCTTTGATAGCCAACTCCCCAAGCAACTTAATTATCTATACTTCCCTGCTGCAGAAGTTCACCCTGAGTAAGCTTTGGTGTCAGAGTTTACTCTGGGTGGATGACATCATAGTCCTACCAACATCATGTTACCGTGTTCAGTAATTGGCCACCCAGGTCCCCCATACTCTCCATACCTGAAGCGCAACACAGTAAGAGCTCAGATTCCCTTTCCGGGGGATGAAACCTATTACCTTGTGACTTGCTACTAGATTACAATGCTGCAGTCTGATCACTGGGGGGAGGGGACTGAGGAAATGGTCTCTTCTGCCTGCAGCTGACTGATGACATCATCTCAATCTAAGCAAAGTCATCTGACTCGAGGAATGCTTTTTTTAAAATTATGAAAGGTAGAGAATTTTACTATTCTGTATTATGTACCGTATATACTCAAGTATAAGTCGAGTTTTTCAGCACATTTTTTTGTGCTGAAAGTGCCCCCCTCGACTTATACTCGAGTCAAGCACTTTTCTGCAGCAAAAAATTTCATTTTCCGAACCGATTTTGGGGCCCCGTATCTCAGGGCCACTTGTTGCTAGGAACCCCATTTGGTGTGCAAACCCAGTGAAACTGGTACCACAACATATCCAAAGCTAAAGTTCCTAGCACCAAGTGGCCCTGAGATAAGGGGCCCCAAAGCCGGTTCAGAAAATGTCATTCTCTGCTGCAGAAAAGTGCTTGACATTTTCTGAACTGATTTTTGGGGCCCTGTATCTCGGAGCCACTTAGTGCTAGAAACCCAAGCTTTGGAAATTTTATGGTGCTAGTTCCACTGGGTTTGCACACCAAATTTGGGGTTCTTAGCACTAAGTGGCCCCGAGATACGGGGCCCCAAATTCGGTCAACTGTGTCCATCTGCAGCAATGTCATTTCGGGACCCTTTGGGTTCAGAGACCCCAAATTTTGGCTGTAGCTAGGGGGCATCTAGGAACCCTTAACTACCGAGTTTGAAGTTCGGGGGACCTATGGCTGCAAATGGGCACAGTGAGGCTGCAAATGGGCATTGTTGACCCTCTTTTCCACTTACAGTAGCTGTGCATTTCTCACCCTCGTCTTATACTCGGGTCAATAAGTTTTTCCCATTTTTTTGTGGTAAAATTAGGGCCTCGACTTATACTCGGAACGACTTATACTCGAGTATATACGGTATTACAGCGGGGAAAATAAATATTTGATCCCCTGCAGATTTTATAAGTTTGCCAACTTATAGAGAAATGAAGGGTCTATACATTTTTAACATAGGTGTATTTTAAATGATAGAGACAGAATATCAACCAGAAAAAAACACATGTTACAAATGTTATAAATTGAGTTCCAGTTCAGTGAGTAAAATAAGTATTTGACTTAGTACTTTGTGGAGAAACCCTTGTTGGCAAGCACAGAGGTCAAACGTTTCTTGTAGTTGGTGACCAGGTTTCCACATATCTCAGGAGGGATTTTGGTCCACTCTTCTTTACAGACCTTCTCTAAATCCTTAAAGCGGAGTTCCACCCAAAAGTGAAACTTCTGCCTATCTGATTTCTCCCCCCCCTCCAGGGAGGGGGGGGAAGCAGGTACCTGTTTTTTACCTGTCCCACTTCCGGGAGACCGGGCCGCGGAGAAGTACGTGAGCAGCTCGGACCCCCTCCTGCCGGGCCAGTGAGAGCGCAGCACGGTTCATGCATGCACAGTAGGGACCCAGCCGTGAAGCCAAAAGGCTGCACTGCCGGGTTCCCTTACAAGCAATGGCGGTGGCTGCTACCAACCAGCCGATGTAAACATCGGCTGCGGTGCCGACATCGCTGGACTACAGGACAGGTAAGTGTCCTAATGTTAAGAATCAGCAGCTGCAGTATGTGTAGCTGCCTACCTTTAATTTTTAAAGGGGCAGGCGGAACTCCTCTTTAAGGTTTCTTGGCTATTGCTTGGAAACTCAAAGTTTCAGCTCCCTCCATACATTTTCTATAGGATTAAGGTCTGGAGACTGGCTAGGCCACTCTATGAACTTACTGCGCTTCTTCTTGAGCCACTTCTTTGTTGTCTTGGTGGTATGTTTTGGGTCATTGTCATGCTGTAGGACACATCCACATCCCATCTTCAGTGTTCTGGCTGAGGGAAGAAGGTTCTCATCTAGGATTTTACAATACATGACCCCGTCCATTGGCCCCTCAGTGCAGTAAAGTCGCCTGTACCTTTGGCAGGGTTAACAGCCCCAGAGCATCATGTTTACATCTCCGTGCTTGACTGTAAGGATGGTGTTCTTAGGGTCATAGTCAGCATTTTTCCTCCAAACACGGCGAGTCGAGGTAATGCCAAAGGTCTCATCTGACCACAGCAATTTCTCACAATGCTTCTCCCAATCATTTAGATGTTCATTGGCAAACTTCAGATGGGTCTGTACATGTGCTTTCTTCAGGAAGGGGACCTTGCGGGCGCTGCAGAATTTCAATCCATGGCGGCGTATTGTGTTACCAATGGTTTGTTTGGTGACTGTGGTCCCAACTGCCTTCAGATCATTCACAAGCTCCTCCCGTGTAGTTCTGGGCTGATCCCTCACTTTTCTCATGACCGTCCTTACCCCATGAGGCGAAACCTTGCATGGAGTCCCAGACTGAGGGCAATTGATGGTTATTTTGTATTTCTTCCATTTGTGAATAATCGATCCAACAGTTGTTTCCTTCTCACCAAGCTTCTTGTTGATGGTCCTGTAGCCCATTCCAGCCTTGTGCAGGTCTACAATCTTGTCCCTGGTGTCCTTTGACAGCTCTTTGGTCTTGCCCATGATGGTGAGGTTTGAATAGAAGAGATTCTGTGGACAGGTGTCTTTTATACACATAACGAGTTGTTGTTAGGAGCACCTTCTTACATTGACAGGACTAATCTGTGTAGCACATGAGCACCTACTGTAGCCAGTCTGTGGGAGCCAAAATTATTGTTGGTTGGTAGGGGATCAAATACTTATTTTACTCACTGAACTGAAACTCAATTTATAACATTTGTATCATGTTTTTTCTGGATTTTGGTTGATATTCTGTCTCTATCTTTCAAAATACACCTATGATACAAATTATAGACCCTCCATTTCTTTGTAAGTGGGCAAACTTACAAAATCTGCAGGGGATCAAATCATTATTTTCCCCACTGTATGTGACAAAAACCTACATTTTCATGGAGGCATGTAAAGTTGCTTAAAATTCCAGGAAAGTCTCTTATTAGCACTGAGCTCAGGTGGGAGATAGGACAACCTAAAGCCTCGTACACACGATCAGATTTTTCGCAGACAAAACCTCGGACTTTTGTCTGAAGGCGTGTGCCTGGATTTTGTCTTGCATACAAACGGCAAGGAATTATCGGCCAACAAACACGAACGTACTGACATACTACGTGGTTTTTCAGCTCTTTAGCGCCACCCTTTATGCTCCTTCTGCTAATTTTGTGTTAGTAGAAGTTTGGTGAGTGTTGATTCGCGCTTTTCATTTCGCGCTTTTCATTAGCGCTTTTCATTTTGCGCTTTTCATTTCATGCTTTTCAGTTTGTTTCTGAACGGCCGTTCGTCAACCAGACCTTTTGCGGAATTGGAGGAGATAACATGTTATTTATTATTGGCCTTGGAGTTATTGCTTTGACCCAAGTCCAGGAACAGGAGGAGGAGGAGTTCTTGGACCAAAAATTGGTTTCTTTATTAATCGTGACCAATTATGTCATATGCCTTTGCTGCGGGAGCTCCAGGAGAATAATCCAGATGTTTTTCGGAATTATCTCCGGATGACGGACCCCTGCTTTCACCAACTCTTGGCATTGTTGAACCCCCTATATTAAGAAGCAGGACACATGCATGAGGCTTTTATTTTATTTTTTGGTTGAATAATAATGATTTGATTTGGTATATTTTCTATATTTTTGGATGCATAGAATGCACTTTTTGGTTAAGTTCTATTGGCAGATAGCATGTCTAATTTTCTTTGTTTTCTTTTTTTAAATCACAATAAAAAAATTGTGGAGAATAATACTTGGCTCTGTGTTTTGACAGTTTGGGAGAAGGCAGTTACATTAAAAAAAATACAATGTAAAATTGACAAGGGACACCAACATAAACTACGGGATAATGGTGTTGTGGTAACTTGGCCAAAAAAAAAAAAAAAAAGCATAATAATATTATTCTTGATATCACTAGAAAAAAAAAAGCCCTTGAAAATACATTTGCAATAACTCCATCAGTATCACCAGCAAAGCAGCTTCATTATTATCCCATTAAAGAAGAAGAGAATTATGCGCTGCATTTCAAGATTTCATCATTTGCCACGTCACGAATGTTAATTCTCTATTACGACCGCTAATTTACAAGACCGACCGCTTCTGGCTGGTCCTTACTTCCGAGCATGCGTGTTTGTACTTTGGACTTTTGTCTGACAAACTTGTGTACACACGCTCGGAAAATCCGACAACAGACATTTGTCCGCGGAAAATTTGAAAACCTGCCATCCAACATTTGTCCGCGGAAAGTCCGACAACAATTGTCCGATGGAGCGTACACACGGTCGGATTTTCCGCCAACAGCCTGTCATCGAACATTTCCCGTCGGAAAATCCGATCGTGTGTACGAGGCTTTAGCCTGACAGGGAGAAAATACAAGTAGATAATCAAACATGGAGTGATCTCTGAGAAGTAAGGCTGCACTGTTATAACAATTCTTCTCAAGCATTGCTTGCATGTCCAGTATGTATTGCACCGGCTATATATTAGGCCTTTTTAAACTGTGTTTTAATATCAGCTGGAAGCTCACCTTCATTTATTATCTTCTTGGCTGCCACGGAGGATGACAGGTGAATGGGTTCCATAAAGATACTCTCCGTATAGGCGCTGGAAATTGTAGAAAAACTGCAAATAGAATTGGAAAATTAAAGCCTATCAGTCACATGTTTTCCATCAGTCACATCCTAGATGTCGGAGTATTTATTGCACGCTACTCCATACACATAAAGAATTCACAAAAAAACAAAAAGTACCCCCTAAAGCAAATCTCCGCACCACAAAGATATATGAAAAATAAACTTTGTTATAAATCGCCAATTGTAAAACATCCCACGGGTATGACCCACAGAATAGAGAAACATTGAGAAATACATATCAGCACAACAGTTGCTATAAAATTATATCTATCAGGGAGCTCAAAATGAGTGACACTGACCCAGGTCAGTAAACTGCGTACATGAGATGTGTAATACAAACCAAGGAAATGAAGCAAATGTATAAATGAAAGTGTTACTAAACCCAGGATCCTGCATTCACTATATCTGGTCTCCCACAGTACACAGATCATGGAGATGCAATAGTTTTAATAAATATAAATGCCTAAATACCTTTTCTGATCAGCAGTATATAGCAGTCTTGTGACTTCTACCCTGTTTCCCCGAAAATAAGACCTAGCGTGATTGTCAGTAATGGCTGCAATATAAGCCCTACCCCCCAAATAAGCCCTACCCTGTTTCCCTGAAAATATCCCCTACCCTGAAAATAAGACCTACAATGACTTTAACTAGGGTTTATTTGGGGGGTAGGGCTTATATCGCAGCCATCACTGGCAATCACGCTAGGTCTTATTTTCGGGGAAACAGGGTATCAGTGTCTGGTTAAAGCTTGTAGGAGGAGATTTCATTCTCCTCTGACTGTCCTATGAGGCTGCAGGACCCCTGACCCTCTGTCTGGACAGTGCTGATTGGCCCTGTGCTGATCACATGCACTCTCCCAAGAAAAAAGCAATACACACCAAACTGAGCATGTGCAGCCCGTCCCCTAGCCTCTGTTCCATCACGAGATGGATTGGGGACAGTGAAAAAGGGGGAGGATCAGAGAAGACAGGATTAAACAGCCTTTTTACACAATGCACAGGATTAATCCCTTAGGCTCCACAGGGAGTATAACAAGCAGGTGTTATTGCATATACAGACTGATTTTACTGTTGTGGGTTTAGCAACACTTTGGGGTTGATTTACCAAAGACAAATAGACTGTGAACTTTTTCAAAGTGCAGTTGCTCCAGAGCTAAGTAAATGAGGTAAGCTTATAAGCTTCACTTTGCAAAAAATACCCAATCACATGCAAGGAAAATAAAAAAAACTGCATTTTTTCTTGCACATTGTTGGATGATGAAAGTCAGCAAAGCTTCTGCTCATTTACTAAGCTCTGGAGCAACTGCTCTTACAGAGGGCAATTGCACTTTGCAAAGTGCACAGTCTATCTGCCTTTAGTAAATCAACCCCACTAAGTACAAAAATATGGCTTAATAGAGCCACTTGACCTCCAGGACTCGGCACTGTGTTACTTTAACTAACAATTGCGCAGTCATGCAACGCTGTACATAAATTAAATGTATATCATTTTTTTCCCACAAATAGAGCTTTCTTTTGGGGGTGTTTGATCACCTCTGCGTTTTTTATTTTTTGCGCTATAAACAAAAAAATGCCGATTTTTTTTTTAAAGAAAAACAATATTTTTTACTTTCTGATATAAAACGTATCTAATAAAAACATTTTAAAAATCGAATTTATTCATAAATGTAGGCCAATATGTATTCTGCTACATTTTTTTTTTTGGTAAAAAAAAAATCCCAATAAGCGTATATTCGATTGATTTGCTCAAAAGTTATGGCATCTACAAACTATGGGATATATACTGGAATTTTTATTTATACTATTAATGGCGGTGATGAGTGACTTATAATGGGACTGTGATAGTATGGTGGGCAATCTGACACTTTTGACACTTTGTGGGAACCAGTGACACTAATACAGTGATCAACGCTAAATATATACACTGTCACTGTACCAATGACACTGGCTGGAAAGGGGGTAAATGTCTAAGGCGTTCAATGTTTAAATGTGTGTCTAACCCAGTGATTCTCAACCTTGCTAGTCCAGTGACCCCTTGATAAAATTATGATAAAAGCTGCGGGGACCCCTAACAGTAAAATTTTTGTAGTGTGGGTTGTCAGCACCCAAGGCAACACAAGTAATTTGCGCCCCTAACCCACGGACATTTAGCGCTCCCTGAGTCCCTTCCACTGGTACAATATTAAAATCCCTTATAGTACATTTTAGGATGTACCACTCTTTCTCTTTGTTCTCCTTTATTTCCCTTTTACCTCTCTATATCCCCCAGGCCCCTCCCACATCCCATTCCTTACAAGTCAGCTGACCTCTAGTCTCTGCCCCCCAGCCATGCCATGAACTGAATGGGTGGCTGCGACGAGGCTGAGTGGGCGGCCACAGGCTCCAGGGACATCCATGCTGGGCGGCTTCGAAAAGGCTGGGAGAGCGGTGCGGGCTTCAGGAACAGCCCAGGATTGGGTGACCCCTGGCAAATCGTCATTCGACCCCCGAGGGGGTCCCGACCCCCAGGTTGAGAACCACTGGTCTAACCATTGTTTACAGTGCCTTGAAAAAGTATTCATACCCCTTGAAACTTTTCACATTTTGTCATGTTACAACCAAAAAATGTAAGAGTATTTTATTGGGATTTTATGTGATAAACCAACACAAAGTGGCACATATTTGTGAAGTGGAAGAAAAATGATGAATGGTTATCAACATTTTTTTTACAAATAAATATGTGAAAAGTGTGGGGTACATTTGTATTCAGCCACCTTTACTCTGATACCCCTAACTAAAATCTAGTGGAACCAAATGCCTTCTGAAGTCACCTAATAGAAGTAAATAGAGTGTGTAATTTAATCTCAGTATAAATACAGCTGTTCTGTGAATCCCCCAGAGTTTTGTTAGAGAACCTTAGTGAACAGCATCATGAAGGCCAAGGAACACACCAGACAGGTCTGGGATAAAGTTGTGGAGAAGTTAAAAGCAGGGTTAGGTTATAAAAAAAATATCCCAAGCTTTGAACATCTCACAGAGCTCTGTTCAATCCATCATCCGAAAATGGAAAGAGTATGGCACAACTGCAAACCTACCAAGACATGGCCGTCCACCTAAACTGACAGGCCGGGCAAGGAGAGCATTCATCAGAGAAGCAGCCAAGAGGTCCATGGTAACTCTGGAGGAACTGCAAAGATCCCCAACTCAGGTGGGAGAATCTGTCCACAGGATAACTATTAGTCGTGCTCTCCACTAATCTGCCCTTTATGGAAGAGTGGTAAGAAAAAAGCCATAAGAAGTCCCATTTGCAGTTTGCCAGAAGCCATGTGGGGGACACAGCAAACATGTGGAAGAAGGTGCTCTGGTCAGATGAGACCAAAATTGAACTTTTTGACCTAAAAGTAAAACGCTATGTGTGGTGGAAAACTAACACTGCACATCGCCCTGAACACACCATCCCCACCGTGAAACATGGTGGTGGCAGCATCATGTTGTGGGGATGCTTTTCTTCAGCAGGGACAGGGAAGCTGGTCAGAGTTAATGGGAAGATGGATGGAGCCAAATACAGGGCAATCTTAGAAGAAAACCTGTTAGAGTCTGCAAAAGACTTGAGACTGGGTGTCAGAGAGCTCACCTTGCTGGTCATGGGATTGGCCACCAGAGGGAGTGCTTGTGAGCAAGCCGGCCTATTTAAGTTTGTCAGGCACTCTGTTCAATGCTGCCTGATCATCAGCTTCCTGTGCCGTAGTTCCTGTTTCCTGTCTTGTCTTCCTGTTTACCTGATCTCCTGACGACCCGGATTGCTCTTGGATTCCCCTTCTTGCTGCCTGTACCCGACCTTGGCCTGTTTGACTCCGCTTCTGCCTGCTCCTATTGTACCTTGTTGCCCGTCTGTTGCCGAACCCAGCCTGTCTCCTGACCATCCTGCTCAGTCTCATCGCCTGTGTTCCAGCCTGCACCTGCTGTTCATAGACTGCTATTCCACCAGCATCTGGACTCTAGTTCACAGGCTCTCATACCACTCCGCACTCCTGTGCTTCCTGTTACCTTACCAGGGGCCGCGAGTCGGACGCGTAAGGGAGCCTACTCTCTGCCCAAAGCGGACTCACCGGTCTGGTAAGTAGGAGTCTGATAGTATCAGGCAGCCATGACCGAGTCCGGGCAGGGGGCCTCCCCTATGGACGAACTTTGCAGACACTTGGCAGGATTAACCCAAGCAGTCAAAAGTTTACAGGATGGCTATACCCGACTAGAGGAACGTGTTCAGGCCCTGTCTGCACCTACCAATCCTCAGGGGACTTCGTCTGCAACCGGGGCACCCTCCGTAGTCATGCTCCCTCCAGAGCCCAAAGTACCTATACCGGAGAGATTTTTTGGAGACCGTAGTAAATACCGTGCATTCCGGAATGCATGTAGTCTCTATTTTGCTCTGCAGCCTCGGACCTTCTCCCTAGAAGCCACCAAAGTGGGCTTTGTTATTTCCCTGTTGTCCGGTGAGCCTCAAACCTGGGCCCATCACCTTCTGGAACAAAAGTCGGATGCCCTGGAAAGTCTGGACGCCTTCTTCTTGGCGATGTCTCAACTTTATGAGGATCCTCAACTAACCGCTTCTGCTGAAGCTTCCCTGCACTCCCTTCGGCAAGGCCGCAGGGCAGCGGAGGACTATGCCGTTGAATTTAGGCGCTGGAGTTCCGATACGACATGGAATGACGCGGCTCTGCGTCATCACTTTAGAATGGGTTTGTCCGATCCACTCAAGGACGAGTTAGCACGGGTTGGGATACCTCAGACCCTGGAAGAATTAATTAACCTCTCAATCCAAATTGACCGTCGTCTGAGAGAGCGACGCACCGAAAGGTCTACCAGTGCCTATCGACCCACTTGGATGCTTCCACAGGTTCCCAGTCCTCCTAGTAGGCCTTTGGCTCCTCCAACCTCTCCAGTTTTCGACACATCAGAGCCTATGCAGCTTGGTCTGCTCCGTCCTTCCTTGACTCCCGAAGAGAAGTTACGAAGACGTAACCTTAACCTATGCCTCTACTGTGGGGAACCTGGGCACTACGCCAGCGTCTGCCCCAACAAGACGCGTAAGTGTCGTTCTTCTGCTCGTATATGTGCTACTATCATGCCAAAACCTAGTACTCACCTTACCATCTCTGTCACTTTGCAGCTTCCCGGAAAGGCTATCCAAGTTCCAGTCATCGTTGATTCCGGAGCATGCAGCTGCTTCGTGGACCAGGCCTTTGCAGCTCAGCATGATATCCCACTCCGACCCAAGACCCAGAGCCTGGCGGTTCACCTTGCAGACGGTTCCGCCCTCCGTTCCGGTCCTGTCATTCAAGAGACTATCCCTATATTAGCTACTATAAACTCTCAACACCAGGAATTCCTCCGTTTAGATGTCATTTCCTCTCCTCTGTTCCCTGTCATCCTGGGCATGCCGTGGTTGCTGGGCCATAACCCCCATATCAACTGGGTTTCTGGGAAAGTGGAGTTTCTGTCTGATTATTGCCAACAACATTGCCTGCCAAGAATGGCCCATGAGATACCTCAACTCCTCGGCCTACACCCTGAAACCAACTCACACCAAGCCATCCCAGAACAATACCGAGATTTCTCTGATGTATTCAGCAAGAAAGGTGCTGAGACTCTACCGCCACACAGGCCTTATGATTGCCCTATAGAGCTGCTACCTGGAACCGAAGTACCCTTCGGTAGGATCTTTCCATTGACTGAGCAGGAATTGGATACACTAAAACAATACCTTGATGAGAATTTAAAGAAAAAGTTCATCCGCCCATCCACATCTCCGGCCGGCGCAGGCATATTCTTTGTGGAAAAAAAAGATCATTCCCTTCGGCCATGTATCGACTACCGGGAATTAAATCGGATAACGATCAAGAATCGCTACCCCTTACCCCTGGTGCCTGAATTATTCCAGAGGCTAGGAACGGCAACCGTCTTCACAAAACTGGATCTTCGCGGAGCCTATAATTTAATCCGTATCCGGGAGGGGGACGAGTGGAAAACTGCTTTTCGCACTCGTTTTGGGCATTTCGAGTATTGCGTTATGCCCTTCGGTCTATGCAATGCCCCAGCCACATTTCAACACTTTGTGAACGACATCTTCCGGGAATTTTTGGATCTCTACGTCATCGTCTACCTCGATGACATTCTCATTTTCTCATCATCACTGACTGATCATCGCAGGCACGTCCGAAATGTCCTCGCCCGGCTCAGGCAACACGGGCTGTATGCTAAACTCGACAAATGTGAATTTGAACTCCAATGCATCCAATTCCTGGGGCTCATCATTTCAGTGGAAGGTATTAAAATGGACCCTCAAAAGGTGTCCGCCATACTGGACTGGCCCGCACCTACGGACAAGAAGGGGGTCCAACGCTTCGTTGGATTTTCCAATTTCTATAGGAAATTCATCAGAGACTTTTCCAAGATCATCGCCCCCATTACTGAATTAACAAGACAAGGAACCCGATTCTGCTGGACCCCTAGGGCTCAATTGGCCTTTGAAAAATTAAAAGGATTATTCACGTCGGCCTCCATCCTCAAACACCCTAACTCTGCCTTGCCATTCGTGTTGGAGGTTGACGCCTCAGAGGTCGCAGTAGGAGCTGTACTCTCCCAACGTCAGGGCCCCAAGGCCCTTCTGTTTCCAATAGCTTTTTTTTCTCGCAAATTATCGGTGTCTGAAAGAAACTACGATGTAGGAGACCGGGAGCTTCTGGCCATCAAGACGGCTCTGGAGGAGTGGCGCTATCTTTTGGAGGGTGCTGTACATCCTATTCTAATCTACACGGACCACAAGAACTTGGAATATCTGAGATCTGCCAAGAGACTAAAACCGCGACAAGCCAGATGGGCGCTCTTCTTCTCTCGCTTTCAATTCCATATTACCTACAGACCCGGCTCCAAAAACATCAAACCGGACGCTCTCTCACGAATGTTCCATGACTCCAAAGAAACCGTCCCTCCGGACACTATCCTGCCTGCAGGAAATTTTTTATTACTTCAGGGGGATTTAATCTCCAGAATAAGGCAAGCTTCCACAACTATACCCCAACCCACTGAGACCAGCCTAAGAGATGGTTTACTCTGGCATAAGGAGAAGATCATGGTTCCTGAGAGCCTTAGGGTACCAGTACTAGAGCTTTGCCATGACCACAAGTTGGCTGGGCACTTCGGGGCTCAGAAGACAACCGAACTGGTGCAGCGCACCTTTTGGTGGCCACAGTTGGCCGAGGACTGTAGGAATTACGTCAGTTCCTGCCACACATGTGCCCGAAGCAAGAATATTCGGACGAAGGCCTGGGGCTTACTGAAACCCTTGCCCATCCCTGACAGACCTTGGAAAATGATCGCAATGGATTTCATTGTGGAACTGCCCCCATCCGAAGGCTTCTCTACCATCTTTGTCATAATTGATAGATTGTCAAAAATGGCTCACTTCTTGCCTATGAAAGGCACACCCTCAGCCGTGGAAACGGCGAAGATCTTCATTAAAGAAATTGTGAGATTACACGGGGTTCCCTCTAATATCGTCTCGGACCGGGGTGTCCAATTCACCTCCAGGTTCTGGAAGGCATTGTGTGGTTCCCTCGAAATTGAGTTAGCGTTCTCTTCAGCCTATCACCCTCAGACAAACGGCCAGACGGAGAGAACCAACCAAACCTTGGAGCAATACCTCCGTTGTTTCTCTGCCTTTTCCCAGGATGACTGGGTTTCTCTGCTACCAGTTGCGGAGTTTTCATACAATAACTCCCTGCACTCAGCCATCAACCAGACGCCATTTTTTGCCAATTATGGATTTCATCCCTCCTTTCTACCCAGCTCAATACCTGAATGTTCTCTCCCTGCAGTGACCGAGACATTGGAATTCTTCTCTACCAACAACAAACTTCTGCAGGAAACAATGGCCCAATCCCAGGCTTCTTATAAAAAGACGTTCGACAAGAAGAGGCGCGGGGAGCTTATCCTGGAACCTGGCAATCAAGTATGGCTGTCCACAACTAACTTAAAAATGGCTTGCCCTTCTAGGAAACTAGGGCCTAAATTCATGGGACCCTTCTCGGTGAGAAGAAAAATAAACAACGTAGCGTACGAGCTCAGTCTGCCGGACTCCTTCAAAATACACCCGGTTTTCCATGTGTCCTTACTGAAACCGGTCGCTCCTGATCCTTTCCCCAACCGTAGTACCAGTCCTCCTAAGCCTGTTATGATCAATAACGAGGAGGAGTTTGAAATCGAAGCTATCCTGGACTGTAGGAAAAGGCGCAATCAAATACAGTATCTTATCAAATGGAAGGGGTATGGTCCGGAGGACAATTCCTGGGAACCAGAAAACAATTTGCATGCCCCGGAACTTTTACAGACTTTCAGAAATGTTCATGCCTCCAGGTTGGCCCGGCTGGGCATCCGGAGGCTGCCCTTAGGGAGGGGGCACTGTCAGAGAGCTCACCTTGCTGGTCATGGGATTGGCCACCAGAGGGAGTGCTTGTGAGCAAGCCGGCCTATTTAAGTTTGTCAGGCACTCTGTTCAATGCTGCCTGATCATCAGCTTCCTGTGCCGTAGTTCCTGTTTCCTGTCTTGTCTTCCTGTTTACCTGATCTCCTGACGACCCGGATTGCTCTTGGATTCCCCTTCTTGCTGCCTGTACCCGACCTTGGCCTGTTTGACTCCGCTTCTGCCTGCTCCTATTGTACCTTGTTGCCCGTCTGTTGCCGAACCCAGCCTGTCTCCTGACCATCCTGCTCAGTCTCATCGCCTGTGTTCCAGCCTGCACCTGCTGTTCATAGACTGCTATTCCACCAGCATCTGGACTCTAGTTCACAGGCTCTCATACCACTCCGCACTCCTGTGCTTCCTGTTACCTTACCAGGGGCCGCGAGTCGGACGCGTAAGGGAGCCTACTCTCTGCCCAAAGCGGACTCACCGGTCTGGTAAGTAGGAGTCTGATACTGGGGTGGAGGTTCACCTTCCAACAGGACAATGACCCTAAACATACAGCCAGATCTACAATGGAATGGTTTAGATCAAAGTATATTCATGTGTTAGAATGGCCCAGTCAAATTCCAGACCTAAATCCAATTGAGAATCTGTGGCAAGACTTGAAAATTGCTGTTTACAGACGCTCCCCATTGAATCTGACAGAGCTTGAGATATTTTGCAAAATAGAATGGGCAAAAATGTCTTTTTCTAGATGTACAAAGCTGGTAGAGACATCCCCAAAAGGCCTTGCGACTGTAATTGCAGTAAAAGGAGGTTCTACAAAGTATTGACTCAGGGGGGCGCCATACAAATGTACCCCACACTTTTCACATATTCATTTGTAAATAAAATTAAAAAAAATATTTATCATTTTTTCTTCCACTTCACAATTATGTGCCACTTTGTGTTGGTCTATCACATAAAATCCCAATAAAATACATTTACATTTTGGCTGTAACATGACAAAATGTGGAAAATTTCAAGGGGTATGAATACTTTTTCAAGGCACTGTATGTGTGTACTATGTGGTGCTTTTACTAAGGGATGTGCTGGTTTTTATTCCCCGCTGACAGGACAGAGCTCTGTATTGTTTACATAGAGCTCTGTCCTGTCTTCCTCCTTGCTGATCAGCAGAGTGCCAGGGATCATCCATTGGACAGAACTTGCTGATTGGCTTGTGCTGTGATATATCACAGCAGAGGTGGCGCGCCCCTTACCTGGAAAAGCAGAATCACGTATATGGCTGGCACTATAGCAGTAAAGCTACAGCACACGGTCAGCAAGTGGGTAGAATATGTAAGCAATATACCCAATAATCTATAGCAATAGAAATTTAAAAAAAAAACATTGTAGTTAAAGTATATTTGAACCCTCTCCTTGTAAAACAATCAATTCCGTTTAAAATAGAAATGAAAGGCAAAACACCTGTGTATGCTGTACATAAAAAAAAAAAAAATCATAAACACCTTCCCCCCCTTTTCTATAAGTGATCACATAATCAGGGCCGATCCTGGGTGGGTGCGCGTGGTGCAGCGCACCCGGGTGCCACAGAGGTGGGGGCGCTGAAGCGCCAGAGTGTTGCCCTCCCTCCTCCTCTACTTTTTTGTGTCCAGAGGGGGCTCTCTCCACGAGCAACTGACAGGAGCAGATCAGAGGAAGAGGGACTTGCCGCCGCCGCCACTGTGTTTCCTGCCCAAGCCGGAGATCGGAGGGGCTGTCTCTGTGTGGAGAGAGATCAGCCGCGCAATGATGTCACTGGGGGGGGGGGGTCCATGCCTGACATGTTCCAGTTTTTCTCCTCCTCTCTGTGTCTCACTCCTGCCTGCTGCCCAAGCCTGTCACGATCTGCTCTCCACCCCGGCGCTGCGGCTGCACACTCTCCTCTCCAGCTGCCGCCCGGGTGTTTTTATGAACCAGAGCCGCCCGAGCTGGTGCGGTAACGGGCGGGGCTTGCTGATGAGGTTGGTTTATGCTGGCGGGGGTGGTTTGTCCTGGGGGGTCTGTACTAATGGGGGGTCATGTCAGTACAAGTCTGATCCTTGGGGGAGAGCAGGCTGAATTCTCAGCACAATTAGAAAACTGACCACACTGTGCCAAAGCCACTTCTTCAGAAGCAATGTTATCCATACACATAAGGGGTCTATTGATTAAAAAAAAAAAATTGCGGTGTTTTTACCTTAAGTATTCACACAAACGCCCTGAATAATCACTGTGTATAATACGTTTATTTCCTTTGATCGTCGGCTCCATCTACTGGCCATTATGTGGTATTTTCCTGAAATGCCTCAATCAGGAAAATATTGAATTATGGCCACTAGATGGGGCTGTAGATATAAGAAATAAACATTATACACAATACAGTGATTATTTGTGGTGAACATCCAAATGCTTAAAGTAGAACTATAGGCAAAATGTATTTTTTTTTCATTTTGGATAGAGAAAGGGAGAGTAATATAACCCGGGTCAGATTTTTTTTTTTTTTTTGCCATCTCTGTTTCATTGCAGAGATTTCCCTTCACTTCCTGTCCCATAGCCAAACAGGAAGTGAGGGGAAATCCTTGGAAATTAAGGGAATTCCTTGGGGACCCCCAGGTCACCAGAACTAGTGTCCCCATTGGAAGATTTCCCCCCTATGACTTTTCTGGGGACAACCCAAAATGTGGGATTCTCTCTTACTTTCACTTTAAATGATAATGGTACACAGGACAAATAGAGAGGGCGAATCTCCTTAACAGGGGGCCATAAACAACAATAAAAACTGACAGGGGTTTTATTCCCTCTCCATTCTATCCAAAACTATAAAAAAAAGTTTCGCCTTTAGTTATACCTTAAGGTATTCGCGCGGCAATATTTATTTTTACTTTCAATCTGTTTTATTATTAAAGCGGAGTTCCACGCATTTTATACACTTCCTCTCTATGGTGGCCCCTATTAGCATTCTTTTCACTATGGAAATTCTTTTTTTTTTTTTTTAAAGGAAATACTTTTAACTATCTTCTTTCTCCTGCACTTCTGGCAGTCCCCGCCTAGGCGATTACATCACTAGGTGATTCGCAAGAGCTCCTGGTATAGCGGCGTCATGTATCCCAGGAGTCCTTGCCAATCGCCTAGTGACGAAATCTTGTGATGACCGACGGGAAGGTCCGCCAGCGCCGCTATGGTAACGTGTTAGGACTCAGGAGGAAGGAGCACAGCGCGGTGGCATTACTGAACAGGCGCGAGATCGGGAGGTGCATGCTGGGTAGCCAACTGCACCGATTCCCGGAAATAGAAGTAGAAGAGGGCTTCAGATGCCCACAGTGAAGATGGACCCTGTCAGCTTCCGAGATCCAGGTACTTTTATTAAATTCAAACATAAATAAAAAGGACTCCATGAATAACACTAAATCTAAAGATTGCATATAGAGTGGATCAAGTTAGAGTGGAGTCTTAAAAAAAAAATCGCATTGGGGGACTGGAACTCCGCTTTAAAGAAAGTCAAAGTACAAAGGGTACATTATACAAAGAGATTACACGGGCTGGGGTCCCAATCCAAATGCAATAAAGGTACAATAACAGCATCATTTTGGATGCAATGAAAACTACAACAAAAACACTCAAAGAGCATATAAACGCTAATGATATTCAGAGTGACCAAAAAAGAAACAAAATAAGAAAGGGGGAGGGAATATGGGAGGGAATATTCCACCCAAATGACCATACATTTACTTAGAATTGAAAGCAGTGTTAAAAATGCCCCTCAAACTCCTATGCAAATGATACAATGGATAGCACATTACCAAAACATGAAGCCACATGATGTAGAGTCAGGAGGCATTTGAAGCCTTTCAACGCCTCCCATTCAAGTCTAAGGTAGCGCTTTGCAAATGCCCTGGCAGGTGTTACAGTGCAGTTGCGGGGGGGGGGGAGGGGGGGTGTTAAAATGAGTGTATTTCCTGTAATATCCCATGTGTGAAGCGGTTTTAACGAGCCTTAACCTCCCTGGCGGTATGATTATTTTGGATTTTAGGTGCTGAAAGCGGTACAATTATTTTGCATGGAAATTTGGCGTTTTATATTGTAGGTCTGTAATTCTTAACAATAACACACTTATATCTGTCCAAACAAGAGTCTAGTAGATATCTCGGGTATGATAAAGTTTGAAACACTAAATCATAAATTATAATATAATAAATAAAAATAAATAATTAAAAAAAATAAAAATAAATAGTAATAAAATAAATTTCCCCACGATTCACTATCGCTCAATTCTGCAAGTGTTCTAATTTACTATCGCTGTTTTCTAGCTGGTCTAAAGCCACTTTTGACGTAAAGGGACACTTTTTGGTTGCTATGGACAATCTCCAGTTTCCAGGCAGAAAGAACAGTATATATAACATAAAACTGCATGCAGGACATGGGCCAAAGCACTGGGGACAAAAGGGATGTGAAATGATTTCATACAGTACTGTAATCTGTAAGATTACAGTACTGTATGTGTTATGATTTTGACATTTTTTTGAATTTGCCGCCAGGCTCCGCCCCCGTGCGTTGCGACGCTCGCAGGGAACGGAGCCTGGCAAGGAGAGGCTTCAGAGGAGGACGGAGCCCACGGACACTGCGGGGGACATTGCAGGATCCCGAGGACAAGGTAAGTAAAGCCACACCAGGATCCTGCGATGCAATCCCGAGTGTGGCTCGGAGTTAACGCTAATGGTCCTGATTTTTAACCCCGAGCCACACTCGGGAAAACCGCCAGGGAGGCTACCGCTCATGAAATGCATCAAAACTGCACATAGGGCGTTTGGGGAGCCTTTTTAAGGCTTGTAAAACGCCAGTTTAATGCCCATACTAAAGCTAACTGACGTGAGTCTTAAGCACATACTAAGGCTATAGGAGTGTATGTTAAGCGTTAGAAACTTTGTCAAGTGTAAACAAGCCCTAGAAAGTGGAGATAAAGAAGAGAGGGGGACAAAGGAAGGGGGGGGGGGTAGGAAACTTAGTGGAGGCCTCTGTCTTGTCAATTTACACTAAGAGGACCAAAGAGGGGTTCCTGAAAAAGGCAACAGAGAAGACCTACTGGTCTGTATGGTTGTAGTTCGCCCATGGCTCCGATATCTTCATAAATTTAGACACTAAGTGAGTCAGTAAGTTTATTTGCCAGGTGCTCATTGAGCATGATCCAGGAAACTTTGCACCTGAACATAGCAAAATGAACTGAGGGGTGCTTCGAGGATCAGGCTATGGCAAGTTTGGCAGCTAAAGGCATAAAATGAATTATTGTGTTGCACGGGAGCCATCAGCAACCTTTTTGTTAAGAAGAGCTATATGGGGTAGCTGGGCAACCGATGTTTCGGTAACCTTTCTTAGTATAATAAAGACTTTGTTCCAGTAGCCCCTGATTTTAGGGCATTCCCATCAAACCTGGTGCATGGTACCCAGAGATTGGCAGCCCCTAAAACATAATGGTAAGGAGGTCATAAATAGCCTCGCTATGCTAGCTGGAACCATGTACCATCTTGTAAGGACCATAACACTCACTTCCCCCAAAGAGACATCAAGTATCCCTTTAAAGGCAAAGTGGAAGTATGACTGCCAATGGTCCAGTTCGCTCTCAGAGGCCGTGTCCGCGTCCCACACTTGCATATATGTTAGTTTTACATCAGAGTCAAGCAGGAGCCAATGGATAATAGAGATCCCTCTCCTCTGTCCCTTATTCTGTTCACACCAGCTTTCATAAGGGGTCACTTAAGGGTCTTGACGTGGAAATGAGAGATCTGAAAGAACCTGAAACTTTCCGATGCAGGCATCTTCAGACGTAACTTGCAATGTATTAAGGTAAAATGACCAGGGGGGAGTGGAGAAGTGCCCCATACGGTAGAGACCCTTGTTGAGCCACTAGCGGAAGGCTTCAGGATCTTGTCCAGGAGGGAAAGCAGGATTATTTAAAAGATGAGCAAGTAGAGGGAAGGGTGAGACCAAGTTGGGATTGTGTAAGACCTTATTCCAAACCGCCAGGGAATTAGATAAGGTGAGAACGAGGATGAGGTCTGTCCTTATTGGGTTGCCATTTAAGGAAATCTATTGGAATTGTGTTTAGTCACCTTCCTCCCCATGGCAACCCATTCGGGTCCCCCCCCCCCTCCCCGGGAATACACTACCGATAATTAAGTTATCTGGGGGTTGATAGTACAGCATAAGGTGTGGTAGGCCGAGGCCCCCCTTCATTTTATGGGTAAAGAGTACTTGTTTAGAAACTCTGTGATTCTTGCCATGCCACACAAAATTAATATGCTTGGATTGGAATCTCACCAAGTCAGATCTCACTAACGCTATGGGTAGGAAACGAAAATAATACAATAAGCGTGGCAGAAGTGTCATCTTTACTGAGTAAATGTTGCCTAACCATGACAGACCATGTGCCATCCACCCACTCAAGTCCTCTGCTAATTTTTTTAGAGAGGCGGGTAGCAATATATTTTTTAATAAACAGACCCCCTAAAAAGACCTGAACAGCTAATCTGTGCCAATCACACAGAACAAGCATAGTCAGAACTCCAGATTTCCATATGTTCTGGGTCGATAATTCAAAAATGACTGAAGCCACTGAACCAACCAAACAGCCAGGGGACCAACATTTCCCATAGAAGAAAGAGGTCAAGGGCGGCAGGCTCCATGTGTTCTCAGCATGGGCATCCTTTCACTGGTCGTTGACCGGCATTAATGAATAGTTTCCACAAAGACCCGAAATAGTTTGGGCTGGCTGGGGGCACAGGAGTGACGAGGGCTGGTGATGGGGAGCGCCTGATCCTGGGCACTTCTATAGGAAAGGGAGCTTGTGGTGGTCAGCAGTGATTCCCCTTGTGCATTAGCGGTTGTCATGGCAACAGCTCTTTTCTTGACACTTAAAAGTACCGGCGGATCTTTTTGATTATTACAGAAAAACAAAACAAGGATAAACAGAGCGGCATTCAGTATTCGGTATACATAGAGACATCCACAGAGGGATACATTGTAACAATCCGGGCTAAAGGGAAAAGTTCCATCTGTATATACCGGATACTTCCATTGTAATTCCCACCACCTTTTATATCTATAATCTGTCTGTGTATCCAATTATCCTTCTATCCCTCCACTCCTAGAATTATCTATCTATATCATCTATCCATCTACCATTGTACCTGGTTATCTTTTTATCCGTGACATTACAATACTTTAAAAATCTATCTATCTATCTATCTATCTATCTATCTATCTATCTATCTATCTATCTATCTATCTATCTATCTATCTATCATCCATAACCTATATATGTTACTTATAATCTATCTTTCTATCTATATCTTTTTTTTCTCTGTACCTATTTACCTATCACATACCAATAATCTATATTTAATAATCCATCTACAATATCTATCTCCTATAATCCATAACCTATATATGTTACCTATAATTTATCTATCTATCTTTTTTATCTCTGTACCTATTATATACCAATAATGTATCTATCTATATCTTTTTTATCTCTGTACCTATTTACCTATCACATACCAATAATATATTTACTTATTATTCCATCTACCGTATCTATCTATCTATCTATCTATCTATCTATCTATCTATCTATCTATCTATCTATCTATCTATCTATCTATCTATCTATCTATCTATCTATCTATCTATCTCTTTTTATCTATGTACCTATTTACCTATCACATACCAATAACTTATATATTTATTAATCCATCTACAGTATCTATCTATCTCCTATAATCCATAACCTAGATATGTTACCTATAATCTATCTATCTATCTATCTATCTATCTATCTATCTATCTATCTATCTATCTATCTATCTATCTATCTATCTATCTATCTATCTATCTATCTATCTATCTATTTATCTATCTATCATCCAAAACCTATGTATGTTACTTATAATCTATCTTTCTATCTATCTCTTTTTATCTCTGTACCTATTTACCTATCACATACCAATAATCTATATATTTATTAATCCATCTACTGTATCTATCTCCTATAATCCATAACCTATATATGTTACCTATAATCTTTTTTTATCTGTTTACCTATCATATACTAATAATGTATCTATCTATCTATCTATCTATCTATCTATCTATCTATCTATCTATCTATCTATCTATCTATCTATTAAATTATTGTACTATTTCATCACGTATCTCTTCTCCATGTAGAAATATAGTCTCTTGTCGGAGTTCTCTCCATGTTGTCCCTCTTTCCTCCAGCCGCCTCTGCCGGGTTCAGTCACTCTTTGCTGCCTTAAAACTTGCCCCAGATGACGAGCATCGTTCCTTTTTGCCAAAACACTGGGACGCAGGATATCTAAAATGATTCTGTCTTTTTAATTAATGCTAGTCCTCCTCACATAGTTCCATGATAGAATATATATTTTATTTGCTCTCTCCCTCTATCACCCCAATGCATCATGGCTCGGTTCCTAGTAGAAGGTTAATCTATGGGGATATGATATATCATTCCAAAATAATACAAAGCCCCATTTGTCGCGTCCACCGCGCTTTTCTGCTAGTAGATTTTTTTAATTTTTTTTTATCGTATGTTCTCTTACATGTTTATTTATTTATTTATTTTTATTTATTTATTTTTTTTTTTTTTCATTTTCCTCAGCAGTAGCCCCAGAGCTATGTTCTTGCCCCCCCCCCCCCCCCTTGTATCTGGTTGCATTCCAACTTCCAATTATATGCATGCCAAAATGGTCAGCGACACACAGAGCCTTGGTACGAAAATACATCACAAGGATAAATTTTAAAAAGGAAAAAAAAAAAATCCTGTTTCTGCAGTGGAAATAATGGCAGGGGATTCAATCAGCTAGCGCTGGTGGTTTTTGTATCCAAGGTGACAGAAATAGCCCTACACATTCATCATGTTATATATTACCAACGGATCGATACCAGGGTAGCCATCTGGATACAGGTCGAGAGGGAAGGATCATCAAGGCTTTTTCATGTCAGTCACAAAGCATTCTGGGAGTTGGGGAGATGGACGCCTCATCCTGTGTTTTTAGTCCTGCTTTTCTCAGAAGAGAATTAAAGGGCAGAAAATGCCAGATTTTTTTTTTTTTTACAGAAAAATAAAATACTACCTCTCCTCAAAGATATAAAATAAAAATCTGCTTTTCTTGTATTGTCATTTGGCTTCGAAGATCTTACTGATCTTATAAAAAAATAAATACATTTAATAGAAATAAAAAAAATGCTTTTGTTGTTATCATATTATACATGCATTCCCAATTTTACCTTATTGTTTTTTGACAATTTGAAAACATTTATTTATTTGAATTTATTAAAGTTTCATTAATGTTTAGCAAAATATATTTAAGCCAGCCTTTCATCGTTGCTTTTTTTTTTTTTTTTTTGCCTTGACTAGGATAAAATTAAAGTAATTATATAATACCTAGAATAATTTAAAGTAATAACTAGAATTAGATCAAAGAAATAAAATAATAACTAGGATAAAATGAAAAATGATTACAAATGTAAAATAAAGTAAATTCTGATTATTAAGATAACAAAAAAAAAAAAATAACAGAATAGAACGGAAATAAAACACGTAAAGGTTTCATAGAATGCACAGAGCTTTGCTATGTAATAACACAGCAGTTTATGAAAAATAAAAAATAAAAGTTAAATCTGTAGATTCAGGAGAAAATAATCTGGCACCAATGTTTTTTTGTCTTTTGTTTTTTTAATATTGCTACTGTTGTTTGGTTGTGTGTGTACTCGCAAATGTGATATTGGCCATTTTGTCAATTTCCAGGAATAACCATTAACAATGGCAAGCTGCCCTAATATACCCATGCCGGTACATACAAATTATTACTAGAAAAGCCCAGCTCTAACCAATGAGCTGTCCACTCCGTGCAAGAACATCACAACTGTTAATAAGGGTGGTTGTCAACTGGACCCACAAAATGAAATTTTCAGCAAACAGATCTGTTTACATGTCCTGTACTGCAGATTAATAAAGAGCAAGGAAATCAAGGGATTTATTCATCAAAGTTCACAGTGATTTTGTTTTCCTTTTTTTTTTGTAGTATGCACTAAATAAATAATCACTTTGTACATAAAAAAGATACTTTTTCTACAGGATGGAATATTTAGAAAATAAATTATGCACTCAATGTAAGTTTAAGTATATATATATATATATATATATATATATATATATATATATATATAGATATATATATATATATATATATACACACACACACACATTATATATATATATATATATATATATATATATATATATATATATATATATATAGTAAATATTTTATTATATCTTGTCGTGTGACAACACTGAAAAAACTACACTTTGCTACAATGTAAAGTAGTGAGTGTACAGCTTGTATAACAGTGTAAATTTGCTGTCCCTTCAAAATTACTCACACAGCCATTAATGTCTAAACCGCTATCAACAAAAGTGAGTACACCCCTAAGTGAAAATGTCCAAATTGGGCCCAAAGTGTCAATATTTTGTGTGGCCACCATTATTTTCCAGCACTGCCTTAACCCTCTTGGGCATGGAGTTCACCAGAGCTTCACAGGTTGCCACTGGAGTCCTCTTCCACTCCTCCATGACGACATCACGGAGCTGGTGAATGTTAGAGACCTTGCGCTCCTCCACCTTCCGTTTGAGGATGTCCCACAGATGCTCAATAGGGTTTAGGTCTGGAGACATGCTTGGCCAGTCCATCACCTTTACCCTCAGCTTCTTCAGCAAGCCAGTGGTCATCTTGAAGGTGTGTTTGGGGTCGTTATCTTGTTGGAATACTGCCCCATGGCCCAGTCTCCGAAGGGAAGGGATCATGCTCTGCTTCAGTATGTCCCAGTACATGTTGGCATTCATGGTTCCCTCAATGAACTGTAGCTCCCCAGTGCCGGCAGCTCTCATGCAGCCCCAGACCATGACACTCCCACCACCATGCTTGACTGTAGGCAAGACACACTTGTCTTTGTACTCCTCACCTGGTTGCTGCCATACACGCTTGTCACCATCTGAACCAAATAAGTTTATCTTGGTCTCATCAGACCACAGGACATGGTTCCAGTAATCCATGTCCTTAGTCTGCTTGTCATTAGCAAACTGTTTGCGGGCTTTCTTGTGCATCATCTTTAGAAGAGGCTTCCTTCTGGGATGACAGCCATGCAGACCAATTTGATGCAGTGTGCGGCGTATGGTCTGAGCAGTGACAGGCTGACCCCCCACCCCCACCCCTTCAACCTCTGCAGCAATGCTAGCAGCACTCATACATCTATTTCCCAAAGACAACCTCTGGATATGACGCTGAGCATGTGCACTCAACTTCTTTGGTCGACCATGGCGAAGCCTGTTCTGAGTGGAACCTGTCCTGTTAAACCGCTGTATGGTCTTGGCCAACATGCTGCAGCTCAGTTTCAGGGTCTTGGCAATCTTCTTTTAGCCTAGGCCATCTTTATGTAGAGCAACAATACTTTTTTCAGATCCTCAGAGAGTTCTTTGCCATGAGGTGCCATGTTGAACTTCCAGTGACCAGTATGAGAGAGCGAGAGCGATAACACCAAATTTAACACTGCAAAGTAATAGTATATATAAACAATTCAAGTAAACATACACTACAAACAGCGCTAATGTTGAGCGAAAACATATAAAAAAATCATGCGGCCAACTACGCACAAAAGTGATTAAACAGAGAGGTATAGAGTCTGTGAAGTGATCAGGAAAATGTCCATAAGTGATAATACAGCTGAATCAAAGTGTGCGCCTTCCACCGGTCAATAGAACTTCACCCTGTGTTGACACTCTCCCCCTAGGGGGTCAAACTCACCAAATATTCAAGTTAAAAAAGCCTCCAAGAGAAAAAAATCTCCTTAGCACATCTCTCTCAGTACCACTCAACAAGGTGAAGAGGGAACGACGTATGGAAGACTTCCATACGTCATTCCCTCTTCACCTTGTTGAGTGTGGTGTCACCCACTTGATGGCAGAAATGCTGCAAAATTCATCTATCTGTTTGGAGTTGTGACCCCCACTGAACCCCCTGGAGTGGTACTGAGAGAGATGTGCTAAGGAGATTTTTTTCTCTTGGAGGCTTTTTTAACTTGCATATTTGGTGAGTTTGACCCACTAGGGGGAGAGTGTCAACACAGGGTGAAGTTCTATTGACCAGTGGAAGGCGCACACTTTGATTCAGCTGTATTATCACTTATGGACATTTTCCTGATCACTTCACAGACTCTATACCTCTCTGTTTAATCACTTTTGTGCGTAGTTGGCCGCATGATTTTTTATATGTTTTCGCTCAATATTAGCGCTGTTTGTAGTGTATGTTTACTTAAATTGTTTATATATACTATTACTTTGCAATTTTATGTTTTTTTAAACGGCTGCTGCTTCATGGTACACTTAGTGTAGAAACTGAGTGTATATACCTCCCCCATTCTCTAGTTCTACTCTCTCACTTTTGGACATCAATCTATCCATTTGGCGCTGAGCGGTGTGCTGCAGGCCCGAGCAAACCTTCCCTTTCACAACCAAATTTAACACACCTGCTCCCCATTCACACCTGAGACCTGGTAACACTAACGAGTCACATGACATCGGGGAGGGAAAATGGCTAACTGGGACCAATTTGGACATTTTCACTTAGGGGTGTACTCACTTTTGTTGCCAGCGGTTTAGACATTCATGACTGTGTGTTGAGTTATTTTGAGGGGACAGCAAATTGACACTGTTATACAAACTGTACACTCACTACTTTACATTGTAGCAAAGTGTCATTTCTTCAGTGTTGTCACATGAAAAGATAGAATAAAATATTTACAAAAATGTTAGAGGTGTACTCACTTTTGTGAGATATATATATATGTGTGTGTATTTAAAATTACATTGTGTGCATAATTTATTTTCTAAATATTCAATCCTGTAGAAAAAGTATCTTTTTATGTACAAAGTGATTATTTATTTATTGCATACTACAAAAAAAAAAAAGGAAAAAAAAATCACTGAGAACTTTGATGAATAAATCCCTTGATTTCCTTGCTCTTTATTAATCTGCAGTACGGGACATGTAAACAGATCTATTTGCTGAAAATTTCATTTTGTGGGTCCAGTTGACAACCACCCTATAAAAAATATATATATAATTTTAAAAAATTGGATCTAAAATAGAATTCTAATTAGGACATAACCTGCATGAATTTAGAAAGTCATATCTCATGTTTTTTTTTTTTATTTAATTTTTGTATAATTTGTGTTTTTTTTATCAATATCTTTAAATAAATAATACATATTAATTAAATACATGTTTTTATTATTAAAAATCATTTTAAATGTATGAATTTTTTTTTTTTTTTGAGCGGAAGGAAAAAAGAATTAGTCAGACCACCCTAAGGGAAGATATGTTGATACAAATATTGGAGAGTCCAGGGCTAGCGTCTTTGTTTTTTACGACAGCAGGTTCGCACCTTGGCTTTACTACCCATGTCAGTCACTGACCTAGAACAAGTATGGAGGGCAAGAGATTAGACTTTTCAAGGTGCAGCTGTCTGGGGCTGTCATCCTGGCTTCACCACCTAGTGGGTCACTGACCCCATCAAGCATGCGGCCAATGAAGTTTTGCGAATACCTGATGCTTTTACGAGGTCTACTACGTAGCAAAGCCAGGTTTAAGATGACAGCAATGGAGCCTTCGCAAGCAAAGGTATCTTCTATATTACTACCTTGCAATTTTTTTTTAAAAGTTCACCAGCTTACCATACTTTGGAAGTGGTAACTGAATATTTGTTTTCTTTATTCTCATCTTAGGATCCTGACAGTAACACACTTACTGTCCTAGTGTGGCAAAGTTCACTTTTTTAATGCATTGGCCCATTAGGTAGGAAAGAGATCTATCCAAAGAAAGGGGCTTTCCCCTCTAGAAATGGTTTCCCCCACTGGAATATCTCCAGATGTAGGGAGCTGGAGATAAGCAGGGGTTCCCCTTGAAGGGTTATGCCGCGTACACAGGGGCGGACTTTTCGACAGGACTGGTCTGACAGACTTTCCAGCGGACTTTTGACGGACTTTTGACGGACTTCCGACGGACTTTTTAATGAACGGACTTGCCTACACACGATCACACCAAAGTCCGACGGATTCGTACGTGATGACGTACACCGACTAAAATAAGGAAGTTGATAGCCAGTCGTCAATAGCTGCCCTAGCGTCGGTTTTTGCCCGTCGGACTAGCATACAGACGAGCGGATTTCTGGGTCCGGCGGAGTTACGACGTAAAGATTTGAAACCTGTTCCAAATCTAAAGTCCGTCAGATTTGCGACTAGAAAAGTCCGCTGAAGGTCCGGTGAAGCCCACACACGATCGGATTTGGTCCATCAGCGTCCGTCAGACCAGTGCGGTCGAAAAGTCCGACCGTGTGTACGCCCCATTACTCCTAAATCTTGGATGAGAACCTTCTTCCCTCAGCCAGAACACTGAAGGGTCGTGGATGTGTCTTCCAGCATGACAATGACCAAAAACATACCGCCAAGGCAACAAAGGAGTGGCTCAAGAAGAAGCACATAAAGGTCATGGAATGGCCTAGCGGGTCTCCAGACCTTAATCCTATAGCAAATTTATGGAGGGAGCTGAAACTTCGAGTTGCCAAGTGACAGCCAAGAAACCTTAAGGATTTAGAGAAGATCTGTAAAGAAGAGTGGACCAAAATTCCTCCTGAGATGTGTGCAAACCTGGTCACCAACTACAAGAAACATCTGACCTCTGTGCTTGCCAACAAGGGTTTCTCCACCAAGTACTAAGTCATGTTTTGCTTGCGGATCAAATACTTATTTTACTCACTGAACTGCAACTCAATTTATAACATGTATTATGTGTTTTATTCTGGATTGTTGGTTGATATTCTGTCTCTATCATTTAAAATACACCTATGATAAAAATGATAGACTCTTCATTTCTTTGTAAGTGGGCAAACTTACAAAATCTGCAGGGAATCAAATACTTATTGTTCCTACTGTAACAAGCTTATGAGCTGCAAGTTTGAAAATGACTTGCTAAGCTATTGATAGACTTGCCAGGCTTCACAAGTTTGTTGTGCAATTGCAGCAAGTCTGCATTACATGACTCCAGATCAACTTTCTTTGCAAACATTCTGCATGTCTGCTGCAAGTTCTGGATCAGTTATGTTGTGCAATAGTCATCCCACCACAGGGCGCACTGTGATTTGCAGAGCTCTTGCTGTAGACTCACCACTGCAACTTTGAGACTTGCCGTGCAAATTTGCTACAAATTGGAATAGTATCAATTAGAACTTGTGCTTCAAGTGCTCAGCAAGCGTACAACTTGCCAGTGAAAATGTGCAGCAAGTTAACACACTTACCATTCAACACTGCCACAAATTTGTGGCAAGTTACCCTTGCTACTGTATCTGGGAAGTGTGGGAGTACTCCCGGGAAAGCGTAGGTGAATCGTACAAAGACCAGGAGGATGGGAAGTTAGGTCTCAGGCCACCATCCATGCATGGGACAGTATCGGGTTGGGCTGAGAAATTGGAGTGCCCTTGAACCTGCTTAACCAGATGGCGACCCAGCTACATGTGCGAGGCAGCCCAGGTGCCACCGACACACTCTCTCAATCCCCCTCTAACCTCCCCTTTTCTCTCTCTCACATATTGCAGCCATTTGCTAAAATCATTTAAAGAGGAGTTTCCATTAAAAAAATTAAAAGTCAGCAGCTACAAATACTGCAGCTGCTTACCTGTCCCACGGTCCAGCGATGCGGGGGATAGAAGCTCCGCTCGTCTCCGCCTCCGTTCGGCAGCGCCGGCATTGCAACTGTGGGCGCCCAGCTGTGGCTTCACAGCAGGGCACCCACTGCGCATGCGCGAGCTGTGCCGCGCGCCGTGATTGGCCGCTCAGTCATCTGGGACCTGTAATGTGTCCCAGATGATTGACAAAAGGGAGGGGGCAGAGCTGAGCCCTTCCTGCGCCGAGGGGAAGTGATGTTACCAGCCCAGGCACTGAAGGAGGCAGACTACGAGGGACCCCCTAGCAACAGCCATTTAGAGGTGAGTAAAAAAAAAAAAAAATTCCAAATGTTTTTTTTTTTTTTTTTTTTAGAAACATTCATGCTTTTTTTTTTCGGTGGAACACCACTTTAAGTTCATTTTTTTTCCTCATTAATGTACACACAGCACCCCATATTGACAGAAAAACACAGAATTGTTTACATTTTTGCAAATTTATTAAAAAAGAAAAACTGAAATATCACATGGTCCTAAGTATTCAGACCCTTTGCTCAGTATTCATTAGAAGCCCCCTTTTGATCTAATAAAGCCATGAGTCTTTTTGGGAAAGATGCAACAAGTTTTTCACACATGGATTTGGGGATCCTCTGCCATTCCTCCTTGCAGATCCTCTCCAGTTCTGTCAGGTTGGATGGTAAATGTTGGTGGACAGACATTTTTAGGTCTCTCCAGAGATGCTCAATTGGGTTTAAGTCAGGGCTCTGGCTGGGCCATTCAAGAACAGTCACAGAGTTGTTGTGAAGCCACTCCTTCGTTATTTTAGCTGTGTGCTTAGGGTCACTGTCTTGTTGGAAGGTAAACCTTCAGCCCAGTCTGAGGTCCTGAGCACTCTGGAGAAGCACTCTGATGCTGCCACCACCTTCTTCACTGTTGGGACTCTATTGGACAGGTGATGAGTAGTGCCTGGTTTTCTCCACACATACCGCTTAGAATTAAGGCCAAAAAGTTCTATCTTGGTCTCATCAGACCAGAGAATCTTATTTCTCACTATCTTGGAGTCCTTCAGGTTTTTTTTTTAGCAAACTCCATGTGGGCTTTCATGTGTCTTGCACTGAGGAGAGGCTTCCGTCGGGCCACTCTGCCATAAAGCCCCGACTGGTGGAGGGCTGCAGTGATGGTTGACTTTCTACAACTTTCACCCATCTCCAGACTGCATCTCTGGAGCTCAGCCACAGTGATCTTTGGGTTCTTCTTTACCTCTCTCACCAAGGCGCTTCTCCCCCGATAGCTCAGTTTGGCCGGACAGCCAGCTCTAGGAAGGGTTCTGGTCCTCCCAAACGTCTTCCATTTAAGGATTATGGAGGCCACTGTGCTCTTAGGAACCTTGAGTTCAGCAGAAATTTTTTGTAACCTTGGCCAGATCTGTGCCTTGCCACAATTCTGTCTCTGAGCTCTTCAGGCAGTTTCTTTGACCTCATGATTCTCATTTGCTCTGACGTGCACTGTGAGCTGTAAGGTCTTATATAGACAGGTGTGTGGCTTTCCGAATCAAGTCCAATCAGTATAATCAAACACAGCTGGACTTATATGAAGGTGTAGAACCATCTCAAGGATGATCAGAAGAAATGGACCTGAGTTAAATATATGAGTGTCACAGCAAAGGGTCTGATTACTTAGGACCAGGTGATATTTCAGTTTTTCTTTTTTAATAAATCTGCAAAAATGTCAACAATTCTGTGTTTTTCTGTCAATATGGGGTACTGTGTGTACATTAATGAGGAAAAAAATGAACTTAAATGACTTTAGCAAATGGCTGCAATATAACAAAGAGTGAAAAATTTAAGGGGGTCTGAATACTTTCCATCCCAACTGTTTATATATATATATATATATATATATATATCACATGTGTGTGTTTGAGCTTTGGGCTGCATAAGCATATGGTGACAGAAAATCTAACTAGCACATAGCTAAAATACAATGTATACAAAGTGGGGAAACACGTATCAACAGGGTAAAACTGGAGGTGTAAAGGACAGTCAGGAAGGGGGAACCAAGACTGGGATCAGGAACAAGGGGAGAAAGTACAAGGCAGCAGGGTACAGGATATTTGTACACGGCAATATCAGGCTCAGGCAGGAGACAGGTACAGGATAAAACATCAAGCAGTATCTGGCTAACACTGAAGCGAGAGGTACTGGGAGAGGAGGGACTAAATACCCTCCCAGCAGCAAGCATCAGGTGGAGACTGGGATGTACTGGTTGCTGGAAGACACCTGCTGGTGATCCAGGTCCCCAGAAGTCTTTTTTAAGCCAACTGACCTAAGATCAAAGGCTATGCGGTGCATATGGTTACAAAGAATTTGGCCAGGTGAATTCCTGCATTAGTTCGCTAGGACCGCAGACCTCAAACACACAGGATTTGCCACAAACCCATGGTACCACCAAACCCAAACCTCAGTGTTGATATTAGTTGAAGAGATAATGGTTCTGCTCCTTACATTATACAACTGTCACCTCCATATTACTATCAGGTCCCTTCTGGGCTTCCAGCCTTTCATGCAGATACAATGACAGATGAGTGATTGATATATTCCCACCTCTCTGATCTACAAGACAAGCAGGTTTAGAGCTTTGAGCCCTGGAGCTGTTGTTGCTGTTACAGGGTATGGAATATCATACTGTCATTGCTGGTATTCACCTCTATAGGTCACAGATTCTGTACGTATCATACGACTCTGATTGCAACAGGATCCTTCTTGGTGGCTGAAAGCCCAGGGGAGAACCAATGATATAATGATGGTGGTGGGTTACCTAAAGGAATGATCCAGCTAATATCTGATAACAGTTAAAGTATAACTAAATGCAAAACTAAGTTTTGGATAGAGTGTAGAGGAATTAGAACATGTCAGTTTTTTTTGTCTATGTCCCCGTGGGGGAGATTCACCCTTCCTATTTGTCCTGTTTAGTTTACCCATGTGTAAAACAACATACCAAATTTTGGGTTGTCCCACGAACAGGAATAGAGGAGAAATCTACCAATGGGGACACTAGTTCTGGTGACAACAAGGGATTCCCTTACTATGAAGAGATTTCCTCTCACCAAACCATGACTATATGACAGGAGGTGAAAGGAAATCTCACGGATGGGACACAGATGGCAAAAAATAAACCTGACAGGATTTTTGCTCTTAGTTCTACATTAAAGTCTGATAACAACTGTAGCACAACCCCAAAGGGGCCACTTAGATGTGACAGGTTCTTTCCCACTACAGTGCAGAGGCAGCCAGGCACACAGCAACAGTCTATTCATTCTGACTCAATGATCACTGTAGGGGTTTGTCTTTTCTGAGTTGTATTGCCTTTAGGAATTGGGGAAGGAGTTTGGGGTGATGTGGAACATTCCGAAACTCTTGAACACCCTTCTCCTGAAGCAATTCTCTTAACAGCAGCAACAGTCTCTTTCCATTCGCAGCTGGGGACCAAGAGATATTTTGTAAATGAGATGCAGCAAGACAGAAACAGTCTATAGGTTCACAGCTGGGGACTATGAAGTAGCTGGCAGAACAGATAGGATAGACTGTAACAGTCTATAGGTTCACAGCTGGGGACCATGAAGTAGCTGGTAGGACAGATAGGCTAAACTAGAACAGTCTATAGGTTCATGACTGGGGACGATGAAGAAGCTGGTAGGACAGATTGGCTAGACTGGAACAGGTTACAGGTTCTCAGCTGGGGACCATGAAGTAGCTGTTAGGACAAATACACTAGACTGGAACAGTTTATAGGTTCATGACTGGGGACCATGAAGTAGCTATTAGGACAGATTGGCTAGACTGGAACATTCTATAGGCTCACAGCTAGGGACCAAGAAGTAGCGGGTAGGACAGATTGGCCACACAGGAACAGTCTATAGGTTCTCAGCTGGGTTCATGAAGCAGCTGATAGGACAGATAGGCTAGACTGGAACAGTCTATAGGTTCATGGCTGGGGATCATGAAGTAGCTGGTAGGGCATATAAACTAGACTAGAACAGTCTATATGCTGGGGACCATGAAGTAGCTGGTAGGACAGATTGGCTAGACTGGAACATTCTATAGGCTCACAGCTGGGGACCAAGAAGTAGCTGGTAGGACAGATTGGCCATACTGGAAAAGCCTATAGGTTCTCAGCTGGGTTCATGAAGCAGCTGATAGGACAGATAGGCTAGACTGGAACAGTCTATAGGTTCATGGCTGGGGACCATGAAGTAGCTGGTAGGACATATAAACTAGACTAGAACAGTCTATATGCTGGGGACCATGAAGTAGCTGGTAGGACAGATTGGCTAGACTGGAACAGTCTATAGGTTCCTGGCTGGGGACCATCAAGCAACTTTCAGAACAGATAGGATAGACTGGAACAGTCTATAGGTTCACATTTGGGGACCATGAAGTAGCTGGTAGGACAGATAGGATATTTTGTAAATGAGATGCAGCAAGACAGGAACAGTCTATAGGTTCACAGATTGGGACTTTGAAATAGCTTGCAGAGCATATAGGCTAGACTGGAACAGTCTATAAGTGCATGGCTGGGGACCATGAAGTAGCTGATAGGACAGATAGGCTAAACTAGAACAATCTAATAGGTTCATGGCTGGGGATGATGAAGAAGCTGGGAGGACAGATAGGCTTGACTGGAACAGTCTATAGGTTCACGGCTGGGGACCATGAAGTAGCTGGTAGGACAGATTGGCTAAATTAGAACAATCTTATAGGTTCATGGCTGGGGATGATGAAGAAGCTGGGAGGACAGATAGGCTAGACTGGAACAGTCTATAGGTTCACGGCTGGGATAGGCTAAACTAGAAAAGTCTATAGGTTCATGGCTGGGGACTATGAAGTAGCTGGTAGGACATATAGGCTAAACTAGAACAGTCTATAGGTTCATGGCTGGGGACGATAAAGTAGCTGGTAGGACAGGTAGACTAGACTAGAACAGTCTATAAGTTCACAACTGGGGACCATGAATTAGCTGGTAGGTCAGATTGGCTAGACTGGAACATTCTATAGGCTCACAGCTGAGGACCAAGAAGTAGCTGGTAGGACAGATTGGCTACACTGGAACCATCTATAGGTTCTCAGCTGGGGACCATGAAGCAGCTGATAGGACAGATAGGCTAGATTGGAACAGTCTATAGGTTCTCGGCTGTGGACCATGAAGCAACTTGCAGAACCAATAGGAGACTCTACTCACAGAACAGGAACAGGATCAGACCATAGGTGCAGCCTTTTGTAAGTAGCTCGACATCCAGTCCCATGGGCACAAGGAGCAAGCAGCCCCTCCTTTCAGCTCACTGTTCTATCCCCTCAGGGACAAGAGACAATCTCTTTAGGTCTCCAAACTATTTAACAGCTCTCCCAGCCACCAACTGGGCACACCTCCTCAGGGATTGGCTGGATCCTGCTAAATAGTCAGGCTGGTTATTTAAATTCTCCCTCCCTAAACTGTAGAAACTTCACCTAGAGGTAAGGGGAAGCAATCAAACTCCCAGCCAGTGCAGCCCTAAGTCAGGGCTGTCTTTAAAGCAGGGCAAAAGGGGCAGCTGCCATGGGCCCTGTCATTGTTGTGGGGCCCAAAGCAGCAGCCCTTATACTTGCCAACTGTCCTGGTTTAAATTCCCTTGTCCCTTGAAGTTTTAGTCCTGTGCCTGTGTCATAATATCTCAGTGTGAAGAGCTGTTACTAATGCTGCCCAGCTCTGCCCTAATGTTGTGTACAGATGAATCACCTGCAGACCCTATGTTTACATGTAAATAATTGGCATTGATATGTAAATAGTGGCGGCATTCATATGTAAATAGCCACGGATTTGCGGCATTGATATGTAAATAAAGGCAGCATTCATATGTATAGGTCATATCCACCATCACCTATACTGAATGCTGCCCACTGGGGAGAGAAAGGGGCATGCTTGAAAGTCCTGCCTGCAACTGTTCTGCAAAGGAAAGCAAATTGGTGGGGGGAAGTTTAGTATGGGGCGTGCAGAGGAAGGCAGAGAAGGAATTACAGTTTGGGGTGCACAGGTGAGCAAGGAGGGGATGTAAAGAAGTAAGGAAGGTGGGTGCAAAGATGAGCAGAGGGGGCAGGTAGGGGTTAAAGGGGGGAGGGTTGGAGTGGAGAGTATGGGGAGGTTTGGGGTGTAGGGATTTTAGGATGCAAAGATGTACTGACAGGGTGGATAAAGATTTAGGTCACATGTAGGGCAGCCCATTCATTTCAATGGGCTGCTTTATGCGCTAGGAATGCAGAAGAAAGTCCCTAACTCTTTTTCAAAATCACACAGTGCCACAGCACATGTCAGCAGATGTGTGAGGGTGTCATTAACAATTGATTGCACTGCTGTGTATTTGCTAAAAGGCAGCATGTTTCTGTGGTGTCAGGAAAGCGATTTTTGCTTGCATTCCCGATTACATTGGGGCTTGGTGTACAATTCTTTCAATTACACTAGTGGCCAGTGTGAATGTTCCCCTTACATTAGTGGTCAGTGTAAACCCCTCCTTACATTGGTGGTTACTGTGAATGCTTCTATTACATTAGTGGTCAGTGTAAACCTCTATTACGTTGGTGGCCAGTGTTGAAACTTCTCTTTATATTGGTAGTCAGTAAAAAAAATCAACATTGCCATTGATCACACCCACCCCTCCCTTCAGCACTGCCACTGATCCCAGGAGTTCTAGGATCCTTAGGAGTTTTCTGTCTATTGATGGGTCCCTTCACCTCCCCAGTTCATGGTGTGCAGGCAGTGAGGAGATGATTTGCTGTAAGCTCTAGCAACCAATCAGTGAGCAGTAATGATGTGCAGTAACCTCTAGCAACCAATCAGTCAGCAGTATTACTGTACAGTAATCGCTAGCAACCAATCAACAAGCAGAAATCATGTGCTGTAACCTCTAGCAACTAGTCAGTGAGCCGTAATGTGTGCTGTAACCTCTAGCAACCAGTCAGTAAGCTGTAATGATATGCTGTAATCTCTGGCAACAAATTGCAATCGCTGCCTGATCTGATACAGTAAACTGATACTGAGTCTAGCTTCTATTTATTGTATGTCTCAGAGCAGGTGGAGAGCGAAATTGCATGGGGGGGGAGAAAATTTTTCCCCAGGGTCCAATCAATATTAAAGATGGCCCTGCCCTAAGTAGACCAAAATAAACAATCACTGCTCCTCTGGCTACAGCAGGAGCCAAAAACTATATTTACTGAGTAGCCTAGCTAGGACGGTGCTACACAGCCAAAAATGATCTTTCTAGTTTTGGATGGAGTAGAAAATTATTAGAATTCTTGTTGGGTTTTTACTGTTATCCGGACCTCCGTAAGGACTCATTCACACCATGAGGTGCACCCAAGCGTGCACGCTTTTATTCCGCGTTACACATCATATTTTTTTTATTATGCATATGAAATGTGTAAACCAGGCGCAGGCACAATTTTAAAAGTTTTGCTGCACCACACTGTATGGTACTGCGGCATAATGCGTTTTGACAGCTACAAACACATGGGGGTGCCATTAAGAATTAGGAAGAAGGCAGCACATCTCTGTGCTGTACAGAAAAATGTGCGATTTTGCACGCGTTCCTGCACTGCGCCTAATGTGAACAAGTCCTTAGAGAGATCTCCACGCTCTTACATACTTTCACACTGAAACCGGTTTCTCCTCATAGGAAGTGACAGAACATCTCCAATAGGGGAAGAAAAACAAAAATCTGACAGGGGTTTTAGTTCCTCTACCCTACTAAAAACAAAAAAAAGCCATTTTTTTTTCTGTCTGTGCTGTTGTTGGAGATGTTCCCTTACGTCCTATTTGGTAAAAACCAACATCTCTGAGACTGTATGTGGCCTCCAGAATTACATCGTTTACAGTCACCTGATGATCAAAAATGTGTCCTTGTAAATTATTTTAAAATGTTAGGAAATATGAGCAATGTTTTATGTTTACAGCTGGGACAGCACTGCTCTAAAACTAGAGTAGAATCTAAGTAGAATCGCTAACACGAAGTTATATTTTCACAGGTATGACATCATCCCTCAATAATAAAACATGACATCATAACTGTCCAGACTAAGCAGTGACATCATCTCTCTTCACATACTAAAAAAACACAGAGAGAGAAAGAATGTAGGTACAGAATGAGGCAAATTAATAGAGAGATAGATAGATAGATAGATAGATAGATAGATAGATAGATAGATAGATAGATAGATAGATAGATAGATAGATAGATAGATAGATAGATAGATAGATAGATAGATATTATAAGTAACAGATAATTAGCGAATACACTACTCCAGTTAGATTTATAAATAGAATATTGGTATGTGATGAATAAAAAGATAGATATTATTATTGTTATTATTCACAATTTATATAGCGCCAGCGGTTTGCGCAGCGCTTTACAACATGAGGGCAGACAGTACAGTTACAATACAATTTAATACAGGAGGGATCAGAGGTCCCTGCTCGTTAGAGCTTACAATCTAGAAGGGAACAAAAAGGTAATATCTGTGGGGGATGATCAGATGGAGAAAATGAAAATACAGTTGTTATGCCGTGTACACACGGGTGGACTTTTCGGCATCAAAGGTCCGACGGTCTTTCCGACGGACTTTTGACGGACTTTTGAAGGACTTCTGACGGACTTTCGAACAAACGAACTTGCCTACACACGATCACACAAAAGTCAGACGGGTTCGTACGTGATGACATACACCGGACTAAAATAAGGAAGTTGATAGCCAGTAGCCAATAGCTGCCCTAGCGTCGGTTTTCGTCCGTCGGACTAGCATACAGATGAGCGGATTTTTCGACCGGACTCGAGTCCGTCGGAAAGATTTGAAACATGTTTCAAATCTATAGTCCGTCTGATTTTCGCCCAAAAAAGTCCGCTGCAGGTCCGATGAAGCGCACACGCACGGTCGGATTGTCCGACGGATTCGTCCCGTCAGACCAGTCCGGTCGAAAATTCCACCCGTGTGTACACGGTATTATTGTTGTGGGTAGGGTAGGCCTCTCAGAAGAGAAGGGTTTTCAGGGATCGTCTAAAAGCTAGAGTAGGAGATAATCTGACAGATTGGGTTAAGGAGTTCCACAGGATTGGAGAGGCTCTGGAAAAGTCCTGGAGGCAAGCATGGAAGGAGGTGACGAGGGAGTTAGAGAGCAGGAGGTCTTGAGAAGAACGAAGAGGACGATTAGGTTGGTATTTTAAGACTAGGCTAGTGATATAGCGGGGGGCTAAGTTGTGGTGGCTTTGTAAGTAGTTATTAGTATTTTGAATTTATTTTGTTGGGTGAGCGGAAGCCAGTGGAGGGATTGACAGAAAGGAGTAGCAGACACAGAGCGATTAGTAAGGTGAATGAGTCTGGCAGCAGCATTCATGATGGATTGAAGGGGGGATAGCCTATGTAGAGGTAATCCAATGAGAAGGGAGTTGCAGTAGTCGAGGCGAGAGATGACCAGCGAGTGAATTAGGAGCTTTGTTGTGTCATTGGTTAGAAAGGGGCGTATTTTGGAGATGTTGCGGAGGTTGAGGTGGCAAGATTTGGAAAGTGATTAGACGTGGGGCTTAAAGGATAGATCAGAGTCCAAGACTACACTAATCTGTTATGAACTACAGTTACAGAATATGAATCCCATAAGAAATAAAAGAACTGCGTTTTGTCTGCTCACTCATGTTTCCTGCAAAAATGGTACCTACTGTATATTACCAATTCTCCAAGGAGATGAAAACTTTTGAGCACAACTGTAGCTCATTGTAATAAAGATGGACAGATAGATAGACTATAGATACACTATATTGTCAAAAGTATTGGGACATCTGCTTTTACACGCACATGAACTTTAATGGCATCCCAGTCTTAGTCCGTAGGTTTCAAAATTGAGTTGGCCCATCCTCTGCAGCTATAACAGCTTCAACTCTTCTGGGAAGGCTGTCCACAAGGTTTAGGAGTGTGTCTATGGGACTGTTTGACCATTCTTCCAAAAGCGCATTTGTGACGTCAGGCACGGACGAGAAGGCCTGGTTCGCAGTCTCCGCTCTAATACATCCGAAAGGTGTTCTATTGGGTTGAGGTCAGGATTCTGTTTCGGTCAAGTCAAGTTCCTGCACCCCAAACTCGGTCATCCATGCCTTTATGGACCTTGTGCGTGGACCGAGTTCATGTGTGCGTAAAGGCAGGCGTCCCAATACTTTTGACAATGTAGTATAGATATTGATAGGTTTAGGAGTTCACACTCTCCATCTCATGCCGCGTACACATGACCGTTTTTTCCGTCAGAATAAACTCTGACATTTTTTTCTACGGCGTTCCCACGGAGTTCCGCTGAAACGGACTTGCCTACACACGATCACACCAAAGTTCGATAGTTTAGAACGCGATGAAGTATGACGGGACTAGAAAAAGGAAGTTCAATAGCCAGTAGCCAATAGCTGCCCTAGCGTCATTTTTGGTCCGTCTGAACAGCATACAGACGAGCAGTTTTCCCGATAGGAACTGATTCCGTCGGAAAGATTTGAAACATGTTCTATTTCTAGGTCCGTCAGAATTTACTAAAGAGAAAGTCTGATGAAGCCCACACACGATCGGAATGTCCGATGGAATGATTCCATCGGACCTTTTCTGCCGGAAAATCCGGTCGTGTGTACGCAGCATTACTTTCACTAGAGAACACACATCGTTATGAAAATGTAGAACATTCTATGTCCGTGTCTACTTTTTATATATTCAGACAAATCTGCACACATGCATATGTAAATATTCCAAACAGCATATCTCTGCATATGAAATACTTCCTAATCCACTCACTGCCGGTTAAATAGGTTAATTAGGTATATTTTTGCATATCTAAGTTGCATATCTTTACATGCTTAATCCTCATCTGAATACATTGCCATATAATTTGCATAGGTTTGTATGCATATTTTTTCTTCACTTGTCATGAATAAATTTACTCTTTTAAAGTGAAATTGAGGGGAAAAAAATTCCCCTCCGGGTCACCTATATACATAGTAAAGATTTCAGAAAGTTTTATCATGCTTACTTTCGGATACGGACTTCTTTTTTCTGTAAGTCTGGAAATAGGCCATATTATAGGTCCAGAGATAGGTCATATTATAGGTCTGGAAAAAGGCCATATTATAGGACTGGAGATAGGTCATATTATAGGTCCAGAGATAGGCCATATTATAGGTCCAGAGATAGGCCATATTATAGGTCCAGAGATAGGTCATATTATAGGTCTGGAAAAAGGCTGTATTATAGGACTGGAGATAGGTCATATTATAGGTCTGGAAAAAGGTCAGATAGGCCATATTATAGGTCCAGAGATGGGCCATATTATAGGTCTGGAGAAAGGTCAGATAGGCCATATTATACAGTGCCTTGCAAAAGTATTCACCCCCTTGGTATTCTTCGTGTTTTGTTGCCTCACAACCTGGAATTAACATTTATTGTTTGAGGATTTGCATCATTTAATTTACAGAACATGCCCACAACTTTGAAGATGTTTTTTTCTTTATTGTGAAGCAAACAACAAATAGGACAAAATAACAGAAAAAGTCAATGTGCATAACTATTCACCCCCCTAAAGTCAATACTTTGTAGAGCCACCTTTTGCGGCTATCACAGCTCCAAGTCCCTTTGGATAAGTCTCTATGAGCTTGCCACATCTTACCACTGGGATTTTTGCCCATTCCTCCTCGTAAAACTGCTCCAGCTTCTTCAAGTTGGATGGTTTGCGCTTGTGAACAGCAATCTTAAGTCTGACCACAGATTTTCTATTGGATTGAGGTCTGAGCTTTGACTAGGCCATTGGCTAGGCCATTCCAGCACATTTACATGTTTCCCCTTAAACCTCTCAAGCGTTGCTTTAGCAGTGTGTTTGGGGTCATTGTCCTGCTGGAAGGTGAACCTCCGTCCTAGCCTCAAATCACACACAGAGTGGTACATATTTTGCTCAAGAATATCCCTGTATTTAGCACCCTCCATCTTTCCCTCAACTGTGACCAGTTTCCCAGTCCCGACTGCTGAAAAACATCCCCACAGCATGATGCTGCCACCACCATGTTTTACAGTGGGGATGGTGTTCTTTGGGTGATGTGATGTGTTGGGTTTGTGCCAGACATAGCGTTTTCTTTGATGGCCAAAAAGTTCAATTTTAGTCTCATCAGACCAGAGCACCTTCCTCCATACATTTTGGGAGCCTCCCACATGCCTTTTCGCAAACTCAAAACGTGCCATTTTGTTTTTTGCTGAAAGTAATGGCTTTCTTCTGGCCACTCTGCCATAAAGCCCAACTCTATGGAGCGTAGGGCTTATTGTAGTCCTATGTACAGATACTCCAGTCTCTGCTGTGGAACTCTGCAGCTCCTCCAGGGTTACCTTAGGTCTCTGTGCTGCCTCTCTGATTAATGCCCTCCTTGCCTGGTCCGTGAGTTTTGGTGTGCGGCCGTCTCTTGGCAGGTTTGTTTTTGTGCCACGTTCTTTCCATTTGGTTATGATAGATTTGATGGTGCTCCTAGGGATCATCAAAGATTTGGATATTTTTTTATAACCTAACCCTGACTTGTACTTCTCAACAACATTGTCCCTTACTTGTTTGGAGAGTTCTCTTGCTTAGGTATTGCAGCCTCTGGTGCCTTTCAAAAAAGTTTGTATATGTAATGACAGATCATGTGACAGTTAGATTGCACACAGATGGACATCATTTCACTAATTATCTGTCTTCTGAAGGTAATTGGTTGCACCAGAGCTTTTTATGGGCTTCATAACAAGGGGGGTGAATACATACGCACATGCCAATTATCATTTTTTTATTTCTGAAAAATAGTTTTATGTATATATTTTTCTAATTTTACTTCACCAACTTAGACTATTGTGTTCTGATCCATCACATATAATTCAGAATAAAAAAACATTGAGCTAAAGGCTGTAATGTAACAAAGTAGGTAAAAAGCCAAGGGGGGTGAATACTTTTGCAAGGCACTATAGGTCTGGAGAAAAGTCATATTATTGGTCTGGAGATGGGCCATAGTATAGGTCTGGAGATGGGCCATATTATAGGTTTAGAGAAAGGTCATATTATAGATCCAGAGGTACATCATAATATAGGTCTGGAGATGGGCCATATTATAGGTCTGGAGATGGGTCCTATTATAGGTCTGGAGATAGGCCATATTATAGGTCTGGAGATAGGCCATATTATACGGTACGTCATATTATTGGTTTGGAGATGGGATTATAGGTCAGGAGATGGGCCAAATTATAGGCCTGGAGATAGGCCATATTATAGGTCTGGTGATGGGTCATATTATAGGCCTGGAGTCTGGAGATGGGCCATATTATACGGTAGGTCATATTATAGGTCTGGAGATGGGTCATATTATAGGTCTGGAGATGGGCCATATTATAGGTCTGGAGATGGCTCATATTATAGGTCTGGAGATGGCTCATATTATAGGTCTGGAGATGGGTCATATGATAGGTCTGGAGATGGGTCATATTTTAGGTCTGGAGGTAGGCCATTCGAGAGCACTTGCTAAAAATCATCTGGTGCTCAGTAGGGAATGCTGCCCCTGTATTCTCATCACTTGAGCAGTCTTGGCGTTGTCATAGTACAGAATAACTTCCTGATATCCCTGTAGATGTGTAGTCTATCACCAAAGATAGACCTGTTACAGTAAGCCTAGGAACATTGTAGGGGATGCCGTATTCCATTGAACAGGATGCTAGCGACTTGACCTCACTGGCCCGACTTTTTTGGGTGCCAGTCAGGGCCGTCTTAATAGCATCATGGGCCACTGGGCAAAGTAATGCACTGGGGCCCCTACCAGCCTGCCCCAATTTATGCACCTACTCTAAAGAATTAAAGTAAAAATTGTTGATAGAATTAAACATATATTTATTAGTACTTTCAATAAAATTGATTTTAAACAATAAGAAAACATGCCATAAATCAAAGACTAATCAGCCCAAAGGGCACAGTACAGGGGGGAAATCCGAAGGGCACAATACTGGGATCAGGAGGGCACAGTACAGGTTCCAGGATGCTGCCTGGTACTCGGCCATCCTGGGACAGCTTAGTAAAAAGCATGGCTGTCCCGGCAAATCCGGAACATTTGGCAAATATGTAGTGCAAAATTATCATGGGGCCCTTATGCACCTGGGGCCCCTGGGCAGTGCCCAGGAGTACCCATGCAATAAGACAGCCCTGGAGCCAGTTACAGGAGCAGAGGGTGAAGATTCTGGGCAATCCTGAGTACAGATGCTAAAAACTTGCATGGAAAAAATCCTAGGATTTTGTTGTCGGAATGTTCGAACAAAGTCCGACCGTGTGTACGGGGCATAACACATTACTGAAAATGTATGAATTTAACATCACCTGATGCTAGGTTCAGGAAGAGGGGGGAGGAAAAAGGGGGCCAGGGAGAAGAGAGGGGGAGAAAAAAGGGGCCAGGGAGGGAAAAGAGTGCCAAGGGGAAAAGAGGTGGAAGAAAAAAAGGAGAATATTGAGAAAAGGGGTGGGGGAAGGGGCCAGGGGGAAAAGAGGGGGAGGAAAGAAAGCCAAGGACAAGAAAGGGGGTGACAAAAAAGGGGGTTGTGGAGAACAGAGGGGGAGGAAAAGGGGGCCAGAGAGAAAAAGAGGGGGGAGGAAGGGGGCAGATGGAAGAGAGGGGGTGGATAAAAGGGGGCCAAGGGGAAGAGAGGGGGAGGTAAAAAGGGGGACATGGAGAAGAGAGGGGGAGGTGAAAGTGGGTCAGGGGGAAAAGAGGGGGGAGGAAAAGGGGGGCCAGGTGGAAGAGAGGGAAATAGAAAGGGGGCCAGGAATAAGAGAGGGGGAGGAAAAAGGGGGCCAGAAAGAAGAGAGGTGGAGGATAAACAGGGAGAAAAGAGGGGCGGGGGGCCAGGGAGAAAAGAGGGGGAGGGGAAAGGGGGCCAGGGAGAAGAGAGGGGAAGGAAAAGGGGGGCCGTGGGAAGAGTGGAGGAGGAAAAGGGGGGAGGAGAGACAGGGAGGGAAAGGAGAGCAGAGGGGAAGAAAAAGGGAGGACATGGAGAAGAAGAGGGGTGGGGGAAACGGTCAGGGGAAAAAAAAGGGGGGGGGAAGAGATCCAAGGGGAAGAGGGGGGGGGGGACATGGAGAAGAGAGTGGAGGAAAAGGGGACCAGAGGGAAAAGAGGGGGAGGAAAAGGGGGCCAGGGAGCAGAGAGAGGGAGGAAAAAAGGGGAACATGGTAAAGAGAAAGGGTGGTAAAGGGGGGCCAGGAAGAAGAGAGAAGGCGGAAAAAGAGGGCCAGGGAAAGAGAGGTGGAGGAAAAGGGGGCCAGGGAGAAGAGAGGAGAAGGAAAAGGGGGGCCAGGGAGAAGAGAGGAGGAGGAAAAGGGGGCCAAGGAGAAGAGAGGGGGAGAAAAAAGGGGGACAGGGAGAAGAGAGGAGGAGGAAAAGGGGGGCCAGGGAGAAGAGAGGATGAGGAAAAGGGGGGCCAGGGAGAAGAGAGGAGGAGAAAAAAGGGGGACAGGGAGAAGAGAGGAGGAGGAAAAGGGGGACCAGGGAGAAGAGAGGGGGAGGAAAAAGGGGGACAGGGAGAAGAGAGGAGGAGGAAAAGGGGGCCAGGGAGAAGAGAGGATGAGGAAAAGGGGGGCCAGGGAGAAGAGAGGATGAAAAAGGGGGGCAGTGAGAAGAGAGGGGGAGGAAAAGGGGGGCCAGGGAGAAGAGAGGAGAAGGAAAAAGGGGGGCAAAGAGAAGAGAGGGGGAGGAAAAGGGGGGTAGGAGGAAGAGAAGAAGAATAAAAAACAGTGCTAGGGGAAGAAAGGAGGAGGAAAAACAGAGGAAGGGGGTCAGGGTAAACAGCTATGGGTAAGTGGCAGGTCATCCCCTCCTGCTCCCAGTTCTCAGACACGAGGGGATTCAGCCATGGATGAATTATGACTTGTTGGGGACACAGGGGTCACATTGTATCAATTTTCAATGCAATTGAGGTTTTCCCTTTAAGTGGACTGTATGGGCTGGTGAAATGATGGATTTTGCGCACGGAAGAGCCTGCGGTTGGCTGTAATACCACAAAGTGAATTTTCACCTCATTTCTCACAAACCCAAAGTGTGGCTTTGGAAATTGTTAAGCGATTAACACGAGTGACTCATTCAGCCTGGTTGATATCACAAGATTAAAAATAGAGATTCGGCTCAGGAGCTGGGGGCTCTGGGTTTCCAATTCACAAATATACAGACATGCCGCTACAACAGTCCTAGAATAAGGGGAGCAGCCCTAGGCAAGGGGGAAATCAGACTTAAAACTGATAAGAAGGTGTGTATTCCTTCCATGTGGCTCACACTGCAGTCTGTGTAATGTGATCTCCCCAAAGACATATCCAAGAGGTGCTGGGAGTTTAATACTCATTTGTTCAAAGCGGTGAGGAGAACAAAATAATCTGATGAGCTCATTGGCGCTGGTAACGTTGCTCATGTATAAAAAAAAAAAAAAAATGGGCTCCCTTCCAGGACTCAAAGCTTTAAGCCCAACTCTGGGAATTGGACAAACTTTACCTCCCCCCTTTCCAGCACTGCAATGCCTAATTGCTTGTTATATCTGGAAAAGGCTGCATTACATGCCCTACCCCTGGCATCCCTGTCCGACTTTCCCCTTCTCCCTCCAGTGCCCTGGGTTGTGAACAGTCCACTGGTGTCATCCTGTACAATGCAAGGGTATACCCTGCATTGTAAATGGAGGAGGTAGGGGTGTGACCACGGCCAGAAGCACCATAGAGATGAGGGAGTTCAGCGGTAGAGGAACACTGCTAGAGTGAAAAGGTAAGATAGGTAAGATTAGACAGTGGAGACCCTGATGTCACCAGGGGCGGACTGACCATTCGGGCACTCGGGCTCTGCCCGAGGGCCCCATGCCACTAAGGGGCCCCATCAGGGTTGCCAGCCTCAATAAAACCAGGGACAATATGTAAAAATTTGTGTTTTCTTTAAAATCCCAAAATTATAGCTGCCCCGCCTCTCCAGCACCTTTTCAGTGTGTGCATGTGTATTGTGTGTGTGTATACTGTATGTATGTGTGTGTATACTGTGTGGCCCCATAATCTATTGCCTGGGGGCCCCATAATCTCCTATTGCCTGGGGGCCCTATAATCTTCTCCTATTGCCCGGGGGCCCCATAATCTCCTATTGCCTGGGGGCCCTATAATCTTCTCCTATTGCCCGGGAGCCCCATAATCTTCTCCTATTGCCCAGGGGCCCCATAATCTCCTATTGCCCAGGGGCCCCATGAGTTGTCAGTCTGCCCCTGGATGTCACTCATGCGCCATGGAGTAACCCAAAGCATCCTGGAATACATAACAAGCCCTGATGAAAGGGGGAACAGTTTGGCTCCAAAACGCGTTGCCTATTTTATGTGATCAAAATTGGAACCAATAAAGCTATTTGGATAAGGCTTTGTAAAAAGGGTGTGGCGCTACCTCAAAAAAAAACAAAAGATACATATAATACTCGACTAAAATCAAATTGGGAATCTAATACCTCTGATTATATATAGAATATAACTAAAACATGATTAACAATCAGCTTCAAAAGATTATACAATCAAGAAAAAATCCAATAAAAAAAAAAACTTTCATGTTTTATCACACCGTGATAAAACATGAGAGTTCAAAAATATTGTGACGGATGTAGTTCTAAAGGTGATAAGAGTATCAAATCACCCTAAAATACACATGGGGTGTTCACACACTTGTAAAAAAAACTCAAGGTTGTTAGATATCTCTACACCAGCGACACAGGTAATGATAATTCCTTGTTCTTTGTTGAACTTCAGGCAATGCTCAAAGAAAGACTTAGGCCCCTTTCACACTGGGGCGGTTTCCAGGCGCTATTGCGCTAATAATAGCGCCTGCAAACCGACCCGAAACAGCCGCTAACAATAGCCAACGCCATAGGAGACACAACAAAGGGACAATCATAGCGTAGCAAAGCTTAATAGAAGGAGCTAATGCAGGTTAACCGCTTCGGCCCTGGAAGATTTTACCCCCTTCCTGACCAGAGCACTTTAACTGACAATTGCGCGGTCGTGCGATTTTGCACCCAAACAAAATTTACGTCCTTTTTTTCCCACAAATAGAGCTTTCTTTTGGTGGTATTTGATCACCTCTGCGGTTTTTATTTTTTGCGCTATAAACATAAAAAGAGCGACAATTTTGAAAAAAAAAGCAATATTTTTTACATTTTGCTATAATAAATATTCCCCAAAAACATATAAAAAACCAAATTTTTTCCTCAGTTCATGCCGATATGTATTCTTCTACATGTTTTTGGTAAAAAAAATCGCAATAAGCGTATATTGATTGGTTTGCGCAAAAGTTATAGCGTCTACAAAATAGGGGATAGTTTTATGGCATTATTATTATTCATTTTTTTTATTAGTAATGGCGGCGATCTGCGATTTTTATCATGACTGCAACATTATGGCAGACACATCGGACACTTTTGACACCATTTTGGGACCATTGTTATTTATACAGCGATCAGTGCTATAAAAATGCACTGATTACTGTGTAAATGATACTGGCAGGGAAGGGGTTAAACACTAGGGGGCGATCAAGGGGTTAAGTGTGTCCTAGGGAGTGAATTTAACTGTGGGGGGGATGTTTACATAGGCACTTCCCCGTTCTGTGGCTCCGTGACATGATCGCCGGGAGACGGGCGGACATCAAGTCCACGGTCGTGCTGTACGCAGCGTGCACGCCTGCTAGCCCCACCAATTAAAGGGGACGTACAGGTACGCCCATTTGCCCACCGCTGCCATTGTGTCGACGTATATCGGCGTGCAGCGGTCAGCAAGTGGTTAAAAACCAATGCCCACTCACATTTGAAAGTGCTGTGTGCTAGCACCAACATCAATAACTTTGGGGTACCTCTGTACGCCGTCTTGGCGGCCACCTGCGTGTGTTCCAAAGCAAGAGGAAGTAGAAACCAGCAGGCATGGAAGTGACGTCAGTGAGGGATGGGCAAACAGTCTCTATGCACTTCATGTGATACCCGTCATCAGGAAGCATCTGTGTCGCTGGTGTAGAGATATCTACCAACCTTGAGTTTTTTTACAAAAATTGTTGGTGAGTGTGAACACCCCACATATATTTTAGGGTGATTTGACACTCTTATCACTCGCATCACATTGTTTTTATTTATTTTTTTTATTGGATTTTTTCTAGATTGTATATTCTTTTGAAGCTGATTGTTAATCATGTTTTAGTTTATATTCTATATATAATCAGAGGTATTAGATTCCCAATTTGATTTTAGTAGAGTATTATATGTATCTTTTGGTTTTTTGAGGTAGCGCCATACCCTTTTCTACACAGCCTTATCCACTTGAGTGTTTATTCACTTTTAACCACTTCAATACCGGGCATTTTCACCCAGGCCAATTTTCAGTTTTCAGCGCTGTCGCAACTTGAATGACAATTGCGCGATCATGCAACACTGTACCCCACGAATAGAGCTTTCTTTTGGTGGTATTTGATCACCTCTGCGGTTTTTATTTATTGCACTATAAACAAAAGAAAAGCGACAAGTTTGAAAAAAAACACAATATTTTTAACTTTTTGCTATAATAGATACCGTATATACTCGAGTATAAGCCAAGTTTTTCAGCCCATTTTTTAGGCTGAACCCCCCCCCCCCCTCGGCTTATACTCGAGTCAGGGGAGGGATACCGGACATTAGGCTGCTTGCCCTGGGGCCGCTTTTAACTGTGGCTCTCCCTCCCTTACACAGCGGGAGACCGATGTGTCTCGGAGCTCAGTGTGAAACTTTTGGCCGCGCTGTGACAGAAGTCCCGCCCTCTCTCCCCCTCCCTTACACAGCGGGAGACCACTGTGTCTCAGCGCTGACTTAAACGTTCGGCCGCGCTGTGACAAAAGTCCTGCCCTCCTCCTAGACCAGCTCGTGTGATAGACAGAACACTGCGTCTATCACACAAGCTGGTCTAGGAGGAGGGCGGGACTTTTGTCACAACGCAGCCGAAAGTTTCACACTGAGCTCCTAGATACGGCGGGAGATGCCCGCTGTGTAATCCAGGTACTAACTGGATGAATGGGCACACAGTCACTACTGAGATTGCAATGACAGGCACAATGAGGCGGCAATGATGGGCGCGAGACTACAATGATGGGCATGGTGTGGCTGCGGTGATGGGCATGGTAAGGGTGCAATTATGGGCATGGTGAGGCTGCGGTAATGGGCACAGTGAGGCTACAATGATGGGCACGGTAAGGCTGCAATTATGGGCATGTTGAGGCTGCGGTGATGGGCACAGTGAGGCTGCAATGATGAGGCATGGTGTGGCTGCGGAGATGGGCATGGTAAGGCTGCAATTATGGGCATGGTGAGGCTGCGGTGATGGGCACAGTGAGGCTGCAATGATGAGGCATGGTGTGGCTGCGGAGATGGGCATGGTAAGGCTGCAATTATGGGCATGGTGAGGCTGCGGTAATGGGCACAGTGAGGCTACAATGATGGGCACGGTAAGGTTGCAATGATGGGCATGGTGAGGCTGCAGTGATGGGCATGGTAAGGCTGCAATTATGGGCATGGTTAGGCTGCGGTAATGGGCACAGTGAGGCTACAATGATGGACACGGTAAGGCTGCAATGATGGGCATGGTGAGGCTGTGGTGATGGGCACAGTGAGGCTACAATGATGGGCACGGCAAGGCTGCAATTATGAGCATGGTGAGGCTGCGGTGATGGGCACAGTGAGGCTGCAATGATGGACACAGTAAGGCTGCAATGATGGGCATGGTGAGGCTGTGGTGATGGGCACAGTGAGGCTACAATAATGGGCATGGTAAGGCTGCGGTGATGGGCATCGTAAGGCTGCAATGATGGTCATGGTGAGGCTACGGTGATGGGCACAGTGAGGCTACAATGATGGGCACAGTAAGGTTGCAATGATGGGCATGGTGAGGCTGCGGTGATGGGCACGGTAAGGCTGCAATGATGGGCAGTGAGGCTGTATTGATGGGCACAGTGATCCCGGCAGCCTCTGTCTTGTCGATGCCGCACCGCATCCTGAAAATTTACCAGTAGCTGCCGCATTTCTCACCCTAGGCTTATACTCGAGTCAATAAGTTTTCCCAGTTTTTTGTGGTGAAATTAGTTGCCTCGCCTTATATTCGGGTCGGCTTATACTCAAGTATATACAGTATCCCAATTTAAAAAAAAAAAATTCTCAGTTTAGACCGATATATATTTTTCTACATATCTTTGGAAAAAAAAATAAGCGTATATTGATTGGTTTGCGCAAAAGTTATAGCGTCTACAAAATAGGGGATAGATTTATGGCATTTTTATTTACTTTTTTTTTTTTTACTATGGCGGCGATCTGCGATTTTCATCATGACTGTGACATTGCGGCGGACATATCAGACACTTTTGACTCTATTTTGGGACCATTGTCATTTATACAGCGATCAGTGCTATAAAAATACACTGATTACTGTAAAAATGTCACTGGCAGGGAAGGGGTTAACACTAGGGGCAATCAAGGGGTTAAATGTGTTACCTAGGGAGTGATTCTATCTGTAGGGGGAGGGGACTCACAAGGGGAGGAGACTGATCGGTGTTCCTCTGTACTGGGAACACACGATCGGTCTCCTCTCCCCTGACAGGACGTGGATCTGTGTGTTTACACACACAGATCCACGTCGCGGCCCTGTTACCTGCAATCGCAGGTGCCTGGCAGACACTGTGGCCGCCAGGGACGCGCATCAGCTCCCGAGTGAAGCGGAGGCACACGCGTGCCCCCTAGACGGCCGGGAAGCCCAGTTCGTCATATGGCACCCGTCTCTCCTGCGGATGTCATTTGATTATGGGCGGGGGAGGAAGTGGTTAAAGGGGCAGCGTCACTCATTTATACATTGATAGTTTGGCGCCATTTCTTGCCACTTTATCAACACAATAAAGCTATTTGGACTCGCTCATCAATTGGTCTGATGTTCCTACTGTTTTTTTATGCTTTTAATCTGATCTTCCTGGCCTTCAGGTCTATTTCACAGCAAAACTGTAAATGAAAGCTGTTGCAATGCTCCACTGGTTCACTTTTCCTAATCGATGGAACATTAACTGTTCCTATTCAAATATGATTTGTTTTCACAATCTGAATGCCAGATAACATTTCCTATTTTTTTGTAAATTATGCTTAAAATGTTACTAAACCTGCAACAGTAAAATCAGTCTGTATATACAGTAAATCATGCTTGTTATACTCACTGTGGAACCTAAGGGGTTAATCTTCCGCATTGTGTAAAAAGGTTTGATCCTGTCTTCTCTGATCCTCCCCTTCTTTTACTGTCCCCAACCCATCTGCTGATAGTACAGAGAGTCACTCTGCACATGCTCAGTTTGATGTGTATTGCTAGAGATTTTTTTAAATTTTTTTTTAGGAGGATGCATGTGATCAGCACAGGGCCAATCTGCACTGTCCAGACAGAGGCTCAGGGGTCCTGTAGCCTCATAGGACAGTCAGATGAGAATGAAAACTTCTCCTAAAAGCTTTAACCAGACACTGATAGAAGTCATAAGACTGCTATATTATACTGCTGATGAGAAAGGGTATTTAGCAGTTTATATTTACTAAAATAATTGCATTTCCATGTCCTGTGTACTGTGGGTGATCAGATATAGTGACTGCAGGGTCCTGGGGAGACCAGATATAGTGAATGCAGGGTCCTGGGGAGACCAGATATAGTGAATGCAGGCTCCTGGGGAGACCAGATATAGTGAATGCAGGCTCCTGGGGAGACCAGATATAGTGAATGCAGGGTCCTGGGGAGACCAGATATAGTGAATGCAGGCTCCTGGGGAGATCAGATATAGTGAATGCAGGCTCCTGGGGAGATCAGATATAGTGAATGCAGGCTCCCGGGGAGACCAGATATAGTGAATGCAGGGTCCTGGGGAGATCAGATATAGTGAATACAGGGTCCTGGGGAGACCAGATATAGTGAATGCAGGCTCCTGGGTTTAGTAACGCTTGAAGTTAAAGTTGAAGTCTAGTTAGATATAAAAGACACAGGAATGCAGCTTTGTAATCATTGTTAAACCAATTTTTAAATAAAAGCAGTGCAAGTACCTTAATGTGACCTGATACAAGTGCTGTACAGCAGGGCTGGTGTGTGAAAGGAAGAAGCAGTCAATCAGTTCATAGGCTGATAAGAGTAGGAGGAGAGAGTAAAGAGATGAGCCCATCACTGTACTGCTGCCACTGTCCAATCACAGACTGGGGGTGGGGTCAAGAACAACCAGTGTTCATAGGAATCAGGTAGAATATTGCTGCCCATGTCACTGAGGACATCTAGTGGCAGAAAAAAGCACTGTGGGGGGAAATCTCTATATTAAAGCTGGTTTTGTTATTTCATCCTTTTAATGGACTATATATTTTATCTTTTTATTTTTGGCTGTACTCCTGCTTTTAAACTGTGTCAGTATGGTGACTTGAGATTAAAGTGAAGGGAAGGATAGAACATCTGTCGAGGGGGGATTTACCATCTCGGTTTGTCCTGGTGACCATTGTTTTATCAAAATGTCATAGTTACCACCGCAAAACAGGAAGTAAGGGGGGAATCTTCCTATGGGGACACCTGTTCCAGCTGACATCTGCCCAAGAGGGAATTTCCCTTTAGACTTCCTCTAACTTCCCGTGGTGTCTCCCAGACAGGAAATGAAGGGAAATTGCCCCAATACATAGACTGCTAAAACAAAATGTATCCTACTCTACCCAAAACTAGAAAGAATGTTTTGCTTTATAAACATTTTACCCACTTTAACATAAGTTTATATGTGTGGCTAGGAGACCGCCACAATAATAAATCATTTTGTTGAGATTAATATCGCTTTTGTGGTTTAGTCCCTTGTAAAGACTCTCAACTAGTAGTCTATTACTCTCTATAACTTATATTCAGTGCAAAGCCAACCTGGCTGGATCTTTCAATATAAACTCTGCTGTTGCCTTTACCTATGTATAATAGCGACATCTAGTGGACAAATAAAGCTAATGACTGCAGTTTTTCAGAGATAACCTATTGTTCAGACTGCCTATATATACTGTATATGTGTGTGTGTGTGCTTTATTATACATTATATGACCAAAAGTTTGTGGACATCTGATCATCATAGCTCTATGAGATTGTTGGACATCCCATTCCAAAACTATGACTATTAACCACTTGCTTACTGGGCACTTTCGCCCCCTTCCTGCCAGTTTTCCCAACCCCATCAAAGTGAAATTTACTGGCAGGACACCAAAATGTACAAACGGCACCAATTTTTTTTACTAGCATTAATCATGAAATTTGCTGACAGAGCCACATTTTTTACTGACATTGCAAAAAAAAGTACATAAAATGTCAGTTTTCAGTGCAAATATCAAGATTAAAACTATAAACATGTAGCTAGTGCTATATTATATTGTATCACATATTATTTTGTGTTAAATGTAAACAGAAGTCAAAAAACATATTTCTCCATTTACATGGTACAGGAGGGGGGCCAGAGCAGTGGCAGCCTGTCCATTAGGGGCGCCCGGGCCCCCTCTCTCCACGCCACCCCCTATATGTATAACGGATATGCTATGCATGAATCTATCCACGGCTGCCCCCGCCACCCCCTATTTAAGCGTCCGGCCCCTTTCAGGATGCCTAGCACCTGAATTACAATGGCGGAGGTGGGTTTTTTTAAGCACCTGATTAGCACCGTAGGCTCTAATAGGCTTCAAAATAGGGTGGACTCGGAGCGGAGAGCACTGCACCATGAGCCCACCCAGGTGTTACAACAGCGACTGAACCTCAATCTGGCCAATCAGAAGCAGATCTGAGACCCGTTTTCCGATTGGCTGAAAAAAGAGAAGACTCCCAATGGGCCGCCAAGGAGGAGGGAGGAAACAGAACCCGGCGATGCCCATGGAGGGCAGGGGAAGGGAGAGCCGATGCCGCCGGAAAGCAAGGGAACCTGCCGGTGAAGAGCTGCATAGATGGGGTAAGTGCACCCGTCCTGCCCGCCGACAAACCGATCTGGGGGGCTATTGGTTTATTGATTGTACTGTTAAAAAAAAAATACTACCGGAGGCTATGCGGACATGGTACAGGAGGGCTTCAGAGGCTGTGCGGACATGGTATAGGAGGGGGTCAGAGGCTGTGTGGACATTGTACAGGAGGGGGTCAGAGAGTGTGCAGACATGGTACAGGAGGGGGTCAGAGGGTGTGCGGACATGGTACAGGAGGGGGTCAGAGAGTGTGCGGACATGGTACAGGAGGAGGTCAGAGGCTGTGCGGACATGGTATAGGAGGGGGTCAGAGGCTGTGTGGACATTGTACAGGAGGGGGTCAGAGAGTGTGCAGACATGGTACAGGAGGGGGTCAGAGAGTGTGCAGACATGGTACAGGAGGGGGTCAGAGAGTGTGTGGACATAGTACAGGAGGGGGTCAGAGGCCGTGCGGACATGGTACAGGAGGGGGTCAGAGAGTGTGTGGACATAGTATAGGAGGGGGTCAGAGAGTGTGTGGACATGGTACAGGAGGGGGTCAGAGAGTGTATGGACATGGTACAGGAGGGGGTCAGAGGCCGTGCGGACATGGTACAGGAGGGGGTCAGAGAGTGTGTGGACATAGTATAGGAGGGGGTCAGAGAGTGTGTGGACATGGTACAGGAGGGGGTCAGAGGCCGTGTGGACATTGTACAGGAGGGGTCCTCATCCCCTCACAGTAGGTTCCTCCTCTGTGCCCCTTCATATTACCTCTCCATATCAGTGTTCTCTTGTGTCACGTTCACCCACCATAGTAGTGTTTTCCTTTGCCCCATTTATATTACCCCCTCACATGAGTTCCCTCACTCCTCCTCCCAATGTATGTACATATATACCAAACCCTTATGTGTCTCCTTTATTAGGAGGCCTGTGTAGTGTTCTATAGGTGGAGTGACCTTGCTGTGTGCTGTCTCTGTGGATGGCTATCTAGCTGTCCTGCCTCCTCCTCCATACTTGGCTCAGAACAGGGGAGGCTGATCAGCACAATACACGTCTGACCTGGATGGATGGTCACAGTCAGCACTCCGTTCCAGGCAGAGACCAACCTTCTCTGCTGTGGCAAGACACCACAGAGAACGAGCATCTGCCATTCAAAAAAGGCGATGCCATCACATCACTGCGCATGCGCCCTCCTGGCCGAGCATGTACGAGTTTTCCCGAGCCCGGCAGGCATCGGAACGGCGCATGTTGTGCTGTCGGCCCACAGACATCTTTTTTTGGTCTGTTACCCGTCACCTGATTGGCTGAAAAGACAGGCGCTGCGATTGGATGCCTATCAGGAAGAGGGAAGGAGATGCATGGAGGACACAGGAGCCGCTGTCTGAGCCGCTGCAAGGTCACACCGCTCGCCGCCGTCGCTCGCTGCCAGCCTGACCCGCCACCGAGAAAGGGTAAGTGCCGGGCAGGTGGCGAGCGGGCAGGGGGTGGGGGTCACAGTGGCAGCATTTGATGGGGCACAGTGGCTGCAGTTGATGGCACTGTGGCTGCACATTATGGGCACAGTGGCTGCGTTTGATGGGCACAGTGGCTGCGTTTGATGGGCACAGTGGCTGCGTTTGATAGGCACAATAGCTGCGTTTGATGGGCACAGTGGCTATGTTTGATGGGCACAGTGAGGCTGCAATTGATGGGTTTTTTCAGAAATTTTCAGTTTGTGTCCCCCAAAAATTTTGAGCACCAGCCGCCACTGATAAATAGTCAATAAGTTTGCTCTCACATGAATGCACTGGGCAGGCTAGATACCGAGCCACAGGGAGCAGAAAAGAACTATAAAAAGACCTGCATAAAAAGGTAATGAGACTTTATAAAGATGGAAAAGCGTATTAAAAGATATCCAAAGCCTTAAATTTGCTGGTAAGTACTGTTCAATCACTTATTAAGAAGTGGAAAATTCAAGGATCTCTTGATACCAAACCAAGGTCAGGTAGACCAAGAAAGATTGCAGCCACAACTGCCAAAAGATTTGTTTGAGATACAAAGAAAAACCCACAGGTAACCTTAAGGAGAAATACAGGCTGCTCTGGAAAAAATGGTGTGGTGGTTTTTAACCACTTGCTGCCCTCCATATAGCAAAATGACGTCGGTGGTTGTGTTATCCTGACCGGACGTCAGGCGATCGTTGTTGCAGTGTGTCAGTCTGACACACTGCAACTCCAATCTAGGTAAAGAGTCTCTGATGGAGACCCTTAACCACGTGATCAGCCGTGTCCAATCACGGCTGATCACGATGTAAACAGGAAGAGCCATTGATCGGCTTTTCCTCAATGGCGTCTATCAGACGGGAGTAGAGGAGAGCTGATCGGATGATCTTCTGACAGGGGGGGTCTGTGCTGATTGATTATCAGCGCAGCCCCCCCGAGGATGCCCACACTTGAGCACCAGGGACAGCACCAGGACCACCAGGGATGCCCACCACTAGTCACCACCAGGTATGCCACCCATGGCCACCAGGGATGCCAATCAGTGCCCACAATGGATGCCAATCAGTGCCCATAATGGATGCCAATCAGTGCCAAACAATAATGCCTGCCAATCAGTGATGCCCATCAGTACCATCCATTAGTGTACATCAGTGCCACTTATCGGTGCCCATCCATGGCCATCCGTGCCACCTATCAGTGTCCTTCCGTTTCACCTATCAGTGCCCATCCATGCCGCCTATCAGTGCCCATCCGTACCACCTATCAGTGCCCATCAGTGCCACCTATGTGTACCCATCAGTGCTGCATATCAGTGCCACCTATCAGTGCCCATCAGTGCCACCTCATTGGTGGCACCTCATCGTGCCCATCAGTGCTGCCTTATCAGTGCCTGTCAGTGCAGCCCCATCAGTGCCTGTCAGCGAAGGAGAAATCTTACTTATTTACAAAGTTTTGTAACAGAAACAAAAAAAAACATTTTTTTTTTCAAAACTTTCGGTCTTCTTTTATTTGTTTAGCAGAAAATAAAAATCCCAGAGGTGATAAAATACCACCAAAAGAAAGCTCTATTTGTGGGAACAAAATGATAAAAATGTAGTTTGGGTACAGTGTTGGATGACCGCGCAATTGTCATTTAAAGTGCCACAGCGCTGAAAGCTGAAAATTGGTCTGGGCAGGAAGGTGTATAAGTGCCCGGTATTGAAGTGGTTACGAAGCACACTACGACAATACTTGATCAAAAATGAGTTGGGTTGCCATAAAGAAGCCTTTACTGTGCCAAACAACTATGTGATAATACATGGCTTCATATGATCACTATCCTTAAATAAAACAAAGTTTTCAATACTAATGCCAAAATTTCATGATTTCTGCCGGGGTATGCAAACTTTTGAGCGCAGCTGTAGGTCATTCCTTATATTACATCGTTTTGTTAAATCGAAAGTTAGCCCTGGTTCACACCTATGCATTTTTTTAGTGCATTTTCGGTTTTGCAGAAACTCACCATTTTACATGGTTTTCTATGGATGTAGTTCACCTGTGTATTTTAGGAAAAGGACCAGGGATTTTTTTTTCTGCTTTTCGGGTCCCATAGGCTTCAATGGATGAAAATCATGTTTTGAAATACGCAAAATGCACCTGCAATATGCAAACTGCAACCTGCATAGGTGTGAACCGGGCCTTAATTGTATAGATGTTGTATGGTCAGATTGCGGTGAGCCCTACAGGTTAGCTGATCGGGACAAGTGACATTAATGTGTAAGGTCCTCGGTGAACTGTGTTGAAAGAAATAGCTTGCCTTTGATGCGGTTTCATCAAAACACACTATCGCACGGACGTGAACCTGCCCATAGCGTGACTATTTTATTTGGTTCATTCTCTGTTGCGACCACTAGGGGGCAGCAGAGCACTCACCTTTGCCCATCCGGTGATCATTCTAATAGCTGCAATGTCCCTGTCCCTCCAGCTATGTTTTATGACACAATTGCATCTTCCACCTCCAGCTATAAAACTTCATCTCCGACATTATAGTCTCCTGATTTCTGTAACCTTTCGCTCTGACTTATGTGAACAAGAAACATTTCTGCTGGGTGTTGAACAATCGAAGGCACTGACTGCAATTATGTGTAGCTATAAACAGTCTGCGGAGTGCGAGGAAGAGGAGGGGAAGGGGGGGGGGGGGGTGCTGTCTGTGAAATTGCACCGACCATCTCTGGTCTATCAGGGCTGATTTACAAAGTGTCCAGTTGACCAATAGCAATCGTTCGCCGTTTAGCCGGCATTTTTCTATTTTGGGTTGTAAAGGCGTTGTCACCTTTTAGGATCTAAAACAAGCTTAGAACAATTGTGTGTGTGTGGGGGGGGGGGGGGGTGATATACCAAAGGAGTAAAAAATGTTCACTTAGCTTAGAGCCCTTCCACACGGAGAAGTTTTTCAAGAGCTTTTGCGTTAACAAAATGCGTCTGAAGAGCTCAAGAAAACTGCTTCCCGTTAAAATCAGTGGATGCTAGGCATCGTTTCGCTCCGAATTTGTTTTTTAACGAATTTCGACAAATTCAGGGATGTCCGAATTAACGAAAACCCGTTTAACAATTTTTTCAGAATATTTGTAAATTCAAATATACGTAAATTCGCAAATTCAAAAACCTGAAAGTTCGAAAATCTGAAATAATAAATAAATAATAATAACTTAACGATTACTAACTATTAAATTATAGGTATTGGAATTTCCTTTCAAATCTGGCTGTTAATGAACGTAACAAATACCAATTTATCAGAAGTTACGAATTATCCGAAATAACGAATGCCGTATCTAAATGAACGGCACGTAACGAATCTAAGGCTGGATTCCCACCTATGGCATTTTTAGTGCTTTTTGCATTTTGCAGATTTGAACTACAGAACGTGTGCCATAGGCAACCATGTTAAATGGATTGCAGTGCAAATCTGCAAAATGCAAAAAGCACTAAAACTGCCTTATAGGCTGGATTCACACCTATGCATTTTTAGCGCTTTTAACGCTTTTTGCATTTTGCAGTCCATTCACCATGATTTCCTATGGAACACGTTCTGTAGTGCAAATCTGCAAAATGCAAAAAGCACTAAAAATGCAAGGGTATGAATCCAGCCTTAGGGAGACTTCCCTTCATTTCCTGTCCTATAGCCAAAACAGAAAGCCCAGGTTCACATTGGGGGCAGGCTTGAAATTTCAAACCGACAATGCAGTCCGACTTCGGGGGCGATTTGACAGACATCCGTGCGGATTCCTGCACAGATGTCTATTCAAATTTACCCCCGAACTCTCCAAAAGTCTCCAAGTCATATAGGGTAGAGCGTGTATGTGGCCTGTTGTAGTTTCCCTGATTGGCCACTAGATGCCGCCCTACCCCCACCCCCCCCCAGCCTGAGAGGTTTTAGAGCTGCCTGGGTCAAATGCAAGCAATGCCCCTGCTATAAGAGGGGCACCTTAAGTGGGACTATAATAGGAAGTTGGTAGCTGTAATCGCTACAAGGGGCTTGGTAACTGGTTTCTCCGGTGGATGGACCTGAATTTAGATGGGGAAGTATATATCATACAGCTTCCCCTTAGAGGCAAGCTGAAGGTAGCAGGAGAATTTGCACATATGGGACAACTTGCATTTCCCTTTGGGGGGATGCTGGACTCTGGGACACCCCTCCTGTAGGGCCTCTTGACTTTTTTTGTACTCTCTGGATTTTGTTATCTCTGACCTGCACAGCTAAGGCTCTTCCTGGCTTGTAGTATTGGTGGAGGGGAGCCTATGCTCCAGTGAGTAAGCCAATTTTTTGCATCCACAATTGGTGCATACATGTATAGATTTGCATGTACTTTTATAATTCTTTCTGCATGTATTTCTGTACTGTAAGAGATACTTGCTTATATTAAGATCATTTATATTATCACCCCTTGGAGTCCTCCTGAGGAAGTCGGTTATTCTCTGAAATGCGTAGAGGCAACAACAAGGTCAACCAAGACTTTTCCTGATCAATTTGAAGGCTATAGTCTATATACGTATAGGGGAGTCCAAAACATTCGTTATTGTTTATTGTAAAAGTAGTGCAGCCACGTTTTTATCTATGTATCTTATGTGCGTAAAGATTGTACAAGTGTTTGTTCTCCTAATTTACTCGTCCTTACGCACCAATACAAATCCGTAGTGTCCTTTCCCCTTGCGGGTATGTTCTATATACAAAGCTTAGGACTTTTCGCTGTGCAGATCTTAAAAGGGGCTAAGGGCACTGTGAAAGGGGGAGGGTCTGATTTGAAAAGTGAGGGGGAATGAGGACTTAAATGAGGACAATTAAAAGATATACAATGTTGCATTTAAAAAATGTTTTGAGGTGCTGGGTCCAAAAGATCATGGTTCAAAAGCTGCGCCCAAAAAATTTCCTAAATGTGTGTCATGGTTATGCAATAGAGTTTTCTCTGTCAGCTTACCTGAACTCCATGTGTTCATCTCTAAAGACCAGCTGCTTCTCATCTGACTGGTTTTATAACCTCTCCTCTAAGCATGGCCCCACCCCAGGCCCTATCAGGGAACCCTATATTAACCTGTGCACTGCAAGCCAGCAGTGCTGATCAACCATTGTGTGTTAGCCTTCATGTGTACTTGCTGTGTTTCCTACGTCTGATTCCTCTTACCGACTTTGGCCTGTTCTCGACTCTCCCTGTCTGCTTGTTACCCTGACCATTGGCATGTTATGGTTATCCTTGTCTGCTAGTCGCCCTGACCTTTGGCTTACCCCTTACTCCCCTGTCGTTCCAGCCTGCTGCCTCCTTCCTCTTCTCCTGTAGTCTACGGTGAGCGTGAGCTGTGAGACCCTGGGGGCCGCGACCTGGAGCCAGAGTGCAGCGCAGTCCATCCTCACCACTAGAGGCTCTGGTGAACACCCGCTGGCTCTTAGACTCCGTGCCCTGGGGAATCTATGCTTTAGCTCCCACTGGGATCCATGTTAGTTATCCTGTAGACCTGCTTCCTGAACCTTCCAGGGTTCAATCCGCAGCAGTCAGTCCTAGGGTCCACTACCTTAGCGGTGCACTTCCGACTCCTACAGAGTGCATCTGTCACCTGGTCCCAGGTGACCTGACAATGTCCTGAAAAAAATAAGCGCATGCACAGGAAAAAGAGGCAGCTGCACGGATGGATACATACATATCATTGGTCCAGCTATATTATAGCCATATCTCAATAGCCTTATGTACTCCACATACTGGGGTGACAACATTAACCCTATTTTTTCTTACGTATGAAGCAGCTGCAACTTTATCTGCTCACCTTTTATCTCCCCTTCACCAAATAAAGGCAGTAGGTGCCTTAAACTGAGAATTGTGAAAAAAGTCCTCCTGAGGAAGTGGGTTATCCTGTGAAACTCGTAGAGGCAACAACAGGACCTCCCCTGATACGATTTGAAGGCTAAAGTTTATATACGTACGGGGAAGTCCATAACACTGTATAAGGAAATATATTGTTTATCTTAAGAATGGCGCACACACGTTTTTATCTATATATATTATCTGAATAAAGATTGCAAAAGTGTACATTCTTCTAGTCTATTCGTCCTTATGCACCAAAAAAACAATCCGCGCAGTGTCCTTTCCCCTTGGAGGTATGTTCCATATACACAGCTAAGAGCTTTTAGCTGTGTAGATCTTAAAGGGGCTAAGGACTCCAATGTGAAAGGGGGTAGGGCTAATTTGAAAGGTGAGGGGTAATGAGGATCAGGATTCCTCGAATTTGCAGAAGGTATCATTAAAAGCTATACAAAGGGTCGTCGTTCAAAAAACGGGGACTGAAAATCGTCTTAAAGGTCCTGAAAAAGATAAACGCATACGTATCATTGGTCCAGCTATGTAATAGACATATCCCAATAGCCTTGTGTACTCCACATGTCGGGGTAACAAAATTAATTTTCTTATATGTGAAGCAGCTGCAACTTTATCTTCTCCCCCCCCCCCCACCTTTCCTTCGCCCAATAAAGGCCGCCGGTGCCTTTAACTGACAACTGTGACAAAATAGCAAAGGTGTCATTCTCGCTCTCTCACTTTAGTGTGGAAGAACTGATAAATGAAAAGCTTAGCCAAAGTGTAACAAGTACCGAGGGAATCAATTTATGGCAAAACAAGAAAATTAGAAAATGTCCCAGGGCCGTGTTAAACTGTGAAAAGTATTTCAGCGAGGAACAAATGGATGTCGTAAATTTTTATTTCCCCCCATTTTCTTCTCTCTGTCTCGTTCCCCTCCCCCTTTCCTGCTGGTATGGAGCTTTCTGGGGCTTCAGAACTTATTGCAACCTTTAGTGAACACATCATGCACTTCATGTAAAAAGGGATGTCTGTATACTCTAACTCAGCTCAACCATTCTCAACCAGGGTTCCGTAGAATCCTAGGGTTCCTTCAGAGGAGGCTAGGCGTTCCTTGAGTAGTGGGTAACTGTCTGACCTGCATATTTCCAGGTCCAACACCACTTGGCGGAGCCAGCAGCATGACTGCAAGGGTGGTATTCTGAACACCCCTGTAAGGGGGAGGGGGGGCATTCTTTCCACTGACCACCAGCAATCTAAGGGCATTTGCCCAATGCTCCCCAGATGGACTACACATAGTAGGGGTTCCCTGAGACTTGAACATTATTTAAAGAGTTCCTCTGGAGTTATAAGGTTGGGAAAGGCTGTTCTAACCTATTAAGGGGAACTTCAGTCATGAAAGACGTTTCTAGCCATTGTAAAGGATGCTATTTGTACTATATTTGCTTCCACTTTGACCATCTGCGTGCCTTAGATGTAAGAGATACGCACAACAAATCTTCAATAAAGCTATTAGGATGTATCTCATACGTCTTTCTCCTGGTAGAGGCAGCAGCATGATTGCAGTGGTGGCATTCTGACCAATACTGTAGGGGGGGCATTCTTCCCACTGACTACCACCAATCTAAGGAACATTTGCCCAATCGCCCCCAATGGACTAATCATAGTAGGGGTTCCCTGAGACCTGAACATTATTTCAAGTGTTCTCCTGGGGGTTATAAGGTTGGAAAAGGCTGATTTACCTATTTAGGGGAACTTCAGTGATGAAAGACTTTTCTATCCATTGTAATGGATGCTATTTGTACTATATTTGCTCTCACTTTGACCACTTGTGCGCCATAGATGTAGGAGATACACCCTACAAAACTTCAACAAAACTATCAGGATGTATCTCCTATGTCCTGCTCCTGGTGGAGCCAGAAGCATTACTGCAAGGGTGGCATTCTGATCACCACTGTAAGGGGGAGCATTCTTCCCATTGACCACTACAAATCTAATGCCCCGTACACACGGTCGGATTTTCCGATGGAAAATGTCCGATCGGAGCGTGTTGTCGGAAATTCCGACGGTGTGTGGGCTCCATCGGACATTTTCCATCGGATTTTCCGACACACAAAGTTGGAGAGCAGGAGATAAAATTTTCCGACAACAAAATCCGTTGTCGGAAATTCAGATCGTGTGTACACAAATCCGACGGACAAAGTGCCACGCATGCTCAGAATAAATAAAGAGACGAAAGCTATTGGCCACTGCCCCGTTTATAGTCCCGGCGTACGTGTTTTACGTCACCGCGTTTAGAATGATCAGATTTTCCGACAACTTTGTGCGACCGTGTGTATGCAAGACAAGTTTGAGCCAACATCCATCGGAAAAAATCCTAGGATTTTGTTGTCGGAATGTCCGAACAAAGTCCGACCGTGTGTACGCCCTATAAGGTGCATCTGCCCAATGCCCCCATCCCATCCCCCCCCCCCCCCCGATGGACTATTTATAGTAGGGGATCACCGAGACCTGAATATTATTGCAAGGGTTTCTCTGAAGTTATAAGGTTGGGAAAGGCTGTTATAACCTATTAAGGGAAACTTCAGTCATGAAAGACTTTTCTATCCATTGTAATTGATGCCATTTGTACTATATCTTGCTCCCACTTTGACCATCTGAATGCTTTAGATGTAGGAGATACGTCCCACAAATCTTCAATAAAGCTATTTGGATGTATCTTATACATCCTGCTCCTGGTAGAGCCAGCAGCATGACCGCAAGGGTGGCATTCTGACCACCACTGTAAGGGGGGGCTTTCTTCCCACTGACCACGACCAATCTAAGGTGCATCTGAGCACCCCCCCCCCCCCCCATGGACTATTCACATCAGGGGTTTACTGAGACCTGAACATTATTTCAAGGGTTCCTCTGATGTTATAAGGTTGGGAAAGGCTGTTCTAACCCATCAAGGTGAACTTCAGTGACAAAAGACTTTTCTATCCATTGTAATGGATGCTATTTGTACTATATTTTGTTCCCACTTGTGTGCCGTACATGTAGGAGATCCGCCCTACAAATCTTCGACAAAGCTATTAGGATGTATCTCCTATGTCCTGTTCCTGGTAGAGCCAGCAGCATGACTGCAAGGGTGAGATTCTGATCACCACTGTAAAGGGAGGCATTCTTTCCACTGAATACCACCAATAAAAGGTGAATCTGCCCAATGCCCCCCAATGGACTATTCTATCCATTGTAATTGATGCTATTTGTACTATATGTTTCTCCCTAGAAACTTTAGATGTAGATGTAGGAGATATGCCCTACAAAACTTTAACAACGTTTTTAGGATATATATTTAATGTGCAGCGCCCCAACAATCAATATAATTATCACCAAATAAATTTAATAAACTGTGTAGATCAACAAATATAATTCAAATAAAATATCATCCATAAAGTGCATATAACCAATGTCCAGAAAACCAATATAACTGCCAAATCAATTCACTGAGCTGCATTACTAATAAATATAGTAAAAATAAAATTTAATGAATAAAGTGTAAAATACATGTAACCAAGTATAAATAAATCTTAACTCGCTTACTTTAGGTGAGTCAGCAAAACTCGCCTTCCCAGAGTGAGTAACACCACACCTCCCCCACTACGCTCTCCCTAGATTGTATTGCTGCCCAAGTGCCCATATTTGTAGCTTATGATAATAGTATCACACTCTTCCTCAGATGTGCTCCATTCCTCTGCAAACACCACCGGCACCTCTCTCTCCTCTCCACTGGGGGGGCAGCAGGCAACTACATTGTGCTGTCTGGGGAAATTGCTCACCACACAGAGCCACAAATACCCAACATAGAGTACTATTTATTGCATTTAGTAAAAGGTAATACACAATAATAAGCAAAGAATCAACTGTTAATGCGATAGACTGGAAATCCAAGGAAAAAATCCGGGCCGAACTTACAACTATGGCTGCTGCTTCTCGTGATGTCCCATTGTAAGCTCCGCCCTACGCGTTTCATGCAAAGGCACGTCTTCAGGGGTCTTTGGGTTTGCGCAGCTAACATTTTTTATTACTGAAGCACTACGGGGAAGAGAAGGACCCTGCTGGGAGTATCTGCCTCTTTAAATCCCTGTACAGCAGGGCTGGAGTGCAAGAGGAAGAAGCAACACAAGGAGCCAATCAGTTAATATGCTAAAAAAAGAAGCACGCTGATAGGAGGAGAGAGCAGAGTGGCAGAAAGATGAGCTAATCACTGTGCTACTTCTTCTTTCACTGTCCAGTCACAGGTTGGGGGCATGTCCATGGTGACCTAGGATTAAAGTGGGTTGAATAATGCTGGCTATTAGACTAAAGACATCTAGTGGCCAAAAAAAGAATTGTGGAGGAAATCTCTGGATTGCTGGTAATTGTTGCAGCAAAAGCTGGTTTTGTTATATTATCTTTTATGGGCTCTACATTTTTTGCTTGTTTTTTTTTTTGGCTGGAGCTCTGCTTTAACCGAGAGTCTCGATACAGACAAACAAGCTCCTGGATATATCTCTATCTCCCCTCACATACCGCCAGCACGGATTAGCATAGTCAAATGAGAATTAAGTATGCAAAGATATGCCGCTAAGCCCTATTCATTGCTATCTGCATACACATAATTTAATTTGCATACTTAAGCAGCTCCTCAGATGCATGTGTAATTCTCGCTTGTTCTGTAGCCGGTGTCATTTGTTAAGATTATGACCGTGTCTCCATCTTTTATTACGCTGCAGGGAATAGGACAGTGCCAATCCTTCAGAATAGAATTCTGCTGGCAGCAGAACTGTATATTTCATGAATGAGTAAGTTTCCACTTAGAGAAGTTTTACAGTTTTTAAAGTAGAACTCTGATCCTGTAAATCACCTAAAAAGATCTAGCTGAAAGGTCCCTCCTACCATCCTTCCATTCAAGTGATGCAGCCTCCGTCAATCTCCTTGGCAAATAACAGCAGCGTTGTCAGCCTGCCGTCCATGCTCTTTTATCTGACAGGTAGCCCCATGGCCAACTGAAGAAGTCCACACCCCCCAATAGTAGGGTGTAGGCCCTTGGACTTGCCCTGAAAGTCTTGCGGGGATGGTCTTTTGGTCAGGTTCTCCCCCTCCCATGAGGGAGAGAACCTTCGGAAGAGCCTCACCTAGTACTTGGGTAGACCTTGCTTTGGCAGGTCTCCCGAAGAATGGGGTCCACCTTCAGCTGGGTGGACCCCGAGTACCCCAGTCCCTGTCAGGAGCCTTGCGAGGCCAGGGTTCTTTCTCTTTGGAGAAGGACCATTTGTACACCCTGTACATTTTTTGTGTGCTTCACGTTTGTGTGCTCACTTATTTTTGCATCTGGTGTTTTGTTTCGAGTGTGTACACTGCACCGCGGAGCTTCTAAAAAAAATAAAAAAAGTGCACATGGCAGACTGATGGCATACAGTAAAGCATGGGGCCACAACTACTGAAAATAGATTTAGGGTTTACACTTTAACAAGAGTTGATATAAGTTATCAGCCTCACAGGGGGTGCATTGTTTTCAATAGGTCAGGTATACAGTACCATGTATTCTGAGTAGAGATGAGCTTAAGGGTCTGGCCAAGCAGAAATTTAGACTGATCCTTGGCTGTTCGGCCATTTGGACGAACATCTAAACATCATGTATAATAACTGTATTATTACCACTAATATATGTGACAGCACCCTACGGTCAGTGGTTTTTAAGTACCCTGGCAGTTGCAGGCGATGCCAAATCCTTAAGAACGAGTGACATTACCAGCCCCATTCATTCGCGGCCATAAGAGCAATTGAGAACAGATGGTTCCCCCATAATTCATACCTGGTGCTGTAGGTTAAAAAATTTAAGGGGGACCCCACACAACAAACAGCTTGGGGTCCACCCCAATTCTATACCAGACTCTTTGGGTCTGGCATAGATTTTAATGGGGACCCCCCATTCCAACAAATATTGCAAAAGGAAAAAATCATGCAGTCCTCCCAAATAACTGGAAAAGGAATAGGAACCGGGTTCCATCATTGGTGTCATTGGGAGGAATAGTGCCCCATTGCTGGTGTCAGTGGGAGTAATAGTGCCCTATCAGTGGTGTCAGTGGAAGGAATAGTGCCCCATTGTCAGTGTCAGTGGGAGGAATAGTGCCCCATCATCGTTGGCAGTGGGAGGAATAGCGCCCCATCGTTGGTGTCAGTGGGAGGAATAGCGCCCCATCGTTGGTGTCAGTGGGAGGAATAGCGCCTCATTGTTGGTGTCAGTGGGAGGAATAGCACCCCATTGTTGGTGTCAGTGGGAGGAATAGCGCCCCATCGTTGGTGTCAGTGGGAGGAATAGCGCCCCATCGTTGGTGTCAGTGGGAGGAATAGCGCCCCATCGTTGGTGTCAGTGGGAGGAATAGCGCCCCATCATTGGTGTCAGTGGGAGGAATAGCGCCTCATTGTTGGTGTCAGTGGGAGGAATAGCGCCCCATCATTGGTGTCAGTGGGAGGAATAGCGCCCCATCGTTGGTGTCAGTGGGAGGAATAGGGCCCCATCGTTGGTGTCAGTGGGAGGAATAGCGCCCCATCGTTGGTGTCAGTGGGAGGAATAGTTCCCCACCCATCATTGGAGCACAGGTGTGTCAGGAGGAAGCTGTCTGGAGCTGCTGCAGGTGATCCGTGTGAGAGGGGAGTGGTGGTGAAATCTCTTCCAGCTCTCCTGGCTCCTTTCTGGGGAAGCCATGGAGGCCAGCAGGGCCTCTCCTGCTGGAAGCTCTCAGCCATCTCCTGAGCCATCAGGTAACATACCTGCCCCTGTACAAGCCATGGTTGGTGATCTCTCTACCCCTGGTGAAGATGAAGGTTCCGGGGCCATCCGGGAGCGAGTGGTGGCCGGGATTAAAGTCCTGAATAAGGAGAGAGACAAGCTGTACAAGCTCAGAGCGGAGCTGAAGCGCATGAGAAGGCAGCGTGAGGGCTTGCATAGCCAGAGACGTGGGTCCATGGATCCGGAGATCCAACTGGCCAAGGTTCGGGTGGAACACCAGGAGACCATTGTGGCCATGATGGAAGGCAGAGATGGGCCCTTCAAAGAAAAGTTTTGTAATGATAAAAGGTTTGCGAGGATGACAAAGATGGAAGTGGAGGAGGAGACCCCCAGTTCTGACCCCCTGCCCCCTCAGGGAGAGGTAAGCAGCCCCATGCCTTCCCAGGACTCAGGAGGCATGCTCAGGGCCATCCAGGTAATGGAGTCTCCTATGCGGGGGGATCAGCTGGCATTTAATGAAGAGGACATAACAGATAATGTGCCTGACAAGGTAAAGCCTGTCAAGTCCCATATTGTGAATAAAACAATTTTTGTGCCATTCAACACTGTGACTGATACTGACAATGTGCCCAGTGAGAGTCAGGCTGCTAGTCCTATCTGTAGCAATGCTGTGCCTGCTGATGCTGCAGTGCAGCAAAGCTTGCATTTAAAAAATGACATTCCTGCAGATGAACTACAAGATTCAGCAGAGCCAATTAACCCCCCTTTAGCTGAGTTTAAAGCTGTTTGCCCCAAACCTGCTGAAGACTCTACAGCACAGCTTCAGGAAACAGCTGGTATTGCAGCAGAAACTGTGACTATTCCTGATGGGAATGTGAAGTTTTGTGTGACTGATAAAAATCATCCCAGCACCAGTGTGATGAACAATGGTTCCAGTTCAAGTGTGATGGACAGTCCTACCAACTCCGTTCAAGCAGTGAATAATAATAGTAATGTACAGACTACTGTGACTTCAGTGTGGGGCCTTGGCCCTGATAAACCCACGTTTGCTCAGGTGGTACGCTCTGCTCCTGGTAGCTCCGCCCCCAAGCGGGGTTTCCCCCTGCAGCCTACCACTTTGGGCACCCCGGGATCTGGTCTTGGGTCTCTGGCTTCTGCTGGGGGTCCAAGAAGAAATGTGGTAATTCTGAAATGGGAAGGTGGTGCAATCCCTCCAGCACGGCGTGCATTGGTGGATTTGATTTTGGAGATGGGTTTTGGGGCAAATGACCTGTATGCTCTAATACATGTAGCTGGGACACGGGATTATACCATTAGTTTCACCAGGCCAGAGGATCTTGACCTGTTCTGGGAGCGATATGAGGCTCGGCGCAGGTCAAGACCTGAATGGGAAGGTCTGGCCCCAGTTGCGGTTTCGCAAAGGTCAACGGTGAAAAAGATAACCATCATACTCACCAATGAGAGTGTTCCTGCTCGGGACCTACAGGTCTGGTTAAGGAACTATGGTGAGGTTTTGACTAAGCCCAGCAAAATACTTGATGAACGGAACATCTGGACTGGGGGTTGGTCAGTAACAGTCAGGTTGGCCAGGGATGGGAATGTTGTCCGTCACCTGCCCTCCTCAGCTTTTATAGGGAGGGATAGGATGACTATTTTCTACCCTGGTCAGCCGAAGCTGTGTCACCGCTGTGGAGAAAAGGGGCATTTGAGCTCTTCCTGTTCAGCCTTGATATGTTCAGTGTGTCGGGGTCAGGGTCATATGGCCAAGGACTGCACCGAGATGATCAGGTGCAACCTGTTCCTGCGCCTTGGCCACCCCTACAGCAGATGTCCTGAAGCCTGGCACAATATGGAGAAGGATGTAATTGATGACATGTCAAGGCTGGACAGGATGGAGGGTGAGGCCCCTGGTGTACCATCCTCCTCTGCGGTGACTGACTCCCCTGGTCCTGCTCAGGGTCCCTCCCCAGTTCCTGTGGCCACCCCTTCTGTGTCTGTAAGTATTCCTTCTGTATCTGTCTCTGTGTCCCCCCAGCCTACTGTACCCTCTCCTCTTGTGTCAGAACCTTCCAAGTCTGTGCCACCCGAGTCAGTTACCCCCCAGGAGTCTACCCCTCCTAAGTCTGATTCAAAGGGAGCATCCCCCCCACCAGGAGTGGTAGTGGGTACTAAAAAGGTCGCTTCTTCCTCTCTAAAGGAGTCTTCTGTAAAGACTCCAAAGAAAAAAACAGGAGATGAGGGCATCTCTGAAGCTGACCTGCAGTACCTGGAGGAGAGAAGGAAGGTTGGGAAGCGGAAGAAGCAGGTGGTGAGGACGGAACAGGCTCCAGTGCCTGTCTCCAACCGTTATAGGTCCTCTAATTGGGATATCTCTTCATCTGGAGCTTCTTCGGAGCGAAGTTCCGATTCTGAGATGGAGTTTGAGGCGGCCTCAAGAAAGAGAGAGGCTTCTGGTGATGAGCAACAGAGGGGAGCTAAGAAGCAATCCACCCAATAACCCAAATGGCGGTTCCCCCTCCGTTAAAAGTGGTGACAATAAATGTCGCCAGCATTAAGTCAGTAAGAGCTCGTTCTATGGCTATTCATATGGGTAACAGCCGATCCTGTCGAGGGATGATGACGTCACACGATATACGACGCGTTTCCTGAGCTGGCACGCCGTGAATGGTGTGACGGTGGCGCTCCTTCGTCAAGCTGATCCTGTTACCCAAGCCTCGTTCTGGTGCCTGTCTCCGCTGTTCGGCCGATGACATCCAGCGTTTTGAGACTGCACAGACCCCCTACATCTACCAGCTGAGAGAGATGGCTCCACGGACCCCCTGGATTGACCTGGGACATTGCTTTGTTTGATATTCACCACACAAATGTGAGTGTATTACTAGCTGTTGCTACTTTTTAATAAATTGTTTTAAACGTCTGCACCCAGAGGCGCCTCCTCTCTCTTGTCTTTGTAGCAGTTAAAACGGTCGTTGGCCTTAAGGACAGTACAGGTTCCTTGACAAAGTCCAGGTCAGGGATTCTGGAGGTCGTGAGGTCCTTTTATGCTGACCTTCTTGGGAGGAAAGAGCTTGACCGTGACAAGATGGAAAGCTTTTTGGACTCTACTCCAGGTCTAAATGATGAAGATGTCCCATTGATGAATTTGACAGAGGAGATCACAGTTGAAGAGGTGATAAGGGCAATTGAACAGCTTGCCATCAAAAAGTCACCTGGACCGGATGGCTTGACAGCTGAGTTTTACAAAGCTTTTAAGTCTATTCTGGCCCTACATTTGGTAGAGGTTTTTAACAGTTGCCTTGCTGAGGGGGTACTTCCCCCTTCCATGAGGCACTCAGCTGTGATTCTTCTTTCAAAGGGTAAAGATCCTTCGATGATTGAGAATTGGCGCCCCATCAGCCTTCTTAATGTCGATAGAAAGATACTGACAAAGATATTTTTCTGGCGCCTATCGTCAGTAGCAGAGTCTTTGCTTTCTCGCCATCAGCACTGTTCGGTCCAGGGTAGGTGCACCTTCACAGCAGTTTTAGCTGTCCGGGAGGCCTTGGAGCAGTGCAGGGCTGCAGGCTGGGGAAAGTATTTGCTGACATTGGATCAGGCAAAAGCTTTTGATCGTGTTAACCATGAGTACCTGTGGTTGCTCCTTAGTAAGTACGGTCTGCCGGGTGGTTTTGTCGATTGGTTAAAAGTCTTGTATAAGGGGGCAGAAAGCTTTCCTCTTGTTAATGGTTGGGTTGGGCAGTCCTTTGAGGTTGGCTCCGGGGTGCGCCAGGGTTGTCCCCTGAGTCCCCTGCTCTATGTGTTTGCAATCGACCCCTTCATCAGGAGGCTAGAGAGCGGCATGTTGTGTGGGGTGCCAGTGGGGCTCCCGGGTGAGCCGCCTTTGAGGGTTGTTGCCTATGCGGACGATGTGTTCGTGATTGTCACTGGGGCGGATGAAGCAGAGGAGGTGGTCTCTCTGACATCACGGTATTCTGAAGCATCAGGTTCCAAGATCAATCAGGAAAAGAGTGAAGTTTTCTGGATGGGAAAGGAAGGTGAGGGTTTTGATCTCCCGGACACCTTTCCAGTGCCCCAGTAAAGAATTAAGATTCTAGGCATTGAATTTGGACCCGGCGATTATGGCCTCAAAAACTGGGAAGGCAGACTGGAAATTGCCAATACTAAGGTGGTCAGTTGAAAGAGATGGAAGTTATCTATGAGGGAAAGGGTTGATCTGATTAAGACTTACCTGATTCCGATCTTCTTGTATGTCAGCTTTGTCTGCATCTTGCCAGTGTCTCTCTATGCTAGGGTCAGTAGTGTGTTCTTCCAGATGTTGTGGGGGAACAGACTGAACCCCATCAAGAGGAATGTCACCTATCTATCCAGGAGGGAGGGTGGCTTAGGTATGGTCAACCCAGTTCTTTTATTTTCACTGCTTTTTCTCAAGTTTAATATTGGTAATATGCTTGCAGTGGAACCTCCTGGATGGGCAGGCATATTTAGATCTTGGTTTAGGCCTTTTCTACGACTTTGGGAAGAAGGTGGCCAAGTGAAGAATCTCAGGGGTCATCGTGATCAGCTACCAGCCTATGTCGCTCCGTGCCTGAAGTTACTACGGCAGTGGCGATTGTCGGCTGAAGATCTCAGATCGGTTCCGAGGAAAGTCCTTATGAGTCGAGTCTTGAGCGAAGTCTTTCATGACCCACTGGCCTTAAGGGATTGCCCAGGCCCAGTTTTGAGGGCAGGGTTAAGACTTATTAATTTGGACAGAGTACCCCCTAAATTCAGGGATCTGGCCTGGTTTTGCTTCCATGGGAGACTCTATGTTAGGGGCAATTTGAAATTCCGCAGTGGGGTGGATCGTAGCTGTCCTCGGGAGGAGTGTGCAGGTGAGGAGGAGACTATGGACCATTTTCTGCTTCATTGCCCTTTTAACATAGAGGTGTACAAACAGGTGGGACGGGCCCTCGGTGTCCCTTTCCTCTCCAGGCTGGGTTATGCTGAGTGGGTGTACGGAGCATTCAATACTGGTGGGGTTTTTTGTTTAGATACACTTTTTCTAGTTAGCCTAGTAGTCCGTTATTTCACTTGGAACGCACGGTGTCAGGTCTGCATTCGGCGGAAAATCCTTCCTGTTCAGGTGGTGGTGTATGACATTTTGCATGAGGTGGAGAAGATTCGGGTGCTCGAGAGAGACAAGCGGAGTCAGGGGGCTTGGTTGAAGGCGTGGAGGGGTTTCAAGCCTCCCTGACTGCCAGGAGTCTCTTTCCCGGGTGTGGCTGTCTGTCTCTTATCACCCTAGATTATTATTTTTTTGGATTAATTTTTGATAAATGGCTGCGTACATAGGTGATGGGTTGTGCCTCTTAGGCCCTCTCTGCTGCTTTATGTAAATAATTTTGGTAGTGGATTATGTATATATTGTATATATTCTGAACATGGATGTGTATTCCTTGGATTTCTGTTGAAGTTTTGTACTATGGTTTTGTTTTTTACTTTTGTATAAAATTGGTTGCTTGATTCTTTTAATAAAAGATCAATAGCGCCCCATCGTTGGTGTCAGTGGGAGGAATAGTTCCCCACCCATCATTGGAGCACAGGTGTGTCAGGAGGAAGCTGTCTGGAGCTGCTGCAGGTGATCCGTGTGAGAGGGGAGTGGTGGTGAAATCTCTCCCAGCTCTCCTGGCTCCTTTCTAGGGAAGCCATGGAGGCCAGCAGGGCCTCTCCTGCTGGAAGCTCTCAGCCATCTCCTGGGCCATCAGGTAACATACCTGCCCCTGTACAAGCCATGGTTGGTGATCTCTCTACCCCTGGTGAAGATGAAGGTTCCGGGGCCATCCGGGAGCGAGTGGTGGCCGGGATTAAAGTCCTGAATAAGGAGAGAGACAAGCTGTACAAGCTCAGAGCGGAGCTGAAGCGCATGAGAAGGCAGCGTGAGGGCTTGCATAGCCAGAGACGTGGGTCCATGGATCCGGAGATCCAACTGGCCAAGGTTCGGGTGGAACACCAGGAGACCATTGTGGCCATGATGGAAGGCAGAGATGGGCCCTTCAAAGAAAAGTTTTGTAATGATAAAAGGTTTGCGAGGATGACAAAGATGGAGGTGGAGGAGGAGACCCCCAGTTCTGACCCCCTGCCCCCTCAGGGAGAGGTAAGCAGCCCCATGCCTTCCCAGGAGTCAGGAGGCATGCTCAGGGCCATCCAGGTAATGGAGTCTCCTATGCGGGGGGATCAGCTGGCATTTAATGAAGAGGACATAACAGATAATGTGCCTGACAAGGTAAAGCCTGTCAAGTCCCATATTGTGAATAAAACAATTTTTGGGTAACAGCCGATCCTGTCGAGGGATGATGACGTCACACGATATGCGACGCGTTTCCTGAGCTGGCACGCCATGAATGGTGTGACGGTGGCGCTCCTTCGTCAAGCTGATCCTGTTACCCAAGCCTCGTTCTGGTGCCTGTCTCCGCTGTTCGGCCGATGACATCCAGCGTTTTGAGACTGCACAGACCCCCTACATCTACCAGCTGAGAGAGATGGCTCCACGGACCCCCTGGATTGACCTGGGACATTGCTTTGTTTGATATTCACCACACAAATGTGAGTGTATTACTAGCTGTTGCTACTTTTTAATAAATTGTTTTAAACGTCTGCACCCAGAGGCGCCTCCTCTCTCTTGTCTTTGTAGCAGTTAAAACGGTCGTTGGCCTTAAGGACAGTACAGGTTCCTTGACAAAGTCCAGGTCAGGGATTCTGGAGGTCGTGAGGTCCTTTTATGCTGACCTTCTTGGGAGGAAAGAGCTTGACCGTGACAAGATGGAAAGCTTTTTGGACTCTACTCCAGGTCTAAATGATGAAGATGTCCCATTGATGAATTTGACAGAGGAGATCACAGTTGAAGAGGTGATAAGGGCAATTGAACAGCTTGCCATCAAAAAGTCACCTGGACCGGATGGCTTGACAGCTGAGTTTTACAAAGCTTTTAAGTCTATTCTGGCCCTACATTTGGTAGAGGTTTTTAACAGTTGCCTTGCTGAGGGGGTACTTCCCCCTTCCATGAGGCACTCAGCTGTGATTCTTCTTTCAAAGGGTAAAGATCCTTCGATGATTGAGAATTGGCGCCCCATCAGCCTTCTTAATGTCGATAGAAAGATACTGACAAAGATATTTTTCTGGCGCCTATCGTCAGTAGCAGAGTCTTTGCTTTCTCGCCATCAGCACTGTTCGGTCCAGGGTAGGTGCACCTTCACAGCAGTTTTAGCTGTCCGGGAGGCCTTGGAGCAGTGCAGGGCTGCAGGCTGGGGAAAGTATTTGCTGACATTGGATCAGGCAAAAGCTTTTGATCGTGTTAACCATGAGTACCTGTGGTTGCTCCTTAGTAAGTACGGTCTGCCGGGTGGTTTTGTCGATTGGTTAAAAGTCTTGTATAAGGGGGCAGAAAGCTTTCCTCTTGTTAATGGTTGGGTTGGGCAGTCCTTTGAGGTTGGCTCCGGGGTGCGCCAGGGTTGTCCCCTGAGTCCCCTGCTCTATGTGTTTGCAATCGACCCCTTCATCAGGAGGCTAGAGAGCGGCATGTTGTGTGGGGTGCCAGTGGGGCTCCCGGGTGAGCCGCCTTTGAGGGTTGTTGCCTATGCGGACGATGTGTTCGTGATTGTCACTGGGGCGGATGAAGCAGAGGAGGTGGTCTCTCTGACATCACGGTATTCTGAAGCATCAGGCTCCAAGATCAATCAGGAAAAGAGTGAAGTTTTCTGGATGGGAAAGGAAGGTGAGGGTTTTGATCTCCCGGACACCTTTCCAGTGCCCCAGTAAAGAATTAAGATTCTAGGCATTGAATTTGGACCCGGCGATTATGGCCTCAAAAACTGGGAAGGCAGACTGGAAATTGCCAATACTAAGGTGGTCAGTTGAAAGAGATGGAAGTTATCTATGAGGGAAAGGGTTGATCTGATTAAGACTTACCTGATTCCGATCTTCTTGTATGTCAGCTTTGTCTGCATCTTGCCAGTGTCTCTCTATGCTAGGGTCAGTAGTGTGTTCTTCCAGATGTTGTGGGGGAACAGACTGAACCCCATCAAGAGGAATGTCACCTATCTATCCAGGAGGGAGGGTGGCTTAGGTATGGTCAACCCAGTTCTTTTATTTTCACTGCTTTTTCTCAAGTTTAATATTGGTAATATGCTTGCAGTGGAACCTCCTGGATGGGCAGGCATATTTAGATCTTGGTTTAGGCCTTTTCTACGACTTTGGGAAGAAGGTGGCCAAGTGAAGAATCTCAGGGGTCATCGTGATCAGCTACCAGCCTATGTCGCTCCGTGCCTGAAGTTACTACGGCAGTGGCGATTGTCGGCTGAAGATCTCAGATCGGTTCCGAGGAAAGTCCTTATGAGTCGAGTCTTGAGCGAAGTCTTTCATGACCCACTGGCCTTAAGGGATTGCCCAGGCCCAGTTTTGAGGGCAGGGTTAAGACTTATTAATTTGGACAGAGTACCCCCTAAATTCAGGGATCTGGCCTGGTTTTGCTTCCATGGGAGACTCTATGTTAGGGGCAATTTGAAATTCCGCAGTGGGGTGGATCGTAGCTGTCCTCGGGAGGAGTGTGCAGGTGAGGAGGAGACTATGGACCATTTTCTGCTTCATTGCCCTTTTAACATAGAGGTGTACAAACAGGTGGGACGGGCCCTCGGTGTCCCTTTCCTCTCCAGGCTGGGTTATGCTGAGTGGGTGTACGGAGCATTCAATACTGGTGGGGTTTTTTGTTTAGATACACTTTTTCTAGTTAGCCTAGTAGTCCGTTATTTCACTTGGAACGCACGGTGTCAGGTCTGCATTCGGCGGAAAATCCTTCCTGTTCAGGTGGTGGTGTATGACATTTTGCATGAGGTGGAGAAGATTCGGGTGCTCGAGAGAGACAAGCGGAGTCAGGGGGCTTGGTTGAAGGCGTGGAGGGGTTTCAAGCCTCCCTGACTGCCAGGAGTCTCTTTCCCGGGTGTGGCTGTCTGTCTCTTATCACCCTAGATTATTATTTTTTTGGATTAATTTTTGATAAATGGCTGCGTACATAGGTGATGGGTTGTGCCTCTTAGGCCCTCTCTGCTGCTTTATGTAAATAATTTTGGTAGTGGATTATGTATATATTGTATATATTCTGAACATGGATGTGTATTCCTTGGATTTCTGTTGAAGTTTTGTACTATGGTTTTGTTTTTTACTTTTGTATAAAATTGGTTGCTTGATTCTTTTAATAAAAGATCAATAGCGCCCCATCGTTGGTGTCAGTGGGAGGAATAGTTCCCCACCCATCATTGGAGCACAGGTGTGTCAGGAGGAAGCTGTCTGGAGCTGCTGCAGGTGATCCGTGTGAGAGGGGAGTGGTGGTGAAATCTCTCCCAGCTCTCCTGGCTCCTTTCTAGGGAAGCCATGGAGGCCAGCAGGGCCTCTCCTGCTGGAAGCTCTCAGCCATCTCCTGGGCCATCAGGTAACATACCTGCCCCTGTACAAGCCATGGTTGGTGATCTCTCTACCCCTGGTGAAGATGAAGGTTCCGGGGCCATCCGGGAGCGAGTGGTGGCCGGGATTAAAGTCCTGAATAAGGAGAGAGACAAGCTGTACAAGCTCAGAGCGGAGCTGAAGCGCATGAGAAGGCAGCGTGAGGGCTTGCATAGCCAGAGACGTGGGTCCATGGATCCGGAGATCCAACTGGCCAAGGTTCGGGTGGAACACCAGGAGACCATTGTGGCCATGATGGAAGGCAGAGATGGGCCCTTCAAAGAAAAGTTTTGTAATGATAAAAGGTTTGCGAGGATGACAAAGATGGAGGTGGAGGAGGAGACCCCCAGTTCTGACCCCCTGCCCCCTCAGGGAGAGGTAAGCAGCCCCATGCCTTCCCAGGAGTCAGGAGGCATGCTCAGGGCCATCCAGGTAATGGAGTCTCCTATGCGGGGGGATCAGCTGGCATTTAATGAAGAGGACATAACAGATAATGTGCCTGACAAGGTAAAGCCTGTCAAGTCCCATATTGTGAATAAAACAATTTTTGGGTAACAGCCGATCCTGTCGAGGGATGATGACGTCACACGATATGCGACGCGTTTCCTGAGCTGGCACGCCATGAATGGTGTGACGGTGGCGCTCCTTCGTCAAGCTGATCCTGTTACCCAAGCCTCGTTCTGGTGCCTGTCTCCGCTGTTCGGCCGATGACATCCAGCGTTTTGAGACTGCACAGACCCCCTACATCTACCAGCTGAGAGAGATGGCTCCACGGACCCCCTGGATTGACCTGGGACATTGCTTTGTTTGATATTCACCACACAAATGTGAGTGTATTACTAGCTGTTGCTACTTTTTAATAAATTGTTTTAAACGTCTGCACCCAGAGGCGCCTCCTCTCTCTTGTCTTTGTAGCAGTTAAAACGGTCGTTGGCCTTAAGGACAGTACAGGTTCCTTGACAAAGTCCAGGTCAGGGATTCTGGAGGTCGTGAGGTCCTTTTATGCTGACCTTCTTGGGAGGAAAGAGCTTGACCGTGACAAGATGGAAAGCTTTTTGGACTCTACTCCAGGTCTAAATGATGAAGATGTCCCATTGATGAATTTGACAGAGGAGATCACAGTTGAAGAGGTGATAAGGGCAATTGAACAGCTTGCCATCAAAAAGTCACCTGGACCGGATGGCTTGACAGCTGAGTTTTACAAAGCTTTTAAGTCTATTCTGGCCCTACATTTGGTAGAGGTTTTTAACAGTTGCCTTGCTGAGGGGGTACTTCCCCCTTCCATGAGGCACTCAGCTGTGATTCTTCTTTCAAAGGGTAAAGATCCTTCGATGATTGAGAATTGGCGCCCCATCAGCCTTCTTAATGTCGATAGAAAGATACTGACAAAGATATTTTTCTGGCGCCTATCGTCAGTAGCAGAGTCTTTGCTTTCTCGCCATCAGCACTGTTCGGTCCAGGGTAGGTGCACCTTCACAGCAGTTTTAGCTGTCCGGGAGGCCTTGGAGCAGTGCAGGGCTGCAGGCTGGGGAAAGTATTTGCTGACATTGGATCAGGCAAAAGCTTTTGATCGTGTTAACCATGAGTACCTGTGGTTGCTCCTTAGTAAGTACGGTCTGCCGGGTGGTTTTGTCGATTGGTTAAAAGTCTTGTATAAGGGGGCAGAAAGCTTTCCTCTTGTTAATGGTTGGGTTGGGCAGTCCTTTGAGGTTGGCTCCGGGGTGCGCCAGGGTTGTCCCCTGAGTCCCCTGCTCTATGTGTTTGCAATCGACCCCTTCATCAGGAGGCTAGAGAGCGGCATGTTGTGTGGGGTGCCAGTGGGGCTCCCGGGTGAGCCGCCTTTGAGGGTTGTTGCCTATGCGGACGATGTGTTCGTGATTGTCACTGGGGCGGATGAAGCAGAGGAGGTGGTCTCTCTGACATCACGGTATTCTGAAGCATCAGGCTCCAAGATCAATCAGGAAAAGAGTGAAGTTTTCTGGATGGGAAAGGAAGGTGAGGGTTTTGATCTCCCGGACACCTTTCCAGTGCCCCAGTAAAGAATTAAGATTCTAGGCATTGAATTTGGACCCGGCGATTATGGCCTCAAAAACTGGGAAGGCAGACTGGAAATTGCCAATACTAAGGTGGTCAGTTGAAAGAGATGGAAGTTATCTATGAGGGAAAGGGTTGATCTGATTAAGACTTACCTGATTCCGATCTTCTTGTATGTCAGCTTTGTCTGCATCTTGCCAGTGTCTCTCTATGCTAGGGTCAGTAGTGTGTTCTTCCAGATGTTGTGGGGGAACAGACTGAACCCCATCAAGAGGAATGTCACCTATCTATCCAGGAGGGAGGGTGGCTTAGGTATGGTCAACCCAGTTCTTTTCTTTTCACTGCTTTTTCTCAAGTTTAATATTGGTAATATGCTTGCAGTGGAACCTCCTGGATGGGCAGGCATATTTAGATCTTGGTTTAGGCCTTTTCTACGACTTTGGGAAGAAGGTGGCCAAGTGAAGAATCTCAGGGGTCATCGTGGTCAGCTACCAGCCTATGTCGCTCCGTGCCTGAAGTTACTACGGCAGTGGCGATTGTCGGCTGAAGATCTCAGATCGGTTCCGAGGAAAGTCCTTATGAGTCGAGTCTTGAGCGAAGTCTTTCATGACCCACTGGCCTTAAGGGATTGCCCAGGCCCAGTTTTGAGGGCAGGATTAAGACTTATTAATTTGGACAGAGTACCTCCTAAATTCAGGGATCTGGCCTGGATGTGCTTCCATGGGAGGCTCTATGTTCGGGGCAATTTGAAATTCCGCAGTGGGATGGATCGTAGCTGTCCTTGGGAGGAGTGTGCAGGTGAGGAGGAGACTATGGACCATTTTCTGCTTCATTGCCCTTTTAACATAGAGGTATACAAACAGGTGGGGCGGGCCCTCGGTGTCCCTTTCCTCTCCAGGCTGGGTTATGCTTAGTGGGTGTATGGAGCATTCAATACTGTTGGGGTTTTTTGTTTAGATACACTTTTTCTAGTTAGCCTAGTAGTCCGTTATTTCACTTGGAACGCACGGTGTCAGGTCTGCATTCGGTGTAAAATCCTTCATGTTCAGGTGGTGGTGTATGACATTCTGCATGAGGTGGAGAAGATTCGGGTACTTGAGAGAGACAAGCGGAGTCAGGGGGCTTGGTTGAAGGCGTGGAGGGGTTTCATGCCTCCCTGACTGCCAGGAGTCTCTTTCCCGGGTGTGGCTGTCTGTCTCTTATCACCCTAGATTATTATTTTTTTGGATTAATTTTTGATAAATGGCTGCGTACATAGGTGATGGGTTGTGCCTCTTAGGCCTTCTCTGCTGCTTTATGTAAATAGTTTTGGTAACGGATTATGTATATATTGTATATATTCTGAACATGGATGTGTATTCCTTGGATTTCTGTTGAAGTTTTGTACTATGGTTTTGTTTTTTTACTTTTGTATAAAATTGGTTGCTTGATTCTTTTAATAAAAGATCAATAGCACCCCATCGTTGGTGTCAGTGGGAGGAATAGCGCCTCATTGTTGGTGTCAGTGGGAGGAATAGCGCCCCATCGTTGGTGTCAGTGGGAGGAATAGCGCCCCATCGTTGGTGTCAGTGGGAGGAATAGTTCCCCACCCATCATTGGAGCACAGGTGTGTCAGGAGGAAGCTGTCTGGAGCTGCTGCAGGTGATCCGTGTGAGAGGGGAGTGGTGGTGAAATCTCTCCCAGCTCTCCTGGCTCCTTTCTGGGGAAGCCATGGAGGCCAGCAGGGCCTCTCCTGCTGGAAGCTCTCAGCCATCTCCTGGGCCATCAGGTAACATGCCTGCCCCTGTACAAGCCATGGCTGGGGATCTCTCTACCCCTGGTGAGGATGAAGGCTCAGAGGCCATCCGGGAGCGAGTGGTGGCCGGAATTAAGGTCCTGAATAGGGAAAGAGACAAGCTCTACAAGCTCAGAGCAGAGGTGAAGCGCTTGAGAAGGCAGCATGAGGGCTTGCATAGCCAGAGACGTGGATCTATGGATCCGGAGATCCAACTGGCCAAGGTCCGGGTTGAACACCAGGAGACCATTGTGGCCATGATGGAAGGCAGAGATGGGCCCTTTAAGGAAAAATTCTGTAATGACAGAAGGTTTGCCAGGATGACAAAAATGGAGGTGGAGGAGGAGACCCCCAGTTCAGACCCCCTGCCCCCTCAGGGAGAGGTAAGCAGCCCCATGCCTTCCCAGGACTCAGGAGGCATGCTCAGGGCCATCCAGGCAATGGAGTCTCCTTTGCGGGAGGATCAGTTGGTGTTTCATGAAGAGGACATTGCTGATAATGTGCCTGACAAGGTAAAGCCTGTCAAGCCTCATGTGGTGCATAAAACTGTTTTTGTGAACACTGTGACTGATACAGACAATGTGCCCAGTGACAATCGGGCTGCTAGTCCCATGTGTAGCAATGCTGTGCCTGCTGATGCTGCAGTGCAGCAAAAAATGCATTTAAAAAATGACATTCCTGCAGAGGAACTACAACATTCAGCAGATCCAATTAACCCCCCTTTAGCTGAGTCTAAAGCTGTTTGCCCCACAGCTGCTGAAGACTCTACAGCACAGCTTCAGGAGACAGCTGGTATTACATCAGAAACTGTGACTATTCCTGATGGGAAGGTGAATGTTTGTGTGACTGATAAAAATCATCCCAGTACAAGTGTGATGGACAGTCCTACCAACTCCATTCCAGCAGATAATAATAATAATAATTGTAATGTACAGACTAATGTGACATCAGTGTGGGGCCTTGGCCCTGATAAGCCTACATTTGCTCAGGTGGTACGCTCTGCTCCTGGTAGCTCCGCCCCCAAGAGGGTTTTCCCCCTGCGACCTACCACCTTGAGCACCCCAGGATCTGGTCTTGGGTCTCTGGCTTCTGCTGGGGGTCCGAGACGAAATGTAGTGATTCTTAAATGGGAAGGTGGTGCAATCCCTCCAGCACGGCGTGTGGTGGTGGACATGATTTTGGAGATGGGTTTTGGGGCAAACGATCTGTATGCCCTAATACATGTTGCTGGGAGCCGGGAATATACTATTAGTTTCACCAGGCCAGAGGGTCTTGACCTGTTCTGGGAGAGATATGAGGCTCGGTGCAGGTCAAGACCCGAATGGGAAGGTCTGGCCCCAGTGGCGGTTTCACAAAGGTCTACAGTGAAAAAAATCACAATTATTCTCACTAATGAGAGTGTTCCTGCTTGAGATTTAGAGGTCTGGTTAAAGAATTATGGTGAGGTATTAACTAAGCCCAGCAAAATCCTTGATGAGCGTAACATCTGGACTGGGGGTTGGTCGGTTACAGTCAGGTTGGCCAGGGATGGGAATGTTGTCCGTCACCTGCCCTCCTCAGCTTTTATAGGGAGGGATAGGATGACTATTTTCTACCCTGGTCAGCCGAAGCTGTGTCACCGCTGTGGAGAAAAGGGGCATTTGAGCTCCTCCTGTTCAGCCTTGATATGTTCAGTGTGTCGGGGTCAGGGTCATATGGCCAGGGACTGCACCGAGATGATCAGGTGCAACCTGTTCCTGCGCCTTGGCCACCCCTACAGCAGATGTCCTGAAGCCTGGCACAATATGGAGAAGGAGGTAATTGATGACATGTCAAGGCTGGACAGGGTGGAGGGTGAGGCCCCTGGTGTACCATCCTCCTCTGCGGTGACTCACTCCCCTGGTCCTGCTCAGGATCCCTCTCCAGTTCCTGTGGCCACCCCTCCTGTGTCTGTAAGTATTCCTTCTGTATCTGTCTCTGTGTCCCCCCAGCCTACTGTATCCCCTCCTCTTGTGTCAGAACCTTCCAAGTCTGTGCCCCCCCGAGTCAGTTACCCCCCAGGAGTCTACCCCTGCTAAGTCTGATTCAAAGGGAGCACCCCCCCACCAGGAGTGGTAGCGGGTACTAAAAAGGTCGCTTCTTCCCCTGTAAAGAAGTCTTGTGGAAAGACTTCACAGAAAAAAGTAAGAGATGACGGCATCTCTGAAGCTGACCTGCAGTACCTGGAGGAGAGAAGGAAGGTTGGGAAGCGGAAGAAGCAGGTGGTGAGGATGGAACAGGCTCCAGTGCCTGTCTCCAAACGTTATAGGTCCTCTAATTGGGATATCTCTTCATCTGGAGCTTCTTCGGAGCGAAGTTCTGATTCTGAGATGGAGTTTGAGGCGGCCTCAAGAAAGAGAGAGGCATCTGGTGATGAGCAGCAGAGGGGAGCTAAGAAGCAATCCACCCAATAACCCAAATGGCGGTTCCCCCTCCGTTAAAAGTGGTGACAATAAATGTCGCCAGCATTAAGTCAGTAAGAGCTCGTTCTATGGCCTTCTTTTTGTTCAGCCAATTAGATGCTGAAATTTAATTTTTGCAAGAGACTAGGCTCACCTCCTTGGCAGATATTCATATGGCCAAGAGAGAGTGGAGGTATGGTCCATCTTACTGGTCTCTTGCGGCCGAGCCTTACGGCGGTGTGGCGGTGTTGTTTAAAACCGGCATGGTAACTGTCCGGCGGGTTATTGAGGTGGAGATTGGGAGATGTATGGTCTTAGACGTCCTTGTGGGAGGGCAGGACCTGCGCCTAATTAATGTTTATGGGCCGCACACAAAGTGGGACAGGAAATGCCTTTTTACAAGGATCAAGCCATTTCTTTTTACATCCCGGCAAGTGGTCTTTGGAGGTGACTTTAATACAGTAACTAGGCCCAAGGACAGGAAGGACTTCAAGGACAGGCTGGGATATGATAGCGTCTTTTTAAATAGTATGGTTAGGGATGCTGGTCTTGTGGATGTGCACATTAAGCACCTCCTGGATGACACTGGGTTCACCTTTCATCGAGGTAATAGTCAGAGTAGAATAGATAGGTTTTTTTTTAAGGAGACCTCTGCTTTCTCACCCCCAGTGGTGCAGGCAGTAGAGTTCTCTGATCACTGTATGCTATCTGTAGTCCTGAATGCTTCAGACACCCCTCAGAGGGGTAAGGGCATCTGGAGATTGAATTCGACTCTACTCAAGGAAGAACATGTTAGACAATCCTTTGAGGAATTCTTTCAGGCACAGGTGACCATCCTGGACTTTTGTAGCAGCAAGGCTGAGTGGTGGGAGCTGACCAAAAAGAGGATCGCTGGATTCTTCAGGGGCCTAGCCAATAGAAAACAGTTTAATAAATACATGACCTACCAACGTTTACGGAGGAAGCTGGATATTCTTGTCTCGAGAGGAGGAGATCCTGGGGCAATCTCCGAAGTGAAACTCCTTCTCAGGAAGTGTCAATATGACCGGCATGCCTCTTTGGTTCTGGAGAGGGACTATGGGAAGTACCACTCGCCTGACCCTTACCAGAACTGCAAACAAGGTGTAGCTGTTAAAACGGTCGTTGGCCTTAAGGACAGTACAGGTTCCTTGACAAAGTCCAGATCAGGGATACTGGAGGTCGTGAGGTCCTTTTATGCTGACCTTCTTGGGAGGAAAGAGCTTGACCGTGACAAGATGGAAAGCTTTTTGGACTCTATTCCAGGTCTAAATGATGAAGATGTCCCATTGATGAATTTGACAGTTGAAGAGGTGATAAGGGCAAATGAACAGCTTGCCATCAAAAAGTCACCTGGACCAGATGGCTTGACGGCTGAGTTTTACAAAGCTTTTAAGCCTATTCTGGCCCCACATTTGGCAGAGGTTTTTAACAGTTGCCTTGCTGAGGGGTTACTTCCCCCTTCCATGAAGCACTCGGCTGTGATTCTTCTTTCAAAGGGTAAAGATCCTTCGATGATTGAGAATTGGCGCCCCATCAGCCTTCTTAATGTCGATAGAAAGATACTGGCAAAGATCATTTTCTGGCGCCTATCGTCAGTAGCAGAGTCTTTGCTTTCTCGCCATCAGCACTGTTCGGTCCAGGGTAGGTGCACCTTCACAGCAGTTTTAGCTGTCCGGGAGGCCTTGGAGCGGTGCAGGGCTGCAGGCTGGGGAAAGTATTTGCTGAAATTGGGTCAGGCAAAGGCTTTTGATCGTGTTAACCATGAGTACCTGTGGTTGCTCCTTAGTAAGTACGGTCTGCCGGGTGGTTTTAGTCGATTGGTTAAAAGTCTTGTATAAGGGGGCAGAGAGCTTTCCTCTTGTTAATGGTTGGGTTGGGCAGTCCTTTGAGGTTGGCTCCGGGGTGCGCCAGGGTTGTCCCCTGAGTCCCCTGCTCTATGTGTTTGCAATTGACCCCTTCATCAGGAGGCTAGAGAGCGGCATGTTGTGTGGGGTGCCAGTGGGGCTCCCGGGTGAGCCGCCTTTGAGGGTTGTTGCCTATGCGGATGATGTGTCGGTGATTGTCACCGGGGCGGATGAAGCAGAGGAGGTGGTCTCTCTGACATCACGGTATTCTGAAGCATCAGGCTCCAAGATCAATCAGGAAAAGAATGAAGTTTTCTGGATGGGAAAGGAAGGTGAGGGGTTTGATCTCCCGGACACCTTTCCAGTGCCCCAGGAAAGAATTAAGATTTTAGGCATTGAATTTGGACCCGGCGATTATGGCCTCAAAAACTGGGAAGGCAGACTGGAAATTGCCAATACTAAGGTGGTCAGCTGGAAGAGATGGAAGTTATCTATGAGGGAAAGGGTTGATCTGATTAAGACTTACCTGATTCCGATCTTCTTGTATGTAAGCTTTGTCTGCATCTTGCCAGTGTCTCTCTATGCTAGGGTCAGTAGTGTGTTCTTCCAGATGTTGTGGGGGAACAGACTGAACCCCATCAAGAGGAATGTCACCTATCTATCCAGGAGGGAGGGTGGCTTAGGTATGGTCAACCCAGTTCTTTTCTTTTCACTGCTTTTTCTCAAGTTTAATATTGGTAATATGCTTGCAGTGGAACCTCCTGGATGGGCAGGCATATTTAGATCTTGGTTTAGGCCTTTTCTACGACTTTGGGAAGAAGGTGGCCAAGTGAAGAATCTCAGGGGTCATCGTGGTCAGCTACCAGCCTATGTCGCTCCGTGCTTGAAGTTACTACGGCAGTGGCGATTGTCGGCTGAAGATCTCAGATCGGTTCCGAGGAAAGTCCTTATGAGTCGAGTCTTGAGCAAAGTCTTTCATGACCCACTGGCCTTAAGGGATTGCCCAGGCCCAGTTTTGAGGGCAGGGTTAAGACTTATTAATTTGGACAGAGTACCTCCTAAATTCAGGGATCTGGCCTGGATGTGCTTCCATGGGAGACTCTATGTTCGGGGCAATTTGAAATTCCGCAGTGGAATGGATCGTAGCTGTCCTCGGGAGGAGTGTGCAGGTGAGGAGGAGACTATGGACCATTTTCTGCTTCATTGCCCTTTTAACATAGAGGTGTACAAACAGGTGGGGTGGGCCCTAGGTGTTCCTTTCCTCTCCAGGCTGGGTTATGCTGAGTGGGTGTACGGAGCATTCAATACTGGTGGTGTTTTTTGTTTGGATACACTTTTTCTAGTTAGCCTAGTAGTCCGTTATTTCACTTGGAATGCACGGTGTCAGGTCTGCATTCGGCGTAAAATCCTTCCTGTCGAGGTGGTGGTGTATGACATTTTGCATGAGGTGGAGAAGATTCGGGTACTTGAGAGAGACAAGCGGAGTCAGGGGGCTTGGTTGAAGGCGTGGAGGGGTTTCAAGCCTTCCTGACTGCCAGGAGTCTCTTTCCCGGGTGTGGCTGTCTGTCTCTTATCACCCTAGATTATTATTTTTTGAATTAATTTTTGATAAATGCGTACATAGGTGATGGGTTGTGCCTCTTAGGCCCTCTCTGCTGCTTTATGTAAATAGTTTTCTAAAAATGTTTTGGTAGTGGATTATGTATATATTGTATATATTCTGAACATGGATGTGTATTCCTTGGATTTCTGTTGAAGTTTTGTACTATGGTTTTGTTTTTTACTTTTGTATAAAATTGGTTACTTGATTCTTTTAATAAAAGATCAATAGCGCCCCATCGTTGGTGTCAATAGGAGGAATAGCGCCCCATTGTTGGTGTCAGTGGGAGGAATAGTGCCCCACCTATCATTGGAGCACAGGTGTGTCAGGAGGAGGCTGTCTCTCTGGAGCTGCTGCAGATCCGTGTGAGAGGGGACTGGTGAGGAAATCTATCCCAGCTCTCCTGGCCCCTTTCTGGGGAAGCCATGGAGGCCAGCAGGGCCTCTCCTGCTGGAAGCTCCCAGCCATCTCCTGGGCCATCAGGTAACATACCTGCCCCTATACAACCCATGGTTGGTGATCTCTCTGCCCCTGGTGAAGATGAAGGTTCCGGGGCCATCCGTGAGCTAGTGGTGGCCGGGATTAAGGTCCTGAATAGGGAAAGAGACAAGCTGTACAAGCTCAGAGCGGAGCTGAAGCGCCTGAGAAGGCAACGTGAGGGCTTACATAGCCAGAGACGTGGATCCATGGATCCGGAGATCCAACTGGCCAAGGTCCGGGTGGAACACCAGGAGACCATTGTGGCCATGATGGAAGGCAGAGATGGGCCATTTAAAGAAAAGTTTTGTAATGAGAAAAGATTTGCGAGGATGACAAAGATGGAGGTGGAGGAGGAGACCCCCAGTTCTGACCCCCTGCCCCCTCAGGGAGAGGTAAGCAGCCCCATGCCTTCCCAGGACTCAGGAGGCATGCTCAGGGCCATCCAGGTAATGGAGTCTCCTATGCGGGGGGATCAGCTGGTGTTCCATGAGGAGGACATTACAGACAATGTGCCTGACAAGGTAAAGCCTGTCAAGTCCCATATTGTGGATAAAACAATTTTTGTGCCATTCAACACTGTGACTGATACAGACAATGTGCCCAGTGAGAGTCAGGCTGCTAGTCCTATCTGTAGTAATGCTGTGCCTGCTGATGCTGCAGTACAGCAAAGTTTGCCTTTAAAAAATGACATTCCTGCAGATGAACTACAAGATTCAGCAGAGCCTATTAACCCCCCTTTGGCTGAAGCTGTTTGCCCCACAGCTGCTGAGGACTCTACAGCACAGCTTCAGGAGACAGCTGATATTGCAGCAGAAACTGTGATTATTCCTGATGGGAATGTGAAGTTTTGTGTGACTGATAAAAATCATCCCAGTACCAGTGTGATGAACAATGGTCCCAGTTCAAGTGTGGACAGTCCTACCAACTCCGTTCAAGCAGTGAATAATAATAGTAATGTACAGACTGCTATGACTTCAGTGTGGGGCCTTGGCCCTGAAAAACTTACCTTTGCTCAGGTGGTACGCTCTGCTCCTGGTAGCTCTGCCCCCAAGCGGGGTTTTCCCCTACAGGCTACCACTTTGAGCACCCCAGGATCTGGTCTTGGGTCTCTGGCTTCTGCTGGGGGTCCCAGACGTAATGTTGTTATTCTGAAATGGGAAGGTGGTGCGATCCCTCCAGCACGGCGTGCAGTGGTGGACATGATTTTAGAGATGGGTTTTGGGGCAAATGATCTGTATGCCTTTATACATGTTGCTGGGACACGGGATTATACAGTTAGCTTCACCAGGCCAGAGGGTCTTGACCTGTTCTGGGAGAGATATGAGGCTCGTTGCAGGTCAAGACCTGAATGGGAAGGTCTGGCCCCAGTTGCAGTTTCTCAGAGGTCTACAGTAAAAAAAATCACAATTATCCTCACTAATGAGAGTGTCCCTGCCCGGGATCTAGAGGTTTGGTTAAGGAACTATGGGGAGGTTTTGACCAAGCCCAATAAAATCCTTGATGAGCGTAACATCTGGACTGGGGGTTGGTCGGTTACAGTCAGGTTGGCCAGGGATGGGAATGTTGTCCGTCACCTGCCCTCCTCAGCTTTTATAGGGAGGGATAGGATGACTGTTTTTTACCCTGGTCAGCCGAAGCTGTGTCACCGCTGTGGAGAAAAGGGGCATTTGAGTTCCTCCTGTTCAGCCTTGATATGTTCAGTGTGTCGGGGTCAGGGTCATATGGCTAAGGACTGCACCGAAATGATCAGGTGCAACCTGTGCCTGCGCCTTGGCCACCCCTACAGCAGATGTCCTGAAGCCTGGCACAATATGGAGAAGGAGGTAATAGATGACATGTCAAGGCTGGACAGGATGGAGGGTGAGGCCCCTGGTGTACCATCCTCCTCTGCGGTGACTGACTCCCCTGGTCCTGCTCAGGATCCCTCTCCAGTTCCTGTGGCCACCCCTCATGTGTCTGTAAGTATTCCTTCTGTATCTGTCTCCCCCCAGCCTACTGTATCCCCTCCTCTTGTGTCAGAACCTTCCAAGTCTGTGCCCCCTGAGTCAGTTACCCCCCAGGAGTCTACCCCTCCTAAGTCTGATTCAAAGGGAGCACCCCCCCCCACCAGCAGTGGTAGTGGGTACTAAAAAGGTTGCTTCTTCCTCTGTAAAGAAGTCTTCTGTAAAGACTTCACAGAAAAAAGTAAGAGATGAGGGCATCTCTGAAGCTGACCTGCAGTACCTGGAGGAGAGAAGGAAGGTTGGGAAGCGGAAGAAGCAGGTAGTGAGGACGGAACAGGCTCCAGTGCCTGTCTCCAACCGGTATAGGTCCTCTAATTGGGATATTTCTTCATCTGGAGCTTCTTCGGAGCGAAGTTCTGATTCCGAAATGGAGTTTGAGGCGGCCTCAAGAAAGAGAGAGGCTTCTGGTGATGAGCAGCAGAGGGGAGCTAAGAAGCAATCCACCCAATAACCCAAATGGCGGTTCCCCCTCCGTTAAAAGTGGTGACAATAAATGTCGCCAGCATTAAGTCAGTAAGAGCTCGTTCTATGGCCTTCTTTTTGTTCAGCCAATTAGATGCTGAAATTTTATTTTTGCAAGAGACTAGGCTCACCTCCTTGGCAGATATTCATATGGCCAAGAGAGAGTGGAGGTATGGTCCATCTTACTGGTCTCTTGCGGCCGAGCCTTACGGCGGTGTGGCGGTGTTGTTTAAAACCGGCATGGTAACTGTCCGGCGGGTTATTGAGGTGGAGATTGGGAGATGTATGGTCTTAGACGTCCTTGTGGGAGGGCAGGACCTGCGCCTAATTAATGTTTATGGACCGCACACAAAGTGGGACAGGAAATGCCTTTTTACAAGGATCAAGCCATTTCTTTTTACATCCCGGCAAGTGGTCTTTGGAGGTGACTTTAATACAGTAACTAGGCCCAAGGACAGGAAGGACTTCAAGGACAGGCTGGGATATGATAGCGTTTTTTTAAATAGTATGGTTAGGGATGCTGGTCTTGTGGATGTGCACATTAAGCACCTCCCGGATGACACTGGGTTCACCTTTCATCGAGGTAATAGTCAGAGTAGAATAGATAGGTTTTTTTTGAAGGAGACCTCTGCTTTCTCACCCCCAGTGGTGCAGGCAGTAGAGTTCTCTGATCACTGTATGCTATCTGTGGTCCTGAATGCTTCAGACGCCACTCAGAGGGGTAAGGGCATCTGGAGATTGAATTCGACTCTACTCAAGGAAGAACATGTTAGACAATCCTTTGAGGAATTCTTTCAGGCACAGGTGACCATCCTGGACTTTTGTAGCAGCAAGGCTGAGTGGTGGGAGCTGACCAAAAAGAGGATTGCTGGATTCTTCAGGGGCCTAGCCAATAGAAAGCAGTTTAATAAATACATTACCTACCAACGTTTACGGAGGAAGCTGGATATTCTTGTCTCGAGAGGAGGAGATCCTGGGGCAATCTCCGAAGTGAAACTCCTTCTCAGGAAGTGTCAATATGACCGGCATGCCTCTTTGGTTCTGGAGAGGGACTATGGGAAGTACCACTCGCCTGACCCTTACCAGAACTGCAAACAAGGTGTAGCTGTTAAAACGGTCGTTGGCCTTAAGGACAGTACAGGTTCCTTGACAAAGTCCAGGTCAGGGATTCTGGAGGTCGTGAGGTCCTTTTATGCTGACCTTCTTGGGAGGAAAGAGCTTGACCGTGACAAGATGGAAAGCTTTTTGGACTCTACTCCAGGTCTAAATGATGAAGATGTCCCATTGATGAATTTGACAGAGGAGATCACGGTTGAAGAGGTGATGAGGGCAATTGAACAGCTTGCCATCAAAAAGTCACCTGGACCGGATGGCTTGACGGCTGAGTTTTACAAAGCTTTTAAGTCTATTCTGGCCCCACATTTGGTAGAGGTTTTTAACAGTTGCCTTGCTGAGGGGGTACTTCCCTCTTCCATGAGGCACTCAGCTGTGATTCTTCTTTCAAAGGGTAAAGATCCTTCGATGGTTGAGAATTGGCGCCCCATCAGCCTTCTTAATGTCGATAGAAAGATACTGGCAAAGATCATTTTCTGGCGCCTATCGTCAGTAGCAGAGTCTTTGCTTTCTCGCCATCAGCACTGTTCGGTCCAGTGTAGGTGCACCTTCACAGCGGTTTTAGCTGTCCGGGAGGCCTTGGAGCGGTGCAGGGCTGCAGGCTGGGGAAAGTATTTGCTGACATTGGATCAGGCAAAGGCTTTTGATCGTGTTAACCATGAGTACCTGTGGTTGCTCCTTAGTAAGTACGGTCTGCCGGGTGGTTTTGTCGATTGGTTAAAAGTCTTGTATGAGGGGGCAGAGAGCTTTCCTCTTGTTAATGGTTGGGTTGGGCAGTCCTTTGAGGTTGGCTCCGGGGTGCGCCAGGGTTGTCCCCTGAGTCCCCTGCTCTATGTGTTTGCAATCGACCCCTTCATCAGGAGGCTAGAGAGTGGCATGTTGTGTGGGGTGCCAGTGGGGCTTCCGGGTGAGCCGCCTTTGAGGGTTGTTGCCTATGCGGACGATGTGTCGGTGATTGTCACTGGGGCGGATGAAGCAGAGGAGGTGGTCTCTCTGACATCACGGTATTCTGAAGCATCAGGCTCCAAGATCAATCAGGAAAAGAGTGAAGTTTTCTGGATGGGAAAGGAAGGTGAGGGGTTTGATCTCCCGGACACCTTTCCAGTGCCCCAGGAAAGAATTAAGATTTTAGGCATTGAATTTGGACCTGGCGATTATGGCCTCAAAAACTGGGAAGGCAGACTGGAAATTGCCAATACTAAGGTGGTCAGCTGGAAGAGATGGAAGTTATCTATGAGGGAAAGGGTTGATCTGATTAAGACTTACCTGATTCCGCTCTTCTTGTATGTCAGCTTTGTCTGCATCTTGCCAGTGTCTCTCTATGCTAGGGTCAGTAGTGTGTTCTTCCAGATGTTGTGGGGGAACAGACTGAACCCCATCAAGAGGAATGTCACCTATCTATCCAGGAGGGAGGGTGGCTTAGGTATGGTCAACCCAGTTCTTTTCTTTTCACTGCTTTTTCTCAAGTTTAATATTGGTAATATGCTTGCAGTGGAACCTCCTGGATGGGCAGGCATATTTAGATCTTGGTTTAGGCCTTTTCTACGACTTTGGGAAGAAGGTGGCCAAGTGAAGAATCTCAGGGGTCATCGTGGTCAGCTACCAGCCTATGTCGCTCCGTGCCTGAAGTTACTACGGCAGTGGCGATTGTCGGCTGAAGATCTCAGATCGGTTCCGAGGAAAGTCCTTATGAGTCGAGTCTTGAGCGAAGTCTTTCATGACCCACTGGCCTTAAGGGATTGCCCAGGCCCAGTTTTGAGGGCAGGGTTAAGACTTATTAATTTGGACAGAGTACCCCCTAAATTCAGGGATCTGGCCTGGTTGTGCTTCCATGGGAGACTCTATGTTAGGGGCAATTTGAAATTCCGCAGTGGGGTGGATCGTAGCTGTCCTCGGGAGGAGTGTGCAGGTGAGGAGGAGACTATGGACCATTTTCTGCTTCATTGCCCTTTTAACATAGAGGTGTACAAACAGGTGGGACGGGCCCTCGGTGTCCCTTTCCTCTCCAGGCTGGGTTATGCTGAGTGGGTGTATGGAGCATTCAATACTGGTGGGGTTTTTTGTTTAGATACACTTTTTCTAGTTAGCCTAGTAGTCCGTTATTTCACTTGGAATGCACGGTGTCAGGTCTGCATTCGGCGTAAAATCCTTCCTGTTCAGGTGGTGGTGTATGACATTTTGCATGAGGTGGAGAAGATTCGGGTACTTGAGAGAGACAAGCGGAGTCAGGGGGCTTGGTTGAAGGCGTGGAGGGGTTTCAAGCCTCCCTGACTGCCAGGAGTCTCTTTCCCGGGTGTGGCTGTCTGTCTCTTATCACCCTAGATTATTTTTTTTTTTTTGGATTAATTTTTGATAAATGGCTGCGTACATAGGTGATGGGTTGTGCCTCTTAGGCCCTCTCTGCTGCTTTATGTAAATAGTTTTGGTAACGGATTATGTATATATTGTATATATTCTGAACATGGATGTGTATTCCTTGGATTTCTGTTGAAGTTTTGTACTATGGTTTTGTTTTTTACTTTTGTATAAAATTGGTTGCTTGATTCTTTTAATAAAAGATCAATAGCGCCCCATTGTTGGTGTCAGTGGGAGGAATAGCGCCTCATTGTTGGTGTCAGTGGGAGGAATAGCGCCCCATTGTTGGTGTCAGTGGGAGGAATAGCTCCCTATTGTTGGTGTCAGTGGGAGGAATAGCACCCCATCGTTGGTGCCAGTGGGAGGAATAGCACCCCTATCGTTGGTGCCAGTGGGAGGAATAGCACCCCATCTTTGGTGTCAGTAGAGGGAATAGCGACCCATCGTTGGTGTCAGTGGGAGGAATAGTGCCCCATCTTTGGTGCCAGTGCGAGGAATAGTGTTCCATTGTTGGTATCAGTGGAAGGAATAGTGTCTCGTTATATCAGTGGGAGAAATATTGCCCCATTGTTGGTGTCAGTGGCAGGAATAGTGCCCCATCATTGGTTTCAGTGGAAGGAATAATGCCCCATCATTGGTGTAAGTTGAAGGAATAGTGCCCTATCGTTGGTGTCAGGGGAACTATTAGTGCTTCACCACTGATGTCAGTGGGAGAAATAATACTCTATTGTTGGTGTCAGAGAGAATATTGCCGTATTTAATGGCAAGCAAACAGGCCACAGTTTAGGGAACACTGGACTAGAGATGATATACATTATATGGTATGTGTGTGTCTGTTAGTTCTCCTAATGAAGGTGGGCTGCAGTCCAATGTAATGTCGGTTGCCACATAAAGTTTTTTGATACAACTTTTTCCTGCAAAATCCTTGCAAGTTCCCTGCCAAATCCCCTTAATTTGAGTCTAAAAATGATCTCTGTACCAATAAATGCAAATGAAAACATTGCAAAACTATAACGTGTAGCAAGAAAGCCAAGGTGTCTTGTCAGTTGTAACAATTTTTTTTTTATATAGAAAAGTGAAGATGTCACCTATTGTGAAAGTGAAATCCTCTCTCAGATCAGACACCACAAGATGTCCACTAGTATGACTAGTATGTCCTTTAAACTGGCTTCACTTTTTGAAGGGTTCGACTTAACCCTGATTTTAGAACTAAGCCCCATCCAGCTACCATTTTTATTTTCCAATGTGAATGCCTCACTGTGTACTATTTTTCTTTTATTAGACAGAGGGATGGGCGCTGGGTGAGGCCTAAAGAAGAGCCTTCAGCAAAAAAAAGTGAAACCCTATTTACTATAAAATATGAAGGAGGAAACAACATAATACAATCAAACCAATCCCTCTTCTGGGGTAGCCAATTGGCCAAGTTTACCCGCAGGATGAATATGGTGGCGTGTAGATTTGGTACTCACCTGGTAGGCGATGGGCTACGCATGTAGCGTGCTTGGACAGCCAAAATATCATCATCATCTTTATCAGGTACAACTTGCACCTTTTCCTCGTCTGGGGCTGTTGCCATTGTGATTGGCAGGTTGATGGACCTGAAGGAAAATAATCAAGTTTAGAATTTAAACGTAAAGGTGGTCTGAGAGTCTTATAGAAAGGATTAGGAAATGAAAAGCTGAGTACATATAGATATCTCCAGCAAATTTACCAGCATACGCAGTCATTAGGGATGAGCTTAGTGCTTGGTTCAAACATAAGTTTGGACCGAACACTGGCTGTTCGGATGTTTGTCTGAATGCTGAATGTTACGGGCGTTCGACGTGGATGAATGTGCCAGCTTCCGGCTGTCATTGGCTGCTAAGGAAGCACCCTTACCAATCAGTGATGTCACCTGGCCCATTCACCTACATGGTCAGGAATCCCACATAAGCAAATGGGTAGGGAAAGGAGCCTTACATCACTGCCTAAATGAGGCCACATGGCCATATTTGGGCAATGATGTCACCACTATTCCCACCCCCTTCCTTTATTCACCTGCATGGGCAAAGCATAGGTTGACTTTATAGGAGGCTATAGGCAAAGGACGACATTCAAGCATGCAGGCACTATCTGACTGGCCCTTGACAACACAAAGTACACCATAAGGCATGTGAACTTGTTTTCTAACCCAGTGGTTCTCAATCTCAGTCCTCAAGTACCCCCAATGGGCCATGTTTTGGGAACTTCCATTAGATAAAATAGCTCTTATCAATATAATGTCATTGATATTGATTTAAAGCAGCTGTGCAAAGTAAAGGAAAACCTAAAAACATGGCCCGTTGAGGGTACTTGAGGACAGAGGTTGAGAACCACTGTTCTAACCTATCTGACCAATGATCCTAATGGGAGCAATTAGGTGAATCTGCCTTAGTCTATACACACGAGATCCTCACCCAGTTAACCCAGTTTAGTTCACCATTTTTAATATTGAAGTGAAGTGTCAAAAACGGACAAAAACATAAACATTTGAAAAGTTTTAGGTTCACATTTTGTATCATTAAAATTCATACGAATTCTGGAGTGCATCTATGATCCTTATTATGCTTTATTGATTAAAAGGCAAGTATCCAAAAGATAAAGATATAAAGATAAAGATAGCCAACGCATTTCGGCAAAAGTCTTAATCTTAGCTATGATTAAGGCTTTTGCTGAAATGCATTAGCGTCTTGTTGGTCATGGGTATAGCCTGGATAACTTGCCCTGTAACCAATGAGGCATAATAAGGAATATAGACGGACTCCAGCATTTGTGTCTATTTTAATGGTATGGAAGGTGAACAGAAGCCTAGCTCTTGAGACCGGTTTCCCGCGGGCAGCAGAGGTACGGAGGTAGAGCTAATGTTTGTGTGTGTGGTTGAACTTTTGTATCATCAATTATTTGGAAAGGGTAAATAAGGCCATGCACTAGCAGGCTTTTAAATCGTAATTTTCCATTTTAGGAACATTCGTTCGAATTTCTAATGGTTACTGTGGTTAAATGGGCGTTCATTTTCAGCCACAGTAACAATAACATTCGAAGGAGCAGAGTGGAAAATTTTGAGCAAATTTCTAACAGTGAATGTGCTTTTCCTCCAGTAAAGCACGTTCATTCCAAAATCGAATGTTAAAAGCAAAATACATTTTTGAAGTACTTTGAAACAAAATTTGTCACGTCATCGACAGTACTGAGAATTTTTATACAAATACTTGGCCCGCTTAACTTTTTCCCGACCGCCCGTATACTGTTATACGGAGACAGTATGGCACTCCTGCGCGAATCGCCGTAGCTGTACGACGGCTCGGGTGCACGCTCACTCCCGCTGCTTGCTGCGGGAGCGTGCCCGCCAGTCGGCCCCCCTCCTCCTTCCACTGCCAACAGGCCATTCAGAAAGCACAGCATGCTTCACGCATACGCAGTAGAGAACCGGCTGTGAAGCCACCGGTTTCCCTTACGAGGAATGGCAGCTGCAGCACCCGAGAGCCAATTGAAAAACTGGCTGGGTTGCCGACATCTTGGGATCCCCTGGACAGGTAAGTGTCCTAATATTAAAAGTCAGCAGGGATTGGGATTCGAGAGCTCACAGAGGATATCACAAGGTGGCAGATAAACACAGCAAGAAGCAATATCATGAAAAATGCTGTGGATTGCGGGGCTTAAGGTAATGGATGTGTATGGAATATTTTTGGAAAAAAAGGATATCATTTAGTGTTAGACTGGGGGGCAGGGATGTGACCAGGATGTACTGCTTCACCGCAGTGGAGGTCGGGGACCTAATTATGCTATAGGGAGTCTCTGGATTTAAAGGCTGACTTGTAGGCAGGTGCAGTTAGCTACTTTGCCACTAGGTGGCTCTGGACCAAAATAGTATGTGGTACAGCAGGTAGTAACACCAGGTGTTAGGCACCTTTTAAGTAGAGCCCTCCCACAGTGATGTCAGGGGTGAGTCAGCACCCACTCATAAGCCAGGTCGGGAGGTACACACACAAATACACACACACTTGGAGCCTAGGAGCTAAACACCCCACGCCTATGAGGATGTATCCAGCATACGTAGGCAATGACAAAGCAGGAGGCCACGTGGAGTGGATCTGTTCCTCAGGAGGAGCTGGCTGTAGTCATTCTGTCCCTTATGGAGTTGGGGGCTAGGGCGGATTGCAAAAGGCCTTTTAGGCCAGGTTGGAGAACCTTGTGTGAGGCTGCTTCCCTGGAGGGTTCCCAGGAGATATGTACCTAGCACAGTCCTGTGAACTCTAATAACCCTGGGCAAAGGAGACTGTAAGCGAGATGGCTATTGAGGTGTTACACATGCTTTCGCTTGTGACTACTGCAGACTGTCCACTAAATGTGATTGACTGAGTAAAGTCAAGTGACTCTGGAATGTACAGTATGTCGACGTGATGTGACTAATGCTAGTTCTGGATTACTTCTGTAGCCAGAAGCTGGATACATATTCCTGCAATCAGGAGACATCTGTGGCATTGCTGTAGTAGGAGCTGTTTTTCCCTCCAGTGTTGAGTGTGATTCTGACCTGTTACCTGCTTAATCAGAGACAAGACTGAGCAAAGCATCTTGGGATATGTAGTTTGGATGGGATTCGCCATCTGGCTGAATTGGGTGGAATTACAACTACCAGATGGCTGATGGTGAAGAACAAATTACTGGGAGAGACTATAAGAGGGATGGATGGAGGCCTAGCGCTCTCTCTTGGGACCGGCGTGGATCTGTATGCTGGAACTCTGTGATAGTGTTAGCTGCAGCTGAATCGTGGCCTGCATTAGCAGAATTATCCTGCGGACATCTGGAGGGACACCTGTGCGTAGCTCCTCTCTACTGTACGGCGGCAGCCTGGAGGCCATTCCTACCCAGACATCCTGCGGATGTCATCCCTTGAGCCACATTGCTGAGAGATCATCATCATCATCTTAAAAAGTTGCCAGCTCACCACATTGGAACCAGGAATGAAGATGATGATGATGATGATGAAGATGAAAAATATGATGATGATGATGAATATGAAGAAGATGAAGAAGATGATGATGAAGAAGATGAAGAAGATGATGATGAAGAAAATCTCTCAAGACTGTAGCTCAGGGGATGACATCTGGCCTCCACCGCTGCACGCCACGGCTCACCCGAATCCGATGCACCACTGGATGACTGGTAAGTAACAGCCTCAAAACTGCTGCCGAACAGCTAAGGAGGAGTTGTCCACAAGCGTTCCTTCAGATATTCGCTGAACAATTCTGCCAGTGCAGGCTGCGACTCAGCTGCAGCCCACACTATCACAGAGTCCCTGCACACAGATCCACGCCGGTCTCAAGAGAGCGCGCCAGGCCTTCCTCCCTCTCTTTTATAGTCTCTCCCAGCAATCTATTCTTCCCCATCAGCCAGCTGGTAGTTGTAGATCCACATGATTCAGCCGGAGGGCGAATCCCATGCATATGGACTACATATCCCAAGATGCTTTGCTCAGCCTTGTCTCTGAATAAGCATGTACAGGTCAGCATCACACTCAACACTAGGGGGAAAACAGCTCCCCTTGCAATACACACCAAAATGTCTCCTGATTGCAGGAATATGTGTATATCCAGCTCCTGGCTACAGTGGAGGAGCAGTAGAGAGAGGGGCCTGACACTCACAAAAGTCATTCCTCTGCTCTCCTGTAGCCTATTCACTAAGCATTTGATGTGCTTAGTTGAGAACCGTGAATACAGTGTTCACTGTGAAATGTTTGAATTGGATAAGAGATTGTCATTTAGTTATTGATAACATTCCTTCAGTAAACAACAGTTTGAAGTGTAAACTTGTATTGACTCTCTACTTTGTTCCTTCCATCTTATTAAGTAAAATTTGTTGATGTAAACTACTTTTTGTGTTGACATTCCTTCCTTGGGTCTATGGTCTGGAATGTTGTGTGCATGCCTATGGTACGTAGCAGAGCACAAGATAGCAGGAGGCACACTGTTCTAGCAGTGCTGGAGCTTTGGTGCCAAAATTAGCCAACCTGAAAGCCCCTCTTCCACACTGGATTGAATTGCATAGCTTTTGGCAGGTGTAAAATTCACCATCAATATAGTTCCTGGAGTTCATCGTGTCAACCTACTATGTGGTCAGGTCCACCCCAATGGTAGGCTGACATGATGAGCCTCCAGGAAAGAAAAATTACGGTAAGCATGGAAAACAATTTTCCATATTATCCTGGATCTTCTGTTTTAGAGACCAAATTTTTCGGTGTTGCGAGCTCGTCTATGAATTGTATCTGATTTTTGCACACATACACAATTTAGTGGACCCCAAAGCATTAATTGGCTCTGTAAAACAGTCTATGTATGGATACTTCCAGTCCTTCCCTTCACCTGGGTAAAATCTTAGAACTCGGATTTCTCTTTGAGTGAGATGTACACAGCCAGGGTTAAGAGAGTTTTTTCTTTTTTCCTTTATTAAATTGTTTTTTTTCTCAGAAGTATCTGATAAATTCCGCCATCCCTTGCCCTGCTCCATATTCATCTCCGTACACATCTGACGCCTCTGATGTCGGCGCAGACCGGCGCTCTGTAGTCCGGCCACTTGTCTTATTTATGAGTCTCTTACACGGACGGATGTTTCATCTCTCCCCGCTTTTATCTGATTACAAGACATCAGAAACGAAAATGCTGAAAGTCTTTGGCAAAAAGGAAAGGGAGAGTAAAGCAAAACTGAGGTTTCTCAAACTCCCGAAAAAAAGTTGACCGGTAACAAGTGAAGCGCGATCGCCTAGTAGTGTGGATTGAAACAACGCCGAGATCACTTTTATCTTTCGAAATTCATGCTGAGTTTGCAGAGGAACCATCAGAAAAATATTAGAGGCTTTGAACCTTTATATTTTTTATTTTTGACTCCACAAGTGACCCAATGACCGTTCTTTACAGCTGTGTCCAGCAGAAGACCATCCATGAATAAAAGCCTACACTCCTATAGGAGAGTTGAGTTTTTATTTTCTGAGACTTTTATTTTTATTTTAGACTTTGCTATGAAAAAATGTCAATCCACAGGAGCAAAGAATCAAACATTTTTGTTGCGGTTTCCTAAAGTATATATACAGTAAACCTAACCACTAAAATCTCATATAAGCTTTAATGTTCATGTCATTTTGAAAGTCATTTTCAATATTTTTAAGTTTGTAGCTTTTTTATTTAAAAGGTGGTGATCAGGGCCAGCGCTACTGCTAGGCGAACTGGGCAGCCTCCTTGGGTGCAGCACGGCCATTGGCGTAGCCCAGGCGGTCTCCCCGGATGCAACGTTCCAAGTGTGCTGGGTCTGATGCCCCAGACAATTGCCGCTAGCCCTTCTGGTTAATTACAGTCATTTTTAAAGAGCTGGTTGTCAAGGAGTGGACGGCTAGCCGGCCGATGCGTCCTTGACAATGAATGAGTCAAAAAAGCATCTTGGGGGTCCCCCCAATCAATACCAGACCCTTTAGGGGGGGGGTCCCCCCAAAATCCATACCAGACCCTTATTCGAGCATGCAGCCTGGAAGGCCAGGAAAAGGGGGGGGAGTGAGCACTCCCCCCCCCTGCCCCTTAACCAAGCCAGATCACATGCCCTCAACTTCCTTTCCCTGAGATCTAAGGATAGCTATACTAGGCGTAAGCCTTTTTCTGCAGTTGATCGAATAGTCTTTGACATATTGGAGCAGATTTGCTAAAACTGGAGCACTCAAAATCTGGTGCACCTGTGCTTGCTAGCCAATCAGCTTCTAACTTGCTTGAACAGCTTGTGCAATTAAGTTTTGACAATAAAACATGGAAGCTGATTGTTTCTATGCAGAGCTGCACCAGATTTTGCATGCTCCAGTTATAGTAAAACGCCCTCCCCCCCACTTTGTTTCTGTTTAAACTTCCCCTCTGGAATCTGTTTTTTTTCTGGGACTTGGCCCATCAAATATTAGCAGTGATGATCAGAGCCAGCACTACCCCTGAACCATACCAGGCCACATACCCTCAACATGGGGGGAGGGTACTTTGGGGTAAGGCCCCCCCCCCCCGCAAAGCACCTTGTCCCAATGTTGATGGGTCTGGCATGGATTTTGAGGGGGACCCTCACGCTATTTAAAAAAAAAAAAAGATTGGCATGGGGTTCCCCTTAAAATCCATACCAGACCTAGACCTAAGGGTCTGGTATAGATTTGAGGGGTATTCGTTGCCGTTTTTTAAAATGTCTTATTTGGGAATGGGGTTCCCCTTAAAATCCATGCCAGGCCTGAAAGGGCCAGGTATGGATTGATAGGGGAACCCCCATTTTTTTCTGAAGTTTTCATGGCCAGCAATTGTTTGTTTACCCTGCTGACAGTTGATGACTCTATCTGTTGTTAGGCGCGCAACGGCCAGCTTGCTGGCCCGCTCCTTGACAACTAGCTGGTTGTTAAGGATGCCAGCAGATGCCGCTCCTTATAAACGCAAGCACTTCTAAACACTCTTTTGAAAACGCTCCTAAACAGTGCAAAAACGCTGGCAAAAAAAGCGAATATTATTTATTTTTAGCGGTTTTGGAGCTGCTAGTGTGCATGGATCCTAATAGTCCATGGGTTAGGGGACGCAAATTATTTGCCTTGCCCTGGGCACCGACAACCCACGTTACGCCACTGTCCACGGCCGCTGGGTTTCTTGCTTTTTTTTGGAGGGGAGGGGGGATTGCAAGTAGCTGGTCTTGCCTAGAGCGCAAAATAGTCTAGCACCAGCCCTGGTGGTGATCTTACCATGAAGCGCTTCCTGTACTCATCCTTTTGAATCTTGTTTACAGCAACTTTTTTGTTTGTCACATTTATTGCAGATGTACTTTTTCTATTATCATACATAACATTTTTGAACACAAAGACATTTCCTCTTATAGAACGCTCTATAATGTCCCCGTCTCTCAACTGCTCTCTTGAATTGTCACCCTGCACACATGCGTCCAATGGAGACCACAAATCTCACAAATTATGAAGGCATTGTCCACTGTTGTTAACATCAGGAAACCTATCATGAACCATCAGAAATCCCATCACTATCAGGAAACCCATCCTGAGCCACCTGAAATCCCATCAACATCAGGAAACCCATCCTGAGCCACCAGAAATCCCATCACTATCAGGAAACCCATCCTGAGCCCCCAGAAATCCCCCTACTATCAGGAAACCCATCCTGAGCCACCAGAAATCCCATCACTATCAGGAAACCCATCCTGAGCCCCCAGAAATCCCCCTACTATCAGGAAACCCATCCTGAGCCACCAGAAATCCCATCACTATCAGGAAACCCATCCTGAGCCACCAGAAAACCCATTACTATCAGGAAACCTGTCCCGAGCCACCAGGAAACCTATCTCCTCCATCTGGAAACCTAACCTGAGCCACCAGGAAACCTATCTCCATCGGGAAACCTATTATGGAGTGCATGTAGATAGGCCATGAATACAAAGTGGCTGCATGAGATCAGCAGCCCTGAGATGTAATAAAGGAAAAAAAGTGGATAGGGAAGAAGAATAGCATGAAGGTAACTTGGAAAAAAAAGCTTTCCTTCTTCTGATGGCCATTCTCTGACCAGAGGTAACATCTACATGTGTATCGGGGGGTAAGAATCATGGTGACTAAATATACAAGGATTATGTTGTGGTCCCATCATTGGTGTCATTAGGAAGAATAGCGACCCATCATTGATGTCAGTGGGAGGAATTATGTCACATTGTTCCCCATCACTGATATTAGTGAGAAGAATAGTGCCCCATCATTGAGCTCAGTGGGAAAAACAGTGCCTCATCATTGGCGTCAATGGGAGGAATAGTGCCCCATTATTGGTGTCATTGGAAGGAACTGTGGCCCATCATTGGTGTTAGTGAGAAAAATAGTTCCCTATCATTGGTCTCATTGGAAGGAATAGTGCTTGATCGTTGAGGTCAGCAAGAGAATAAAAATGTCCCATCAATGGTGTCAGTGGGAAGAATTATTGTTCCATCTTGGAGTTAGTGGGAGGAATATTGCCCCATTGTTGGTGTCAGTGAGAGGAATATCGCCCAATCATTGGTGTCAGTGGAAGGTATAGTACTCCATCATTGTTTATGCACAATGAGTGCCAGAGGAAACACATGTAAAAAAATATATTACTTGGACTTAACAAAACTATTGTAACAGTGAGACATTTCAAAGACTCAGTCTGCTTTTATACATTATATGTGATAATTTGTTTTACTCTGTTCTGCTTGCCGTTTAAGAATTTCCTTTGCCCGCCATACCCTCAGGCACACAATAGTTGAAATTTCATTTACTAGGACACGGCAGGTCAGGTTTTGCGCCTTTGGTGTGTGTGTGCGTATCCTCGCTCTGTTCTAGCTAAATGTTTCAGTGTTAGGAGAATTCTCACACATCGGCGGCTCCTCTGCGGAGGGCAGAGAAAGCTTTTCATTTTTCAGTTTGAAGGCTGGCTTCGCTTTGCCTCTAAAGCCTTCAGAGATCCTCAGCACACTGCCCGGGCCCTCTGCCGCTGCAGGAATTTTATCCGTAGTCTTCGAGGGCCGCTTAAGACATCTGAAGGGCCATCAAGAAGACAGAAAGGAGGGTTTTCAAAGTGGCTGCTATTGGGGCCTCTCCGCCGAGTCCTATTACTAACCGTGGGGACACGGAGCTAGACCAAATGTTCAATCTAAGGCCTGCTATCTGTATCTGGAAAGGACCGTATGGAGAATGTCAGAGGGACCGAAGACATGGGGTCAGGCTCCATTAATATCTGTAAGTAGTGGGATTTTCTTTCACTCACAGTGATAACATTAAACAGGACAAATAGAGTGGGGGAATCTCCCTAACGGGGACACAAACAGCCAGGGCTTTTATTCTTAGAAAATAGGTGCAGGAACTCAACCACACCGTGTCTGCATCCGCCATGCACCCCGGGCACCTAAATCTCCCTTGTTCCCATTCTGCATTCAGTGGGAGCTGCTCAGGAGATAAGATCTGTGGGAGCCATTGGGAGACAAGCTATCAGTGGTAAACACAGAAGCCGGACTCCTGTGTTTACAAGTGATAGTGGTGAGCAGGGAGCAGAGGGCCTGAGTCAGAGGTGGTGGAACTGAGTTCCACCAAGTTCCAGCTGAAAAAAAGCCCTGCAAACAGCTATAAAAACCCAACAGGTATTCTAATCCCTCTCTGCTGTATCCAAAACTAAAAATGTGTTCCTTGGAGTGAGGCTATCCCCTTGGAACAGGGGTGCCCAACCACTGGCCTGCGGGCCAAATGCGCCCTCTGATGTGTCCCGCCACCTCCTGCTCTGGGATGGCGGATTGGCAGGCCCAGATCAAGGGTTCCCGACCCGCCATCCCGGAGCATCAGTGTGAAGAATGGCACCAGCTCCTGTCACAGGCGGAGTGATACCAAATGTACCCCGCCTGTGACAGGAGCAATAAAGAAAGCATTAGCTCTGCTCTCTACTGTAGCCGCATGCTTACTCTAGCGCTGGCTCCTGTCACACTGATGCATGGGGATGGTGGGTCGGGAACCAGCAGGCAATACCTACCAACAGTACCAGCCAGCAGTACCAGCTAGCAGTACCAACCAGCAGTACCAACCAGCAGTACCAACCAGCAGTACCCGCCAGCAGTACCAACCAGCAGTACCAACCAGCAGTACCCGCCAGCAGTACCCACCAGCAGTACCAACCAGCAGCACCAGCCAGCAGTACCAGCCCTGGAGGACAGCCAGCAGCAGCCACCAGCCATACCAGCCCGGGGGACAGCAGCAGCCAGCGATACCTTCAGAAATCCTGAGGAAGAAGTGAAGATTGAGGTCAGTTGAGGTGGAGGTAAGCCGCAGTGCATCAGTATGAAAGCAGTCTTAGGCCCCTTTCACATAAACGGTCGGTTCAGGTCCGCCTGTCCGTTTTTCAGGCGGACCCAATCAGACCCAGTTGTACTCTATAGTGCGGCAGATGTAAACAGACTAAATGTGTCCATTTACACCCGCCTATCTCCAATTCGATCCACTTAAAAAAACAGAAGGGGATCCGTGCCCTTCTGTCTGAGCGGATCGGATCGGAGGGCCCATAGAGGAGAGCGCGGCTCATTGTGGCCACTCATTGTGGCCCACAACCAGTTACCAAGTCGCTAAAGGGGCCCTCGCTCCTCAAAAGCTTGGGCACCCCTGCCCTAGAGGGTCCCAGGAGAGGTGCACCCATGTAGGAGGAGACTGCAGAGATCCCATTCCAGTGAGTACTAATGATGCCAGGAGGAGAGTGACTGTAAATATATGTCATTATTTTTACATTAAATACCAGGGTTATGACAGCACCTAGCTGCCACAACCCTGGTATCTTTATTTGCAGCAGGGGGCCAGCTTTCATATAAAAGTGGTCTTAGCGATGGATTCGCCACAAGATCGCTTTTATAGGCAGTGGGGCAGGTGGCACATTCCGTCTGATGCCTGTGCAAGATAGCCCCCACTCGGCTCTATGCCCTTGGAGGACCAGAGCAACACCTACCTCTCGGCCTTAAAGGGATTTTTTTTTTCTTCTTAAAGTCAAAAAGACTTTTTTTGTGTGTTAGAAAAGCCACGTGTAGCCTCCAGCTGAAGCCCAAGTGATGGTCTGACAACACAGTAGCCCAACTGGGAGATGGGGGGGGGGATGTTGTCACCCTATAACAGGAAGTGCCTTAATGAAGATCTTTCATTGAAGGATCACCAGGGATGAAATCTGCAGTTTTACTATATTGAAAATGACTTTTGTTAAGGCGTATAAAATGGAATTGTTTTCACATAAAAAAAATAAAAAAATGTGTGTTACTGCAAGAAAATGGAGAAGTGTGAACAGGCCTGGGGGAGGGTTTGGTAGGAGAGCAGATGGACCTGGCTGTTGGTGTTTTAGGTGGGGGCAGGGAGGATTGACATGCTGCCCCTTCTGTGCACAGGTGGCCTTGCTGATGGCATCTGCCTGTTGTGTGGTTTAGTCTTGGCCCCCCCGACTGGGGACACCAGGATAAAGTCTGCAGCAGGCACAATGGACTCTCAATATAACGACCTGCTTAGTTTTTCTGAGAGCAAAAATTTCTACAATACTTATTGGGCTCATTCACAATAGGTGCTGCTTTAATCTGCACTGATCAACACAGCTCAACGCAATGACACAAAATTGTTCTATGCAATCCTTTGTTGACCCACTTTCTGGGTGGGTGGGCCCAAATCAGGCCCACTTTATAGGTTGGTCTCATTAAACCCCCCTCTAAATATAGAGACCACACTTCACACCCACTTTATATGTTGGTCCTGCCTTGACCCCACTGCTAAGTACATAGGGCTCTCCAACCCTTGTGCTTGATCATTGCAATTGATGCCTTTTTGGTCATGCCAATTGATGAAGCATAAAAGAGAAAAAAGTAAACACTGTGATGCCTTGTCACAACACATTGTAGCACAACGCACAACACACGCCAGTGCATGTGTGTTATAGGCACCATAATGAGCATCTGCTGGTGTAAATTGGCCCTTATGCCACGTACACATGATCGGACTTCTCGTCGGAAAAAGATATGATGGCTTTTCCGACGGGATTCCACTCAAGTTTGCCTTGCATACACACGGTCACACAAAAGTTCGCTGAACTTACGACCGTCAAGAACGCGGTGACATACAACACTACGACGAGCCGAGAAAATGAAGTTCAATGCATCGAATTGTTTCCGAGCATGCGTAGAAATTTTGCGCGTCGGAATTGTCACAGACGATCGCATTTTCGGATAGGAACTTTTTCCGACCGAAAAATTAAGAACATGCTCTCAATCTTTTGCTGGCTGGAATTCAGCCAGCAAAAGTCCGATGGAGCATACACACAGTCGCATTTTCCGTCGAAAAACTCTCATCGGTCTTTTGCGGGCCGAAATTCCGATCGTGTGTACGCGGCAACAGAGGTGCCGAATATATAAAAATAAAAAAAATCCCCCAAATTTTTTTTAGGCCTCATGCAAATGGAGGTTAGCAACCCCTGTAAAGTGGCGCACCTTTTCACATCTTCCACCAGCTTCCTTTGTGGTCATCAGCGATCAGTCACATTACATGTAAGAGCAGACTTCCCTCTGGCAGATACTGTTATTTTAGGTGTACAGATAAAATGCCCAGCACAAACGTGCCAACGGACCCAGAATTGCTAGGACAGTCCCGCATCTTGGCCCTCTGTCCCACCAATGCTGCGTCCCGTGTCCAGGGATCACAGCACCAACCTTGTTTGAGTTACTGCACTTGTGCAATTACTCAAAAAGGCATCAATTGCAATGATCAAGCACAAGGGTTAGAGAGCCCCAGGTACTTAGCAGTGGGGTCAAGGCAGGGCCAACATATAAAGTGGGTGTGAAGTGTGGTCTCTGTATATTTAGAGGGGGGTTTAATGAGACCAACCTATAAACCTATGGCGCACCCATCCAGAAAGTGGGTCAACAAAGGACAGACCATGAGCAAGGTTAACAACACTCCAGGAATGGGGGGCATAATGTTGGTAAGTATACCGACATGTGTCGCTGATGAAGATCCTGCTCTAATTGATGCCTGAAAAATGAAGTATCTCCACCCAGGGATACCAGCCAACATATCTTATTAGTAAAAGTCCAGGGCAAAATGCCCATCATCTTAGTCTTCCAATGCTCTAAAAATGCCCAATCCTTGTCAGAGCATTATGTGGTGTAGCACCCTCCTAGGCAGGCTGCTAAACAGACTAGGTAAATGTAGTTCTTCCCTGCAATCAGTGGAGGAGCTTGTGATTGCTTTGGGCTGTTCTAGGCTTCACTGGTTCTAGGTTTGACTGCTTACCCCTGCCGTCAGAGGGATTCTAGAATTTAGAGGGCTGGAAGAGCCAAGCCCACAGTCTAACTATTTATGTGATGGAAAAAACAAAATTAAAAGCTGCGCTCAGGGTTGAATTCAGATAAAATGTGTTGTGACACCAAAGCAGCCAGCACCAAGATCTAGTCTCCAAATCTCATCATAAAAAATAATAAAAAAGAGATGCGGCGCTAAAATGTGATTGAACAAACCACTCAATAAATTAATAAATAGGATTGGACAAACCACTCAATAAATTAATAAATATGAGGTGAATAAACGTAGGAATATATGCAAAATTATACACTAATATCCAATAAAAATCAATATAAGGTGAGTAAACATAGGATATAAGCAAATTTATACACTGATATCCAAAAATTATTAGTGATTAATTGCCAAAAGTGAATAGGTATATGCAAATAAGTGAAAACATCCCAAAAATAATCAGTTAAAGTCCAAAAAACCAAAAAAAAACAAAAAAGGAAATCCATGATGGAAAAGAAAAAGTGCCAAAAAAGTGCCAAAAAGAAGGTAAAGATGCAGATGGGGAAATCTTCTATAACTCTTCACACCCAAGGTGGAATATCAGATGCGCTTACCAGATCCCGGTGACTGCTATTACGGCAGTCATAAACGGCACAGGGAATATATAGGTCTCCCCACAACCTCAGCATACGGTGCTCGTAAGCGGCAGATGATATCTGATACAAAATGTCTAATCCAGAGCTTTTGACCCTGCACTGGTCTTGATGATGTCAGGACCTTAGAAGTATGGGGAAGAAGACGCTGTGGGGAGGAGTCTTTTTGTCTATTTCCTTGGTCTAGCAGCATAAGGGTTGAAAATAGTTAATGATGGCTGCGTAAACTTTTTCCTTAAAGTGCGACAAAGTACCCCATAATCAGTGGGTCCTACACTATCCATGGAGTTGGAGAACCAATCCAATCCAATTCAAACTTTCAAGGAGGGTCATAATATGGTCAGTGGTTGTTAGAAAACTTTCACTACCAGCATTTTTTTAGGTGAGATTTTCGGTATTTAACAGACAACAAGAAGCCTATAGGGGGTGTGTTTGGGAAGTTTCCTCCTGCACCCCCCAAGCAGGGGTTCCCAGATCGGCAGATATACACTCACGGACCACTTTATTAGGTACACCTATTCAATTGCTTGGTAACACAAACTGCTAACCAGCCAATCACATGGCAGAAAGTCAATGCATTAAGGCATCTAGATGTGGTGAAGACGACTTGTTAAAGTTCAAACTGAGCACCAGAATGGGGAAGAAAGGGGATTTAAGTGACTTTGAACGTAGCATGGTTGTTGGTGCCAGACGAGCTGGTCTGAGTATTTGAAAAACTACTGGGATTTTCATGCACAACCATCTCTTGGGTTTACAGAGAATGGTCCAAAAAAGAGAAAATATCCAGTGAGCAGCAGCTGTGTGGACGAAAAATGTCTTGTTGATGTAAGAGGTCAGAGGAGAATGGGGAGAATGGTTTGAGATGATTAAAAATCAAAAGTAACTCAAAAAACCACTCGTTACAACCAAGGTATGCAGAATATCATCTCTGAACGCACAGTTGGGCTACAGCAGCAGAAAACCACACCGGGTGCCACTCCTGTCGGTAAAGAACAGGAAATGGAAGCTAATTTTGCACAGGCTCACCAAAATTGGACAATAGAAGATTGGAAAAATGTTGCCTGGTCTGATCAGTCTCAATATCAGCTGAGACATTCAGATGGTAGGGTCAGAATTTGGCGTAAAACCAGGGTTGCCACCTTTTCTTCAGGCCGAACCTGAACACACCTTTGGGTGCCCCAAGGAGAGTAGTAATGCGGTGCACATAGCGTGCAGCAGCAAACAGTGGGTGTGGTCAAATTGCTCTTGCTGACATCATTGCCCTGCCCTCCAGTGATTCCGAACCTGCCCCCAGACAGCCTGCCGCAGCTCCCAACCGGCAACAGATTTGTGTGTGACTATTTTGGTTACTTGGGGAGCCACAGCCCGGTCTAAATAATGTGTCCGCAGTCTGCCTGGAAGCCAGGCACATGATTCAAAACCTGGACAGGTGGCAACCCTACGTAAAAACATGAAAGCATGGATCCATCCTGCCTTGTATCACCGGTTCAGGCTGGTGGTGGGGGTGTAATGGTGTGGGGGATATTTTCTTGGCACACTTTGGGCCCCTTAATACCAATTGAGCATTGTTTAAACGCCACGGCCTACCTGAGTATTGTTGCTGACCATGTCCATCCCTTTATGAATACAGTGTCCCCATCTTCTGATGGCTCCTTCCAGCAGGATAATGCACCATGTCACAAATAGAGGTGGGCTCGGGCGTGTTCGAAACCCCACATGCCCGATTCCGCCAGGAAGCCGACACTGCACGCAGCTAATCGCAGACAGTGAGACATTCCCCGATCTCTGCAGCTGTGGACCGGGAAGTGTCTCACTGCCTGTGAATAGACATGTGATTACTCGGCTTCCTGGCGGGATCAGCCTATGGTTGCCACCTCATCCCTTTAAACCCGAACACATATTAATCACACAGGTTCTGTGGCTGATTAAGGTGGTAATTAAACTCACTTGGTGCCTTATCTACATTTAATTAGCCTCAGAACCTGTGTAATTCATATGTGTTCGGGTTTAAAGGGATGAGGTGGCAACTCTAGATCGGGCATGTGGGGTTTCGAACATGCCTGAGCCCATCTCTAGTCACAAAGCTCAAATCATCTTACCACTGGTTTCTTGAACACGACAATGAGGTCCCTGTACTCCAATGGCCTCCACACTCACCAGATCTCAATCCAATAGAGCACCTTTGGGATGTGGTGGAACGAGTGATTCCCATCATGGATGTGCAGCCAACAAATCTGCAGCAACTGTGTGATGCTATCATGTCACTATGGACCAGAATCTCTGAGGAACGTTTCCAACACCTTGTTGAAGCTATGCCATGAAGAATGAAGGCAGTTCTGAAGGCAAAAGGAGGTCCAACCCGGTACTAGCAAGGGGTACCCAATAAAATGGCCGGTGAGTGTATGTCATTGTAGGTAGGGCTCCCTGTGGGCACCTCAAGACTTCTTTTTCAATTTACACCGGAGCGTACCTTTAACTCCATGGATGTCAGGCAGCAAACGTTTTGTGTTTTAGCAGAAAATCCATACTGAGCTTAAATGCCGGTAATTGATTGCTGAACGTTGGGAGTTCCTTTAATGGCTGCGGCCGACCCTCAGGGACTTTAATGATGTCTTCTATACATTATTTAATGCTCGTTATGTACTGAAGTGTGGAAGCTGAGCTAATCATTGTCATGTAATTGGGAAACAGCCGGGAACAGCAGATCAATGAGATCAATGAGCAAAGCTATCTGACCTCTCATCCCCACTGACTCACTGACCTTTCCCTGCCCCGGAGCTCAACTAATGTAAGCCTTCATTTAGTTGGGACTTTGAAGGGGCCAATTAACACTTGGGGCAATATATGCTAAAATACGCAAGTGAACGTGCGTCGCCCACAACGCATCTGCTCTTTATTGTGAATAGTGCCGCAATGCAATGTATAGTAGTGCCCAATGCACAACTTACTGCAATGCACCACAAGGCGTATAGTCACTGGGGCGGGAAATAAAAAGTAGAAATCTCTCCAACAAATGGCCCAAATATCAATAAAACTGGTAATAAAGAACTCCAACCAAAAAATAACAATATAAAAATGTGGTAGCAAACCGCTGTTTTTTTTTTTTTTTTAACCTGTGTGGTGCATACTATTATGTGAAGCTTAGAATAGAACGAAGGCCTCCAGCGGCACGCTGTCACCACTGAAGGCGCTTCCATCTTCACCCGGTCTTCCTTCCGGGTTCGCAACCTCTGGCTGCATGAGTGGCCGGAGGACGCGATGACGTCACTCTCGCACATGCATGTGGGAGCCGCCGTTTACGTCACAGGACTCTGAAGGAGTGGCACAGGTTCAGAGCGCATGTGCCGGTGATGTCACCAGCTGCATCTAAAGTAAATATCTCCTAAACGGCGCCCGTTTAGGAAATATTTACTGTACCTATGGATAAGCCTTATTATAGGCTTACGTATAGGCAGTGGCGGCTGGTGCTCAAAAATTTTTGGGGGGCGCAAACAAACTGAAAAATTCTGAAAAAAAACATCAATTGCAGCCTCACTGTACCATCAATCGCAGCCACTGTGCCATCAATCGCAGCCACTGTGCCCATCAATTGCCGCCACTGTGCCCATCAATTGCCGCCACTGTGCCATCAAACACAGCCACTGTGTTATCAAATGCAGTCACTGTGCCCATCAATTGCCACCACTGTGCCCATCAAATGCAGCTACTGCGCCCATCAATTGCCACTACTGTGCCTATCAATTGCCACCACTGTGCCATAAATGCAGCCACTGCGCCCATCAATTGCCACCACTGTGCCTATCAATTGCCACCACTGTGCCCATCAAATGCAGCTACTGCGCCCATCAATTGCCACCACTGTGCCTATCAATTGCTGCCACTGCGCCATCAAACACAGCCACTGTGTCATCAAATGCAGCCACTGTGCCCATCAATTGCCACCACTGTGCCCATCAAATGCAGCCACTGCGCCCATCAATTGTCACCACTGTGCCTAACAATTGCCGCCACTGTGCCATCAAACGCAACCACTGTGCCATCAAATGCCGCTACTGTGCCCATCAATTGCCACCACTGTGCCATCAAATGCAGCCACTGTGCCCCATAAAATGCAGCCACTGTGTCCATCAATCGCAGCCACTGTCCCCATCAATTGCCGCCACTGTGCCATTAAACGCAGCCACTGTGTCATCAAACGCAGCCACTGTGCCCATCAAACGCAGCCACTGTGCCCATCAATTGCCGCCACTGTGCCATTAAACGCAGCCACTGTGTCATCAAACGCAGCCACTGTGCCCATCAAACGCAGCCACTGTGCCCATCAATTGCCGCCACTGTGCCCATCAAACGCAGCCACTGTGCCATATCAAATGCTGCCAATGTGCCCCCCCCCACCGGCCCACCGTCTGCACTTACCTGTCTCGGTGGGACAGCTCCTCGATGTCTTTTCCCATCTTCTCTGCTATGATTGGACGCCTGGCATCCAATCACAGCGCCTGCCGTTTCAGCCAATTAGGTGACGGGTAACAGATCCGAGCACCTGATTGGCGGAGAGGCGGTTCAGTGTTAGGAAAACGAATATTCATTCGCTTTTCTAACACACAGCTGAGTGACCTGCGAGCGCCCAGCATGGTGTTCGCAGGTCACCTTTTTTGACACCTATTAGAGCCTATGGCTCTAATCAGGTGCTTCAAAACCACCCCCCACCACTGTAATAAAGGCTCCCTGCCCCCGAAAAGGGGCCGGGCGCCTAAATAGGAGGTGGCAGCGGCGGCCATAGATAGATTCATGCAATGCATGAATCTATCTATTGGTGCTAGGGGGTGGCAGGAGAGAAGGGGCGGCGCCTGTGCACCCTTATGGACGCACCGCCATTGCCTATAGGCAGGACTTTTTTTTCTCAGACAATAGGTGCAGGAATTCCCTCTTTCCCAGTCACCCCTGGTCTCCACTTCCTACCCACCTCCTGCACCATTCCTAGGTTTCACCCCCTACCCACCTCCTGCACCATTCCTTAGTTCCACCCCCTATCCACCTCCTGCACCATTCCTAGGTTTCACCTCCTACCCACCTCCTGCACCTGCACCATTCCTTGGTTCCACCCCCTATCCACCTCCCAGTACTGCCCCTTTTAGAGAATACAGAACCAAGTAAGAATTTTGGTACTAAGTAATTTTTATGGAATTTGTTAAAGCGGGGCTCCACTGCCACATCTGGCACCTTTCGGGGGGAGCAGATACCTGGTTTTGAAAGGTAACCACTCCCACTTCCAGCTGACTTTGCTGCGGGCAAACTCAACTGGAAATTCGCAGCAGCAATAACAAGTCTCCCTGCAGCAAGCACCAATAGATTCTCCAGCAGCCAGCAACAATGGATCACCCGCAACAAAATACCCCCTCCCCCAGCAACAATAGCCCCCAGCAGCAACAACAGATTACCCTACAGCCACAGATCCCTCCCAGCAACAACTGACCCCCAGCAACATAAGACCCACCCCCAGCAACAGTAGATCCCCCACCAGCAACAATAGACCTCCTTAGAAACAATAGACACCCCCCCCCCCCCCCCGCCCCACTTAAACACTTTTGCTGCATTTTTTTTCCCGCACACTTGTTAAAAAGCAAATTGAAGATTAGTCAAAACCCCCAAACATTATGTATTTTCTAAAGGCCAAGACCCTGAAGAATAAAATGGTGGTAGTTCCAATTTTTTTTATTTCATACGATATTAGTGCAAAATATCACACACAAAATAGCACACCAATGCAATTCCTAATAGCCAGTGGAGATCAACGTACTAGATATTTGCTGGTCCCCCCTCTCCACTACCCGAGGACACTCACCATGCTGGTCCCAGGTCAGTAGGTGAGACAGCCGAGCCTTGAAAACATGACAGGGAGGTACATTCCGTTCCAACAGACCCTGAAAGCTGACAGTCGGCATGTAATGTTTACACATTACAGCAGTCAGGAGTGTATATAACAGAGATAAGTGCAAGGTTTCGGAGGCTCGCAGGGCCTCTTCGTCAGGCCTGATGAAGGGGCCCTGCTCTGCTTCGAAACCTTGCACTTATCTCTGTGATGTGATCTCTCTCAATAAAAGAAACTTTTGGACGGAAGTTGTTGATCCATGGTGTGCTGGGGAATATGTACACTTGCTTGTTGTTTCCAGGACCCAACTGGTAATCGCAACAGCACCCACCATTTTAGGAGCCATACTTCCCAGGAACGTGTGCGATAGGAATATTGACTGGAGTGTATATAAAAGCCCCCACTGCTGACGATGGAAGCCTTACAATGGTGGCAGCAAAAGGGCGAGACCAGATTTTGCTGCAATATTCAGCTTCAAACCAGAGATTTCCCCTTTTCCCCAGAGTACATTGTTTCTGCCACTAGATGTCATCAGTCTGAAAACCAGCACCATTCAACCCACTTCCACTGAGCCCAGGTCATTCTGGACCCACCCCGTTGTATAACTGGAAATAAAAAGAGAAGCAATCTAGTGATGAGCTCAACTTTTTGTCATATAGTTACATACAGTGCCTTGTAAAAGTATTCACACCCCTTGAAATTTTCCACATTTTGTCATGTTACAACCAAAAACGTAAATGTATTTTATTGGGATTTTATGTGATAGACCAACACAAAGTGGCACATAATTGTGAAGTGGAAGGAAAATGATAAATGGTTTTCAACATTTTTTTACAAATAAATATGTGAAAAGTGTGGCATGCATTTGTATTCAGCCCCCTTTTACTCTGATACCCCTAACTAAAATCTAGTGCAACCAATTGCCTTCAGAAGTCACCTGATTAGTAAATAGAGTCCACCTGTGGGTAATTTAATCTCAGTATAAATACAGCTGTTCTGAGAAGCCCTCAGAGGTTTGTTAGAGAACCTTAGTGAACAAACAGTATCATGAAGGCCAAGGAACACACCAGACAGGTCAGGGATAAAGTTGTGGAGAAGTTTAGAGCAGGGTTAGGTTATAAAAAAATATCCCAAGCTTTTAACATCTCACAGAGCACTGTTCAATCCATCATCCGAAAATAGAAAGAGTATGGCACAACTGCAAACCTACCAAGACATGGCCGTCCACCTAAACTGACCGGCCGGGCAAGGAGAGCATTCATCAGAGAAGAGCCAAGAGGCCCATGGTAACTCTGGAGGAGCTGCAGAGATCCACAGCTCAGGTGGGAGAATCTGTCCACAGGACAACTATTAGTCGTGTTCTCCACAAATCTGCCCTTTATGGAAGAGTAGCAAGAAGAAAGACATTGTTGAAAGAAAGCCACAAGAAGTCCCGTTTGCAGTTTGTGAGAAGCCATGTGGGGGACACAGAAAACATGTGGAAGAAGGTGCTCTGGTCAGATGAGACCAAAATTGAACTTTTTGGCCTAAAAGCAAAATGCTATGTGTGGTGGAAAACTAACACTGCACATCACCCTGAACACACCATCCCCACTGTGAAACATGGTGGTGGCAGCTTCATGTTGTGGGGATGCTTTTCTTCAGCAGGGACAGGGAAGCTGGTCAGAGTTGATGGCAAGATAGAGCCAAATACAGGACAATCTTAAAAGAAAACCTGTTATGCCGCGTACACACGGGCGGACTTTTCGACTGGACTGGTCCGACGGACCGAATCCGGCGGACAATCCGACCGTGTGTGGGCTCCATCGGACCTGCAGCGGACTTTTTCGGTCAAAAATCTGACGGACTTTAGATTTGGAACATGTTTCAAATCTTTCCGACGGACTCGAGCCTGGTCGAAGGATCCGCTCGTCTGTATACTAGTCCGACGGACGAAAACCGACGCTAGGGCAGCTATTGACTACCGGCTATCAACTTCCTTCTTTTAGTCCGGTGTACGTCATCACGTACGAATCCGTCAGACTTTGGTGTGATCGTGTGTAGGCAAGTCCGGTCGTTCAAAAGTCCGTTGAAAGTCCGTCGGAAAGACCGTCGGACCAGTCCGGTCGAAAAGTCCGCCCGTGTGTACGCAGCATTAGAGTCTGCAAAAGACTTGAGACTGGGGCGGAGGTTCACCTTCCAGCAGGACAACGACCCTAAACATACATCCAGAGCTACAATGGAATGGTTTAGATCAAAGCATATTCATGTGTTAGAATGGTCCAGTCAAAGTTCAGACCTAAATCCAATTGAGAATCTGTGGCAAGACTTGAAAATTGCTGTTCACAGACGTTCTCCATCTAATCTGACAGAGCTTGAGATATTTTGCAAAGAAGAATGAGCAAAAATGTCCCTCTCTAGATGTGTAAAGCTGGTAGAGACATCCCCAAAAAGACTTGCAGCTGTAATTGCAGAGAAAGGAGGTTCTACAAAGTATTGACTCCGGGGGGCGCCATACAAATGTACTCCACACTTTTCACATATTTATTTGTAAAAAAAAAAAATTGAAAACCATTTATCATTTTCCTTCCACTTCACAATTATGTGCCACTTTGTGTTGGTCTATCACATAAAATCGCAATAAAATATATTTACGTTTTTGGTTGTAACATGACAAAATGTGGGAAATGTCAAGGGTATGAATACTTTTTCAAGGCACTGAAGTTAGTCTGGTTGAAAAAAGACACAAGTCCATCTAGTTCAACCAATAAAAGGGAAAGAAAAAAAAAAAAAAAGAAACGTGCTGATACTGCGGTAGCATGCGATCTAAAGCAGGCAAACGCAATGCATTTGCGGTCTGTGTTTGGGATGCCGTTAGGAAAATATTGACACCCGCAGCAGATTGCACACCCAATGCTTTTTGAACGTGGTGTGGGAAACACGCCTGGAACGCGGGCTTCCCGCACGAGCCCTGAAAATGGTCTAAAAGTTGCCATTTGTATGACCAGCTTTGGAATCCTGGCAAAAGAGCTTACAATCTAAAAAAAAAAAAATTCCCAATGAAGAATCCTCAGTACCACAGTGCACCCTCTGCCCAGCTCAACTATCAGGAGGAAACTAATCTTAGAAAGTATTATTTTACCGAAAGAGTAATTGATGCTTGGAGCAGACTTCCAGCAAAGGTAGTGAGTCAATCAACAGAAAGAGATCCAAAAAGGATAAAAAAAAATAAAAAAAGGGTCAGACTCGATGGACCACTCGGTCTTCTTCTGCCGTCGCTCTCCTATGTTTTCTTCTACAGCTTATTATAATTCAATAAAGTGGACGGAGCCCCGCGGGGGGGGGGGGGGGGGGGCAAGCATTAGAAGTGTAGCCGGCCCGCTCTTGTGCGTCCTTAGCCGGGCGGCTGTCATAGGCCACTGAGGTCCGCAGACAGCTGGCTTGTTAAGTCAGGCGCCAGCTAAGCGTGCAGCTCTAGCGAGGAGCGAGACCCCACAAAGCAGCGGGGGGGGGGGGGCGTTTGGAACGCGTAGCCGGCGCGCCTGTCACACCCAGACCTGGAGCTCGGGCTCACTGACAGCAGACGGGACTCAGGAACAAGAATACGGACACGAAATATACAGATTTACCTGGCGTGACGGTGGTGGTGGGGGGGGGGTGCCTCGCTGAGAATCACCGACTCATTCACACCCGGGAGGGTGAAGTCACAGGCTGTGAGCTCTGAGCACGCTATATTTAGTAGCCGGCCAGCATTGGCTGCTGATAGCGTGTCCCCAAATGGAATGTCAGAGGAGGGGAGGGGGGGGCCGGGACCCTGCAAATCTCATCAAGTGTGACACAGCAACACAAACTTGGCGACAGGTGAAAAATACGGCCCAAAGTTGTGTTCAAAAAAAAAAAAGGAAGGAAGAGATGCCAAAATATTATGTATACGTTATATCTATATAGATATCTATATATATATATCTATATAGATATCTATAGCTATATAGATATCTATATCTAGATATCTATATCTATATTTATATCTATAGAGATAGAGATATCTATATCGATAGAGATAGAGATATCGATAGAGATAGAGATAGAGATAGAGAGATATCGATAGAGATAGAGATATCTATAGAGATAGAGATAGAGATAGAGATATCTATAAAGATAGAGATAGAGAGATATCGATAGAGATATCGATAGAGATAGAGATATCTATAGAGATAGAGATAGAGATAGAGATATCTATAGAGATAGAGACATAGATAGTTAGATAGATAGATAGATAGATAGATAGATAGATAGATAGATAGATAGATAGATAGATAGATAGATAGATAGATAGATAGATAGATAGATAGATAGATAGATAGATATCTATAGATATACATATCTATATATAGATATAGATATCTATATATATATATGTGTACAACTCCATGAGCAGGGCCATTCTATTCCTTCTGTATTGAACTGTATTGTAATTGTACTGTTCCTCCTCTACATTGTAAAGCGCTGCGTAAACTGTTGGCGCTATAAGAATCCTGAATAATAATAACAATAATATATATATATATATATATATATATAAAAAGTTAGAATAAAATATTTACAAAAATTTAAAAATCCACGCTATCCAAAGCTAAAAAAAATGTTTTTTTAGCTACACAAAAAAAAGTATCTAAAATAACTTTTTTTTTTTTTTTTTTTAGGATAGTGTGGAAGGGGATTGGAACCCCCCCCCCCCCCCCCCCCATCAGGTTTTTATTGCCATCTCTGAGATTCCCCCTATTTGGTGACTGTTGTCATCCAATCGAAAAGTGATGTTGGATCAAAAATTTTAAAGCTGAAATCTTATCTGGTTATATTTTTCCTGAAAAAGCACCGCAACACGGGCGTTTTTTTCAACCCTTTCTTTGGGGTCAAAAGTGCCACGCTAGCAGCCGACAAAGCGACGCTAAAAGGACCGGTGCTTTACGGCTAACGCATGGGTGGGCCCCAGTGTGAAAAGGGGTCTTACTGTAGGTGCAGTGACATCATCACCGGGTCTCCATGCTTCTCTATGCAGTGCGGGCAGATCATGGCTGGTGGGAGGGGCCAGCCAGGTGCCATAAATAGCTTCCTGAAAAAAAAACAAAAAAAAAAAACGAATGTGACACAAACCACATAAAACGATCAATAGTATCCATATTAGCACTACAATAGGTAAAGCAGCATTAAACCCACAACCACAAATGTCATATATTGCAGCTTACCAATCATTAGATGTGGTGGCTGCATTAGTTGTTTTTTTTTGTCTCCTCTGTTATTACCTGGTGATCTGGCCAGTAACACACCTCCTTTGTTAGAGCGCCCCCACTCTGGATGAAGGAGCACAGGGGGGCACCTCTGGACAGTAGCATTGTCAGTCTGGGGGGAGGGGAGTATTAGATGGACTAGCAGATTTGAATATACTAAGCAACTGAAGCCAAACTCCAGGTCACACTTTATAAGCTCTTACAGCTGTTTTTCAGTTTTCATTTTGGGATAGAGGTTTTGCATAAATAAATGAAAGCTGATCATTGTAAGCACCCTTGCCAGTGTTGAATGGTTTGCCTCATCCCTGTAACTGATACATTCTGCTGGAGAGCTTGTTCTTTTGAAAAAAAAACAACAGGCTTGCTGGCTGGATCACCAGATGAAAATAGATCAAAGAAAGCGTAAAAAAAAAAGAAAACAAATGCAGCCATCTCATCTACTGTATGAATTGATAAGCTGCAATGTAAGAAATATTTGCTTTTTGGGTTTAATACTGCTCTATCCATACAACGTTATCAAACTGAAAAGCCATAAAGTGTAATGATTTAATCGATTATTTTTATGTATTTGTTTTATTTATAGTTTAAAATAATTAAAATCAGAAACATAATTTGACTGGGGAATGTTTTATTTAAACTAACCTCAATTGCTTTGTTGTATATAAAATAAAAATACGTACCAAACAGCAATAAAAAAAAAAAAGTCTCCCAGGGGTTCTTTCCACTTTCTCCCTTTAGTTAAAAAAAAATGTTGTTTTTTTTACATTTATTTTTAATGCATGAATTTGATTTTGAAATGTTATTGAAATAATAATAAAAATAAAAAATAAAAGACTTCATCTATTCAAAAGTAAAAAAAAAAGTATATAAAATATTATTGAAATAATAATTTTAAAAAAAGTATATAAAATATTTTATTTATGTTAAAAAAAAAATTGATGATAATGTGGCTGAAGGGTGATTTTTTTTGGGGGGATCCCCTCAAGGTTTAATTTTGGCCCAATTGCCGTCAGGCATTATACGGGGTTCTTCTCCCAGTCACATGGACACATATCAGACTGAAATAGAATCGGGAGTATTGTCAGACAGAAATAGAATCTTGTGTATCCCCTCCCCCACAAGCCTGGTGTCATGTCTCCCAGCCTGTCTGTACTATGGGGGGGGGGGGGGGGGGGGGGGGGCCTCTGTCACTGCAAATCTCTTGTCCCCTCCTGCAGTGTCTTCTATGCCCAAAACCTGTTTGCTGACACAATACCGTCATACAAATTGGTGATCGCAAAATTAATCATGACAACCAATCCGATTTTGGATAGAAGCACAGGAGACTTTATTTTTATTTTTTTTTTGTAATGACCAAAATTCCAACAATTAATTGTCAAGACTAGTAATGAATTTCTAAGAGCTGCGATCGATCGCTACACAGATGGAACAATTGGCTTCCTATGAGGTGAGGCACACGAGGATTGTGTAATGACGATTAGGAAAGCATTACACAATCATTATACTCATGGGGATCAATCGATCCCTACTCCGATCAATTAATTGCTAGCAATTTTATTAGCACGTAGGGGATGAGTTTAAGGCCTGATTCACACCTATGGCATTTTTTGTGCTTTTTGCATTTTGCAGATTTGCACCACAGAATGTGATCCATAGGAAACCTTGTGAGATGGAGTGCGGTGCAGATCTGCAAAATGCAAAAAGCACTAAAAATGCATCGATGTGAATCAGACCTGACTGAGGGGCCGTTCACACGTGTTTTATCACCTCTATTCACACTTGTGAACATGCACATGTTAAAGTGCATTGCCACAACATTCGACAACACATGACACAACATATGACAACATATGACAACATATGACACAACATATGACACAACATATGACACAACATATGACAACATATGACAACATATGACACAACATATGACAACATATGACACAACAAATGATAACATATGAAAACATATGACACAACATATGACACAACATATGACACAACATATGACACAACATATGACACAACAAATGATAACATATGAAAACATATGACACAACATATGACACAACATATGACACAACATATGACACAACATATGACACAACAAATGATAACATATGACAACATATGACACAACATATGACAACATATGACAACATATGACACAACATATGACAACATATGACACAACATATGACAACATATCACAACATATGACACAACATATGACACATAATATGTATCTATGTAACTAATAGCCATCCATCCAAAATCATCCATCCATCGAATATCGATCCATGCATGCATCCAATATCCATCCCTCTATCTATCCAGTATCCATCCATCATTCAATATTCATCCATTCATGAATCCATCCAATGTTACATAGTTACATACATGTCCATCCATCCATCCATCCAATATCTATCCATCCCACATCCATCAATCCATCCAACCAATATCAATCTATCCAACCATCCATCCATCCATCCATCCAATATCCATCCATCCATTAACCATCCATCCACCCAATATCTATCCATCCATCCAATATCCATCTATCCAATAACCATCCATCCAATATCAATCCATCCATCCATCCAATATCCATCTATCCAACCAATATCAATCCATCCAATATCCATCCATCCATCCAATGTCCTTCCATCCAACTAATAATAATCCATCCATTCAATATCCATCCATGCTTGCATCCATCCTATAACCATCCGTCCATCCATCCAATGTCTATCAATCCATCCATCTAACATCCATCCCTCCAACCAATATCCATCCATTCAATAACCTTCTATGAGGAGGTGAGTTGCCATCTAGATAAAGGAAGGCCCGTAGACGTGGTGTATCTGGATTTTGCAAAAGCATTTGACACAGTTCCCCATAAACGTTTACTGTACAAGATAAGGTGCGTTGGCATGGACCATAGGGTGAGTACATGGATTGAAAACTGGCTACAAGGGCGAGTTCAGAGGGTGGTGATAAATGGGGAGTACTCGGAATGGTCAGGGGTGGGTAGTGGGGTCCCCCAGGGTTCTGTGCTGGGACCAATCCTATTTAATTTGTTCATAAACGACCTGGAGGATGGGATAAACAGTTCAATCTCTGTATTTGCAGACGATACTAAGCTAAGCAGGGCAATAACTTCTCTGCAGGATGTGGAAACCTTGCAAAAAGATCTGAACAAATTAATGGGGGAGGGGCGACTACATGGCAAATGAGGTTCAATGTAGAAAAATCTAAAATAATGCATTTGGGTGGCAAAAATATGAATGCAATCTATAGACTGGGGGGAGAACCTCTGGGGGAATCTAGGATGGAAAAGAACCTGGGGGTCCTAGTAGATGATAGGCTCAGCAATGGCATGCAATGCCAAGCTGCTGCTAACAAAGCAAACAGAATATTTGGCATTAAAAGGGGGATCAACTCCAGAGATAAAACAATAATTCTCCCGCTCTACAAGACTCTGGTCCAGCCGCACCTTGAGTATGCTGTCCAGTTCTGGGCACCAGTCCTCAGGAAGGATGTGAAAGGGATCACCGCTCCAGGTGGAAATGTGGATAGAGAAATCCTCTCGGAACTGGAACACCAGGTGCCGGCTAAGCATACAGCAACATGAGGCAAAAAGGAAGTTCTGGACAGCCGCACTCCAGAATATAGCCTTTATTAGTAAAAAGTCCAACAGATACAAGCCACAGCAAAAAATGGGACAAACGGACTGACGCGTTTCACACTTAACAGTGCTTAGTCATAGCCAGACTAAGCACTGTTAAGTGTGAAATGCGTCAGTTCGTTTGTCCCATTTTTTGCTGTGGCTTGTATCTGTTGGACTTTTTACTAATAAAGGCTATATTCTGGAGTGCGGCTGACAGAACTTCCTTTTTGCCTCAGGAAGGATGTACTGGAAATGGAGCGAGTACAAAGAAGGGCAACAAAGCTAATAAAGGGTCTGGAGGATATTAGTTATGAGGAAAGGTTGTGAGCACTGAACTTATTCTCTCTGGAGAAGAGACGCTTGAGAGGGGATATGATTTCAATATACAAATACTGTACTGGTGACCCCACAATAGGGATAAAACTTTTCCGTGGAAGGGAGTTTAACAAGACTCGTGGCCACTCATTAAAGTTAGAAGAAAAGAGGTTTAACCTTAAACTACGTAGAGGGTTCTTTACTGTAAGAGCGGCAAGGATGTGGAATTCCCTTCCACAGGCGGTGGTCTCAGCGGGGAGCATTGATAGTTTGAAGAAACTATTAGATAAGCACCTGAACGACCGCAACATACAGGGATATACAATGTAATACTGACATATAATCACACACATAGGTTGGACTTGATGGACTTGTGTCTTTTTTCAACCTCACCTACTATGTAACTATGTAACTATATCAATCCACCCATCATCCATCCATCCCATAACCATCCATCCATCCAATGTCTATCAATCCATCCATCCAACGTCCATTCATCCAATATCCATCCATCCAGCAGCGTTTCCCAACCTTTTTAACACAGAGGAACCAATTCAAACCTTGAAATACCTTTATGGTCTCAGGGAACCCCTGATAGAAATGACTCTATAGGCCATAGGACATTAGTGTGATGGTCGGTGGGAAGAACGCTCCTTATATTTGGGGTCAGGAGGAACTTACCTGAGAGGAAGAAATTGCTCATTGCTCAAGGAACCCCTAACAACCTCTGGAGGAACCCTCGAGGAACCCCTAACAACCTCTGGAGGAACCCTCGAGGAACCCCTAACAACCTCTGGAGGAACCCTCGAGGAACCCCTAACAACCTCTGGAGGAACCCTCGAGGAACCCCTAACAACCTCTGGAGGAACCCTCGAGGAACCCCTAACAACCTCTGGAGGAACCCTCGAGGAACCCCTAGCAACCTCTGAGGGAAACCCTCGAGGAACCCCTAACAACCTCTGGAGGAACCCTCGAGGAACCCCTAGCAACCTCTGGAGGAACCCTCGAGGAACCCCTAACAACCTCTGGAGGAACCCTCGAGGAACCCCTAGCAACCTCTGGAGGAACCCTCGAGGAACCCCTAACAACCTCTGGAGGAACCCTCGAGGAACCCCTAGCAACCTCTGGAGGAACCCTCGAGGAACCCCTAACAACCTCTGGAGGAACCCTCGAGGAACCCCTAGCAACCTCTGGAGGAACCCTGGTTGAGAAAGACAGACAGATAATATCTTCAATTCTATATAAAAGCACACCAGTGTAATTATAACAGAGAAGATAATTGGTTGTTCTCATTAAACACTGTTGTTGGCGTTGAAGGAAGTCCAGAATGCTTTGCGGCGCTCGGTGGTGTCTTGGCCTTTGGATCCTTCTCATGGGTGTCAGGGAGGAATATTGGGGACTCTGAGCTTCTGCATATTTTCCAGCATTAGTGCATATTTCTGCATGTATTATACATAACATTAGCATATTTCATTCTTCCTGGAATATATTTCACCATAAGCTGAATAAGTTTACTTTTTCCCACAACAGAGAAGTTGTTTTTCATAAAACACAGTTTCAGCATTGCTAAATCCCCGGGGCAGAGCGTGGTCCAGTGATAGCGGGAGGAGGAGGAGGAGGAGGGGGTCCGACATGAGACTTCCCCGGGGCCAAGACAGGAACCAGTAAATGTTACAATGTCAGCGTGAGTAAATAAATGAAGAACATAATATTGTTTCTGTTTAAAGGTGATTACCTCGTGTGTGGGTCTGCAGGATGGGATTACCTGCTGGAGGACTCTTCTTCCTCTATCTAACTCTCCTCTCCTGAAATACTCTGCACTGCTGGAGAACTCTGCTTCTTTCTCTATAACTCTCCTCTCCTGAAATACTCGGCATTGCTGGAGGACTCTGCTTCTTTCTCTATAACTCTCCTCTCCTGAAATACTCTGCACTGCTGGAGGACTCTGCTTCTTTCTGTATAACTCTCCTCTCCTGAAATACTCTGCACTGCTGGAGGACTCTGCTCCTTCCTCTATCTAACTCTCCTCTCCTGAAATACTCTGCACTGCTGGAGGACTCTGCTCCTTCCTCTATCTAACTCTCCTCTCCTGAAATACTCTGCACTGCTGGAGGACTCTGCTCCTTCCTCTATCTAACTCTCCTCTTCTGAAATACTCTGCACTGTTGGAGGACTCTGCTCCTTCCTCTATCTAACTCTCCTCTCCTGAAATACTCTGCACTGCTGGAGGACTCTGCTCCTTCCTCTATCTAACTCTCCTCTCCTGAAATACTCTGCACTGCTGGAGGACTCTGCTCCTTCCTCTATCTAACTCTCCTCTCTTGAAATACTCTGCGCTGCTGGAGGACTCTGCTTCTTTCTCTATAACTCTCCTCTCCTGAAATACTCTGCATTGCTGGAGGACTGTGCTCCTCCCTCTATAACTCTCCTCTCCCGAAATACTCTGCACTGCTGTAGGACTCTGCTCCTTCCTCTATCTAACTCTCCTCTCCTGAAATACTCTGCTCTGCTGGAGGACTCTGCTCCTCCCTCCAACTCTCCTCTCCTGAAATACTCTGCACTGCTGGAGGACTCTGCTTCTTTCTCTATAACTCTCCTCTCCTGAAATACTCTGCACTGCTGGAGGACTCTGCTTCTTTCTCTTTAACTCTCCTCTCCTGAAATACTTTGCACTGCTGGAGGACTCTGCTCCTTTCTCTATCTAACTCTCCTCTCCTGAAATACTCTGCTCTGCTGGAGGACTCTGCCCCTTCCTCTATAACCCTCCTCTCCTGAAATACTCTGCACTGTTGGAGGACTCTTCTCCTTCCTCTATCTAACTCTCCTCTCCTGAAATACTGTGCACTGTTGGAGGACTCGGCTCCTTCCTCTATCTAACTCTCCTCTCCTGAAATACTCTGCACTGCTGGAGGACTCTGCTCCTTCCTCTATCTAACTCTCCTCTCTTGAAATACTCTGCGCTGCTGGAGGACTCTGCTTCTTTCTCTATAACTCTCCTCTCCTGAAATACTCTGCATTGCTGGAGGACTCTGCTCCTTCCTCTATAACTCTCCTCTCCCGAAATACTCTGCACTGCTGTAGGACTCTGCTCCTTCCTCTATCTAACTCTCCTCTCCTGAAATACTCTGCTCTGCTGGAGGACTCGGCTCCTTCCTCTATAACTCTCCTCTCCTGAAATACTCTGCTCTGCTGGAGGACTCGGCTCCTTCCTCTATCTAACTCTCCTCTCCTGAAATACTCTGCATTACTGGAGGACTCTTTTCCTTCCTCTATAACTCTCCTCTCCTGAAATACTCTGCACTGCTGGAGGACTCGGCTCCTTCCTCTATAACTCTCCTCTCCTGAAATACTCTGCTCTGCTGGAGGACTCGGCTCCTTCCTCTATCTAACTCTCCTCTCCTGAAATACTCTGCATTACTGGAGGACTCTTTTCCTTCCTCTATAACTCTCCTCTCCTGAAATACTCTGCACTGCTGGAGGACTCGGCTCCTTCCTCTATAACTCTCCTCTCCTGAAATACTGTGCTCTGCTGGAGGACTCTGCTCCTTCCTCTATAACTCTCCTCTCCTGAAATACTCTGCACTGCTGGAGGACTCTGCTCCTTCCTCTATAACTCTCCTCTCCTGAAATACTCTGCACTGCTGGAGGACTCGGCTCCTTCCTCTATAACTCTCCTCTCCTAAAAAATTGTGCACTGCTGGAGGACTCTGCTCCTTCCTCTATAACTCTCCTCTCCTGAAATACTCTGCTCTGCTGGAGGACTCTGCTCCTTCCTCTATAACTCTCCTCTCCTGAAATACTCTGCTCTGCTGGAGGACTCTGCTCCTTCCTCTATAACTCTCCTCTCCTGAAATACTCTGCTCTGCTGGAGGACTCTGCTCCTTCCTCTATCTAACTCTCCTCTCCTGAAATACTCTGCTCTGCTGGAGGACTCTGCTCCTTCCTCTATCTAACTCTCCTCTCCTGAAATACTCTCCACCAGTGTGGTGCGGTGGCAATAATTCACACAGTCAGGTGCAATAGAAAAGTTTATATTAATATGATGCCATCCCAATTCACAACAAACCCAGAGGGACGCCTGCCCAACCGGGTACACTCATGGTTTCAATCCATGTGAAGAGAACAGATATCAGCCGGGTTGATAGCCTCTGTTAAGAGAGCGGAATCTGGCCTGGTCATCTCTTGCCCAAGCGGGATAAGGTCCAAAGGAGTTGCGACTCTGTGCTTTCCCTCCTCGTCAGGAACCTTTCCCTACCGCTAGTACCGTCCCTAACAGGCGGGGTACCTTACCCTTTACTGCCGACTCGCATAAAGCATACCAAACCTGGGAGCCAGGTCCCTAAAATAGGCTCTGCCTGACCCAAGATGGCTACCAGAGTCACATGGGACTGCAACATCTAATTGGGTGCTTTGTCAGTGACCCAGGAAACCATAGAGGAACTGTATTCCTCTTGACTTGTTCTTCAGCTGCAGGGGAGCGCCACCTGCAGTGGATCAAGTAAACTTCACCTGCCTACATGCTGAAGTACTGTGTTCCTTCCTCTAGCTAACTCTCCTCTCCTGTAATACTCTGCACTGCCGTAGGACTCTGCTGTTACTTGAATACACAGTATATCCATACCTCCCAACATTGTGAGATGGGAATGAGGGACACCTACTAACAAATGTATGTAGACATAGAACACGCCCCCTGCCACACCCCCTTAAAGGAGAATTAACCAAAAAAAAAAGTTAAATCCACAAGGACTTTTTTTACCACTTCTATTTCTTTATATTGTTTTTTTAAATGTACAAATGCAGCAATTTAGAAATCGGATGAAAGGTTTGGCACTTGGAAACACTTTTTGAAAGATAAAAAGTGCATTTTATACACAACTATATAGATCAGACCAAAATGAGGGACAAATGAGGGGGAAAGAGGGACATTGTTTCAAATCCGGGACAGTCCCTCGAAATCCGGGACAGTTGGGAGCTATGATATATCCAATGTAAATTTGCTGTTTCTATCACACCGGTCACTAATGGCTGTGTGATGGATGTCTTCCAGAGTCTCATATTTGTGGAATTTGGGTGACACCTAGTGGACATAGCTATAATGACAATTAACAGCACTGTGTGTGTTTGGAGGCCGTCTGAGCATATAAAGGAAACCCACAACATAGAAAGGATGTACAAATTCTGCGCAAATATTGTTCCTACAAAGCGTTACTGCTAGGAGGAAAGGCGTCTAGGAGAAAGGACCAAATGTCCAGTGTGCATGAGGCCTTAGCCACTTAAGGACCGGAAGGTTTTACCCCCTTCATGACCAGGCCATTTTTTGCGATACGGCACTGCGTTACTTTAGCCGATAATTGTGCGGGCGCACGACGCTGTACCCAAATAAAATTGGCGTCCTTTTTTTCCCCACAAATAGAGCTTTCTTTACAATTTGATCACCTCTGCAGTTTTTATTTTTTGCGCTATAAACAAAAAAAGACTATTTTGAAAAAAAAAAAAAAAAAACATTTTTTACTTTCTGCTATAATACTTATCCAAAAAAATATATTAAAAAACCGAATTTATTCATCAGTTTAGGCTAATATGTATTCTGCTACATATTTTTTGGTAAAAAAAAATAGCGCAATAAGCGTATATTGATTGGTTTGAGCAAAAGTTATAGCGTCTACAAAATAGGGGATAGATTTATGGAATTTTTATTATTATTTTTATTTATTTTTTTTTGCTAGTAATGGCGGTGATCAGCGATTTTTAGCAGGACTGCGACATTGCTACGGACAGATTCGGACACTTTTGACACTTCAGTCCCCGGAAGATTTGGCTGTTGAATGACCGGGTCATTTTTTGCGATTCGGCACTTCGACGCTTTAACTGACAATTGTGCGGTCGTGCGACGCTGTACCCAAATAAAATTGATGTCCTTTTTTTTCCCACAAACAGAGCTTTCTTTTGGTGGTATTTGATCACCTCTGCGGTTTTTATTTTTTGCGCTACAAACAAAAAAAGAGCGACAATTTTGAAAAAAACACCATATTTTGTACTTTTTGCTATAATAAATAGCCCCAATTTTTTTTTTGAAAAAAAGCTAATTTTTTTCTCAGTTTAGGCCGATATGTATTCTTCTACATATTTTTGGTAAAAAATCACAATAAGCGTATATTGATTGGCTGCACAAAAGTTATAGAGTCTACAAAATAGGGGATATATTTATGGCATTTTTATTTATTTATTTTTACTAGTAATGGTGGCGCTCTGTGATTTTTTTCGAGACTGCGACATTATGGTGGACACATCAGACACTCTTGACAAATTTTTGTGTCGACTGACAATTATACAGTGATCAGTACTATAAAAATGCACTAATTACTGTATAAATGTCACTGGCAGGGAAGGGGTTAACACTAGGGGGCGATCAAGGGGTTAACTGTGTTCCCTATGTGTGTGTTCTAACTGTGGGGGGTGGGACTGACTAGAGGAAATGACAGATCGTGGTTCCCAGCTCACAGGGACTCACGATCTCTCTCTCCTCTCTTCACAGAACTGGGATGTGTGTGTTTTCTGCCTCTCGTGCCCGCGATCGCTCGTGGCGGGCAGTCATTGTGACATTGTGTCATGCCACGAGCATCGTCACCCCCGCTGTGCAGCGGACACGCGCGTACCTGCTATTCTGCTTAAAGGGACCGATGTATAGCTACGACGGTAAGCGGGATCGTGCCGACCTGCCGGCGGCTGGTCAGCAAGCGGTTAAAGTGATCAGAGCTAAAAAATATCCACTGATCACTGTATAAATGACACTGGCGGGGAAAGGGGTTAACACTAGGGGGGCGATCAAGGGGTTAAATGTGTCCTAGGGAGGTTTTTCTAACTGTGGGGGGACGGACTGACTGGAGGAGGAGAGAGATCGCTGTTCCTGATCACTAGGAACAGCAGATCTCACTGTACTCTCCTATCAGAATGGGGATCTGTTTTGATTACATTGACAGATCCCCGTTCTGAGTCTCTGAGGAGCAATCGCGGGTGGCCGGCTGACATCGCGGCCGCCAGAACCGCGAATTGGCTCCCCCCGCTGTGCGCGCGGCCACAGCATCTCATGCACAAAACAATGTACAGGTACGTCATTTCACGCAATAGGGCCGCCCTGCCGCAGTATATATGCCTGTCCTGGGTGCCTGCGATGTCGGTCGCCCGAGGCCGACCTGTCCCTCGGCTCTCGGGTCCTGGCACCGCCATCCTAGGTAAGGGAAACAGGCAGTTGAGCCTTGCGGCTTCACTGCCAGTTTGCTACTGCGCACACGCGAGCGGCGCGGCGCTCTGTGAATGGCCCCGTGGTTTTCTGGGAACACACACAGTTCCCAGAAGGCAACGGGGCCGCTCACCGAGGAGCAGGACACACCGCGGAATAGGAAGAGGCAGATTAGGAAGACTGCCTAGCAACAAGGGTTCAGGTAAGTTTAAAAAAAAATTTTTTTTCAAATGTTTTTTTTTATTTATTTTTTTTAGGATTTTTCATGCTATTTTTTATCTTAGGGTGGCCCTCCACTTTAAGTGGTTTAAGTGCATTTCTCAAAGCATTTCAATGTTCAACATCAAGATTCTCATTATATTCAATGGTGCCCATTAGGGATCCCAGTTGGAACACTGTGCATTATCCAACAGTCACTCAGTTAGATGAAGCAATAGCCCACTACAGGCAGGAACCCGAGGCCCCTTTGGTTGTGTAGCAAAGTTCAGTGTCCAGCTTGTATTACTCCTGTGGCTACTAGTACTGATCCCAGGACCACCTCTTCAGGCACTGCCAACCCACCTGGCTGCAGCTGCCCCTTTCACTAGCCCTCCAGGCTAACTTCTCCTCACAGTCCTCCAGACTGAAACTCACCAGCCCACCTGGCTAACTTCTCACGAGATCTCCCAGACGTGTTGACCTGCTTCCGCTATCCTCTCTCTTTGCTCCCGTGACTCCAGGAAGGGTTTCTTCCGTGTGTTTTGGCGGATCCTTCCAGCACCTGAGCTCCATAACCGAGGTAACCCCCCCCCCCCCCCAGACTAGAGCCCAGCAAAGGCCTCCGACAGCCTCCTCAGCACTTCATCTCCAACATCTTCCCAACTGCTCCTGCTGGCATGGCTCATGCCTATTTATGAGGTAAGCTCTGCCCCCTGCCAGCCCAATGCTGGGAATTGGCTGAGGCCTCATAAATATGCATAGCAGCCCCTCCTTATTCCAGAGAGAGCTGCCAGATGAGTCACCCAGCCCCCCGAGTCACTAAACCCTGACCCAGAATCAGCAGCTCTGGTTTGGCCCTGAGCCAGAAATAAATTTTCCTACTCTAACAACAAAACCTATTTACATTTAGCACACTAGAAGGTGCTACAGTCATAACTGGGCTTAACCACAAAGAAATCTGTCAATGAGCTGCTAATGAGGGATTCCCGTGTGGCCATATTAGGTCAATAATGATATGAGTATCCCCACCCTTTTGTATACGTACAGGTGCGGGTTGGGGAATCCCTTGTTGATGGCTCATTGGCTGGCACTGACAGCTTCCCTTCGGGTTCGGACTAAACCCAAACTCCTCCCTAATGCCTGATCACACCTCATGTGGCTTGAAACTCAAACTACTTGGGGAAGAGTTGCATCTTTTTGGCCCCTATAGACTTCAATGGGAGTGCTTGAAAAAATGTGCATAACACATGTTTTTTTGGGGAAATTCTTGCCATTGCTTCTCCTAGTCACTAGCTTTCCATTGGCTGAAACAAAAATGCTCAAGCCTAAAATTGCCCAAAAAAAGTGCTCAAAAGTGGCCTGAAAATGCGCACATATGGGGGACTGAGGAACTAGGTGTGAATAAGCCCTACCTGCCATTCTACTTTGCTGTTCCAGTTCAGTGACTCACTACCCTATGGGGCCAGGATGAAAGCCGTTGAGCCTGCGCAAGTCAGCAATTGTAGCTCCTTTATTTCTATCCTTATGGGATCACTTCAAGACCTTGTCCACAAGGGCGACGGTAAGAGCATGCGGTTGAGCCGGAGTTTTACTGCCTCCTGACCTCCCACCTAAAAAAACTGCATGCAGTTGCTTGGGGGTCTTATGCCCCGTACACACGGTCGGATTTTCCGATGGAGAATGTCCGATCGGAGCATGTTGTCGGAAATTCCGACCGTGTGTGGGCTCCATCGGACATTTTCCATCGGATTTTCCGACACACAAAGTTTGAGAGCAGGCTATAAAATTTTCTTTTTTTTTTTTTTTAATTCTTTATTTATAAATTTTTTAAATACAAAACAGGAATAAATCAAGGTAATTCAATATCATTAAATACCAAGTAATAATATAAAAGGATATACAAAATCCCCCAACAAATTTATTTCCCCCCCCCCCTCCTATCCCTCCCCCCCCTCCCATCCTGCAGGTGGCTACAGCAGAGCTTAACCCGGTTCCATTTATCCTTTCTGATTTTTTACGTACCCAAATCCGGAGATTTAACTAGTGATCTCCGTTAGGTAAGACCAAGATCTCTTGAATTTCCTCCCCCCTGCCCATTTGTCTCTACCCTCTGTACCTTCCTCTGTCTCCTCACCTGGGTATTCCTTATATTCAATGTTATATATATCATTGATTCGGAAGAGCCAATCCCGTAAACTTGGACATTCCGGCTGCAACCATGACCTTGCTATCTGTGTCTTTGCTACATCTAATAGTATTGGAACAAGTGAAAATTGGTACTGCTTGAGCGGTTTCTTAGTCCCATGAAATAAACAAATCCACGGATCCTCTACTAAAGATTCCTTAGTTATTTTATAAATCAAAAATATAATTTTCTTCCAATAAGCTTTAATAACCGGGCACTCCCACCATATATGTGACATTGTTCCCAGGTATGAACACCCCCTCCAGCATCTATCTGAAGTGTCTGGGTATAGTTTACTAAGTCTGTCTGGCGTGGCATACCATCATACTAAACATTTAAAGTTGATCTCGGACCGCTTAATATCGGCCGAAGCAACATGTACCATTTTCAAAATCCTCTCTACTGTGAATAAACTACAATGTGACCCCAACTCCCTGGATATAAAATTTTCTGACAACAAAATCCGTTGTCGGAAATTCCGATCGTGTGTACACAAATCCGATGCACAAAGTGCCACGCATGCTCAGAATAAATAAAGAGATGAAAGCTATTGGCCACTGCCCCGTTTATAGTCCCGACGTACGTGTTTTACGTCACCGCGTTCAGAATGATCGGATTTTCCGACAACTTTATGTGACCGTGTGTATGCAAGACAAGTTTGAGCCAACATCCGTCGGAAAAAATCCTAGGATTTTGTTGTCGGAATGTCCGAACAAAGTCCGACCGTGTGTACGGGGCATTACACGTGCCAAAATTGTCAGGCAGTAGACGTGCGCGGTTTGTTACGTTCCGAATAAAAAATTGGTGAATTTCCGTTATTCGGAAATTCGGATCTCTCCGAATTTCCGAATTGGAATAGTACCGGAATTCGAATAATTTTCTAATTCGAATAGTTTTCCAATTTCCAAAGAGAATAAATAGAATAGAATATAAAGGAGTAGAATAGAACAAAAAATGTATTCTATGCCTTTATTTTCTATTCTATTTTGTTCCTAATTCCCAAAACTAATTTAACAAAACAAATTTATGGAAATAACGAATCGAAACGAAACTAAACAAATTTTTTCGTTCTGCACATGTCTGGCAGACCCATTGAAGTGAATGGGGCTGCATCACATTTGCCAGTTGCGGTGAGATATTTAACTTCTTCGTGCAAATCGCCATAGCTGTACGTCGGGTACTTTGACGCTAAATACCGTTGTTATGGCAGCAGATAGCTGCCATCACCTCGGTATTTTCAGAAGCGGCGTGCGTTTCTCTTTAGGATAAAAGGGGTCTCTGCGGCAGATTTGCCGCAAGATCACTTTTATCGGAGACGAGAGTGGGGTCCCCCCTCCCGCTGCGCTCCGGTCGTCTCCGCCGCTTACCGGAGCCGTCGGTAGCGTCGGAGCCGATTGGTTCCTCTCCCCTCACTGCCTGGATGACGAGTGAGGGAAAAATGGCCCCCCCGCTCGGCTCCATAGAATTGGAGGGCGGAAGCAATGTCAATCATCACTTCTGCCCAATGCTCTTAAAGGGGAAATTTTATTTATTAAATTTTTTTTAAATGACATTTAATTTTTTTTTTTTTAATTCCATTTTAGTGTAGATTTGAGATCTGAGGTTTTTCTAACCCCAGATCTCACATTAAAGAGGTCCTGTCATGCTTTTTTCTATTATTATGTTTACATTCCTTGTAATAGGAGTAAAAATGACCCTTTTTTTTTAAAGGACAGTGTAAAAATAAAATATAAAAGGTAAAATAAATAAGAATTTTTTTTTTTCTTAAATGCACTGTCCCGCCGAGCTCGCGCTCAGAAACAAAGTCGCGCCCGCATATGAAAATGGTGTTTAAACCACACATGTGAGGTATCGCCGCAAACGGTAGAGCGAGAGCAATAATTCTATCACTAGACCTCTTCTGTAACTTAAAATTGGTAACCTGTAGGCATGTTTAAACGTTGCCAATGCAGATTTTTAAGTGCCAAAGTTTGTCGCCATTCCACGAGCGGGCGCAATTTTGAAGCGTGACGTAGCAATTTACTCGGCGTAACATTATCTTTCACAATATAGAAAAAAATGTGGCTAACTTTACTGGTGTCTTACTTTTTAACTCAAAAAGTGTCTTTTTTCCAAAAAAAAAATTGCGCTTGTAAGACCTCTACGCAAATACGGTGTGACATAAAGTATTGCAATGACCGCCATTTTGACTTGTAAACAACAAGTGTCAAAAAAAGAGGCTCGGTCCTTAAAGCGGAGTTCCACCTAAAAATGGAACTTCCGCTGATCGGATTCCTGCCCTCCTACAGTGTCACATTTGGCACCTTTTAGGGGGGGAGCATATGCCTGTATAATCCAGGTATTTGCTCCCACTTACAGGCATAGATCGCTGCAGTATCCACAGTGATTTACACCATGTCTGGCCCCTCCTCCGTCCCCCGTCCCCCCGCTGTCTTCTGGGAGACACACAGGTCCCAGAAGACAGCAGGGACCAGTGAGATCGCGCAGAGTGACTCGCGCATGCGCAGTAGGGAACCAGGCTGTCACTTCACTTCCTGGTTTCCTTACTGAAGATGCCGGCACCTCCATCCGGGAGCCGAGAAACAGAACGGCTTCGGGTGGGGACATCGCGGGCACCTTGGGCAGGTAAGTGTTCATATATTAAAAGTCAGCAGCTGCAGTATTTGTAGCTGCTGACTTTAATTTATTTATTTTTTTTCCGGCAGAACTCCGCTTTAAGAGGTTAAATAGAAAATCCCCAATTGGCTGTCAAAAAATTAGGTAAACATTCACAGAGTGGCCGCATTGCCTCCGGAATGCCTGGCAGCTGCTGCTCTACCGCCCTCTGAAAGGTGATCTGCCTCAGATGGCTTTTTTAGAGTGGCGGTAGAGACCCCTGCTGGTGTGAATGACCCACTAAGAATTTTCCATGGCAGCAGAGAAATGTAATAAGAATGGATCTGTGCACAGGTATGAACGCCGCCATAGACTGCAGGTTTTAAAGGATGCAAAGGGACAATTGTTTGCGCTCTCCATTGTCCCAGGTCCGCCATGCGGTGTCACAACAATAGCGCAGGCAGGGAAGGGATGTCTACCGGCGGCGTCAGCTGCCACAACGCGTCCAGAGAGAGATTCTGCTTTGCTCTAAGTACACATTGGCCACAAAGATAGTGATCAGGGAAAATAACTCTCATTTCGCTGTAGTCGCTGGGGTGTTTATTGATTTTCTGACGGTCAGGCAATTTGCGCTCCCAACAAAATATGTCTTCTGCGGCGCATTTAATGCCTCCGCCATTAACGCCCTGAGTGCCGGGATCCATGATCGTGCCGCTCAGGAACATGTGACGGACACTCTGCTACTGGAGGGGAATCTATAATGATTGGCTAAAGCTTTTCACATAAATATATGAAGGGACCAGCTGGATTTAAAGTGTATGTGAACCCCAACACTGAACTTCTCCACTGTGCTCCATTTTGGAGACGGTCATCTAGTGCCCAAGATAGAGATGCCAAACTGTTCACCCCCCTTCCTCCCAAGATGTATGAGGAATATATGTCAACAAAAATCACCCCCCCCCCCCCAAAAAAAATCAAGCATTAATCTGCACACTAACACCCTAAGCATATAATCCCTTTGCAAGCTCTCCAAGCAAAAGTTCCCCCTGCTCCCAATTCAACCCCACCTCCACTGAAATCCCCCCTCCCAACACAAACGTTCCCCCCCCCCCCCCCCACCTCACTCCAAGCTCAAATCATCTCCCTCCCCAAATGACCCCTCCTAGCACAACACCCCCCCCCCCCAAAAAAAAAAGAAAGAATAAATAACCCAAGAATCCTCCACCCATTAAATGCCACCTCCGAACTCAACCCCCCCCCCCCCTAATCATCCCTACCGGCACAAATCCCCCCTTCCTAATACAACTCTACCCCCCAAAAAAATTATATTCCTAGCGCAAATCACCCACCTGCAAAAATCATCTCCCCCCTCCTCAAACCCCCCTCCCTACTAGCACATATACCCCTAGTACATATCCCCCCCCCCCCAATAAAAAAAAAAGCAAGCTTTATACCGTGTACACACGGCCGGACTTTTCGACCAAACTTGTCCAATGGAACGAATCCGTCGGACAATTCGACCGTGTGTGGGTTGCAGCGGACCTTTTCAGTTGAAAATCAGACAGACTTTAGATTTGGTACATGTTTCAAATCTTACCGACGGATTTGAGTCTGGATGAAAAATCCATTCGCCTGTATGCTAGTCAGACCATCGAAAACCGACGCTAGGGCAGCTATTGGCTACTGGCTATGAACTTCATTATTTTAGTCTGGTCGTACGTCATCACGGTCGAATCCGTCGGACTTTGGTGTGATTGTGTGTAGACAAGTCCGATTCAACGGAAGTCCGTCGAAAGTCCGTCGAAAAGTCAGATGTGATTCAGTCCGTTGAAAGTCCGGTCGTGTGTACACGGCATAAATCTGCACACTAACCTCCTAAACACATATTCCCAATGCAAGCTCTCCAAACAATAGTTCGCCCTCCTCCCAATGCAAAAACCAGCCCCCACCGAAATAACCCTCCCAGCACAAATGTTTGGCCCCCCCATCTCCTTCCCAGCTCAAATCCTCACGCTCCCCAAACCCCCCTACCCCCACCCTGCCCCTGGAAGAAAAAAAATCACTCATCCTAGCACAAATCCTCTACCCCTCAAATTTGCCCTCCAAGCTCAAACCCCCCCCCCCCCAAGCCCCCCTTACTAATACCCCCCCATCAAAAAAATCTCCCCCAAATCACCTTTCCTAGCACCCCCCAATCACCCCCTAAAAAAAAAAACCTCTCCTCAACCCCTCTTCCTGGCACATATCCCCCCAAAGTACGTATCCCCCACCACCTACATTAATGCCGCGTACACACGGTCGGACTTTTCGTCTACAAAAGTCCGACGGACACCGACGGACTAAAGCTGGCTGACAATCCGATCGTGTGTGGGCTTCCCCGGACTTTCAGCGGACTTTTGCAGCCTCAAATCTGACGGACTTTAGATTTGAAACATGCTTCAAATCTTTACGTCGTAACTACGCCGGACCAAATCCGCTCGTCTGTATGCTAGTCCGACGGACAAAAACCCACGCTAGGGCAGCTATTGGCTACTGGCTATGAACTTCCTTATTTTAGTCCGGTGTACATCATCACGTACGAATCCGTCGGACTTTTGTGTGATCGTATGTAGGCAAGTCCATTCGTAAGAAAGTCCGCCGCAAGTCCGCCAAAAGTCTGCCAAAAGTCTGTCGAAAGTCTGTCGGACAGGCTGTCGGACTTTTGTAGCCGAAAAGTCCGACCGTGTGTACGCGGCATTATTCTATTTTCTTTCCCTCCTTCTAGCACACTTATCCCCAGCACAAATGTTTCTTACTCTGCCCTGCCATGCATGTCCCCAATACAATTTCCTCCTCCCTCAAACACACCAACCTCAGATGCAGCCTGGAAGATGTCATGTCCTTTTTCCTAGGCTCCTCCTCATGTTGGCAGGTCAGGGTTGTGGAGGAGCCTATGGCAAGCTGATTTAACAGTTTTGCAGGTGGCTGGTGGCTGCCAAGGAGAGAAGTTGCCGCTGCAGGAGTATCGGATTGCAGCTTGAGGACACCACAGACTGTAGCAGCAGCGACAGCAACAAGACTGAATCTATAAACCATAAAAGCTAAACCGCACTAATGGTGGCTATGCTAGTTTTTAAGACCATCTGGTAAGCACTGTTAGTGTTTAAGATAACAAGAATGTGTGTAGGGAAACTGAGGGGGATTGGTGGGCAGGTTGCATGACAGAGGTAGTCCTTAAGATGTTTCTTCTGCTCGCTATCGTTGGGTCCTTTAAGAGGCGTTGATGCACTTAACAACAGTCCTGATGAACATGCATGCAGTTTATGTATACTATTGAGATGGTATAGTTTTTGCACAGACGCAGAATAGATGTAGTTCAGTAGAACAGTGGTATAGAGTTGATAGGGTATAGGTCTGGAAGAGGTGCTGTGCAAGGCTGGTGTAGATGCAGTATGTGAGGGATGCAGCTGGTGTTCAGCTCTTAGTAATGCCAGCAGCGCCAATAATGGGCAGATAGCTCTCTCACCAGTTCCCAGGATACAGCAGCAGATGTCCATGGCAGAAGGGGGTCCCCTCGATCTCTCTCTCTAACTATTCCCACCTCCCCAACACTTACCTCTCTCAATTCTCTCTTTCTCCAGCACTGACCCATCTGCATCTCTTCTCCCCTCTCTTCCTGACCTCACAGGATAATCTGGGAGGAGTGGGAGCCATTGGCTCCTGCTGCTGTCAGTCAAATCCTGTGAGGAGGGAGTGGGGTCGAACCACACTGTCTGTCTATGGATGCACACAGCCCGGTTAGGGAGCTCGCCCACATGCTCCCACAGGAAGAAGGGGTAGGCAACGCCGGTGGGGGGCAAAAGAAGAGGTAAGGTGCTGGCTCTGTGCAATATCATTCCACATAGCAGGTAAGTATAACATATTTTTTATTTTAATTTAAAAAAGAATTGCCTTTAGAACCACTTTAACCTGTCCTCCTGAAACTGCCCCAAGCAGTGATCCATTTGGTATCTGCCTACCTGAGTCAATTTAGGCACAGTCAAATTTACTAAGCCTTTATTAAACCGAAGTGTGTTTGACCCCCAAATCGTGTTGGCGTTTCATTGCTAGAAATCAATTTTGTCATTAAAGACCTTAGACCAGTGGTCACCAAACTGTGGCCTGGGGGCCAAATGCAGCTGTTTGCTTGCCTTTATCTTGCCCTTGGGGCACTATTCCTCTCACTGACACCAAGAATGAAGCACAATTCCATCTGCTGACACCAACAACAGGGCATTGTTATTCTCACTGATACCAATAATGGGGCACTGTTTCTCCTGCTGACACCAACAATGGGGCACTATTCCTCCCACTGACACCAATGATGGGATACTATTCCTTCCCCTTATACCAAAGATGGGGCCTTGTTTATTCCCACTGATGTCAGGACATTTTTCTACTTCTGCAGGCTACACTCTGGCCCTCCTAAAGTCTGAAGGACCGTAAACATGGCCCTTTGTTTTGAAACTTTGGAGATCCCTGCCTTAGACTTTTGGACATTTGTTTAGTGCTGTCATAGGATTGATTGTATGTGGATTCTCAACTCTGGGTCCTTTCCCTGTTCCTGCGGGAGTCCCTGTTTTGTGTAGGGTTGCCAAACTGGAGCCAGTGTATCCAGTGACAATTTCAATGGCCCATAACATCTAAATCTAGTGCCCTGTTTGTTATAGTGTTTAGACTAATTCTGCTCTTGACCAATACTCCATTCTTGCTCTTCATACTCTGCCCTTTGTCTTTTCTTGACCAGTACTCTATTATCATCCTTCATACTCTGCCCATAGTCTTCTCTTGGCCACTACTCCATTCTCACTCTTCACACTCTGTCCTTTGTCTTCTCTGGACCACTACTACATTATCGCTCTTCATACTCTGCCCATAGTCTTCCCTTGGCCAGTACTCCATTCTCACTCTTCACACTCTGTCCTTTGTCTTCTCTGGACCACTACTACATTATCGCTCTTCATACTCTGCCCATGGTCTTCTCTTGGCCAGTACTCCATTCTCGCTCTTCATACTCTACCCATAGTCTTCTCTTGACCACTACTCCATTCATGCTCTTCATACTCTGCCCTTTGTCTTTTCTTGACCACTACTTCTCTATTCTCGCTCTTCATACTCTGTCTTTAGTCTTCTCTTGACCACTACTCCGTCCTCGCTCTTCATACTCTGTCCTCAGTCATCTCTTGACCACTACTCCATCCTCGCTCTTCATACCCTGTCCTCAGTCTTCTCTTGACCACTACTCCATTCTCCCTCTTCATACTCTGCCCATAGTCTTCTCTTGACCACTACTTCATTCTCACTCTTCATACCCTGTCCTCAGTCATCTCTTGACCACTATTTCCTCGCTCTTCATGCTCTGTCAATCATATGTGGTGTGCAGGCTCCATCTAGCGTTCCTTTTTGGTATTGCTGCAGTTCTGTTTATTGTTTTATTGTATGTGTAATTAAGGAAGTTGTCAGCAATCAGAGAATTCTGGGTAGAATCTTAACAGGAAGTGAACCAGCCACCATTCTTTTCAACACATTGCAGGAAGGAAGACATGTCTTTCTCAATCTATCGTCATCACCCCTTAGAGAACTTAAAAAGTAAGTTTTTATTATCTCATCTTGTACTGTATATCGTTGTTTATGCAATGTATGCTGTATTTTATGCAATATTATACTTATTGAGGTCTATTTCTGTTATTTTGCAGTTTTTACCTGGCTTGTTCTAACAAAACTGAGATCAAAGAAATATGGTATCTGAAGTTATTGGGATAAGAAAGTTTAGCTATCTGTCGGAGAGACAGAACATACCCTGTCCTCAGTCTTCTCTTGACCGCTACTTCATTCTCACTCTTCATACTCTGCCCATAGTCTTCTCTTGACCACTACTTCATTCTCACTCCTCATACCCTGTTCTTAGTCGTCTCTAGACCACTATTCCTCACTCTTCATGCTCTGTATGACCCATATATAACCCATAGTTTTCTCTTGACCACTACTCTAGACTCTCCTCTTTAGGTATCTCCTCTGACATCTTGGTTGACTTTCAGGGTTTCTCATTTCCACCCTACTCCCTCTCCTTGTTTCCCTCTGTGTTGATGCACCGCAAGGCTTTGTTCACAGAACCTTTTTAAAATATTGATTTCAACATATTTCCCAGAGATGTCACCAAAAGATAAAATTTTGTGGTGGACATTTTCAGCATTCACTCAATGAGGAGCCAAGAGGCACGGCAATTTAATGGAAGGCAAAATCGTTTTTCACCAGTTTTCAGAAAATTCAGCACCTATCCCAAAATCCCAGTTGGGTTTCTGGGAGTCATAAAAAGCTTTCAGGTGGTTTAACTCTACAGCCTTTACCAAAGACAGAGATGTCAGTTGTGGGTGTAGTGAGCCTTGAAATCCTTACTAATGTAGACATGTATATAATATAAAAATGTCTGTTGTCCTCAGTCATTGATCTCACCGCTGATGTCATCCAAGCTCTTCTGTGGAAACACAAATACACAGGAAGCAATGAGGACCCAGAATGCATGCTGACTACTTGCTAACTTCCATTCACTCTTTAAACTCAACGTCAAAATTTCCACCTCAACCAATCAGAGAATGCCTTGTATTCAAGGATGTATACAAGACTTCTCCTGAGTGGAGGAGAAAAACTCAGCCTGACTCTTCTTGATTCTGGCAGCAGCACAGCGTCGCTTACTGTATGTAGCTAATGCTACCACAATATGTTACAGCACACATAGCAGCTGTATTATTATGTAATCAAAATCGTTTGTTTGGGCCACCTTGGCCCAAAAAAACATTTAAGGTGACATGAAACCTGGAATTCTAATATAACTGATAAATAAAAACTATTCATTGCATTACTTATAATAGCCACTAGGTGGCGGTATGGTAGAGAAGATCTGGACATTGAGCAATACTCCTGTCTACCTTTGATTAAACAAAGAGAAAATGTCACTTCCTGCAGTTGCAGGAAACTCCTATCCTAAGTATCTTCTATTTACCTGGGATCACACATTGTCCACTTTATTGCGTACATAGAAGAAGAGTGAGTCATGTTTACCTGCAAATGCATGAAAGACAGAGAACAATAAATACATTACTGGTAGCGATACCAATATGATGGCTGATTAAAGCACTTCTCTGCTCTCATGAAAACCTAAAGCCTCGTACACACGATTTACCGACGGTAATTGTGTGATGACAGGCTGTTGACGGAAAATCTGACTGTTTGTACGCTCCATCAGAGTTTCAATTTATATGCAATCAGGTAGGCCCTTGCACTACATGGTTTTGGTAAATCTGAAGGCTAAAATCTGCAGAAAATCTAATAGTGTGTATGGGGTTTACCAGGTTTTCTTCTAAGATTGCCCTGTATTTGGCTCCATCCATCTTCCTATCAACTCTGACCAACTTGCCTGTCCCTGCTTAAGAAAAGCATCCCCACAACATGATGCTGCCACCACCATGTTTCACGGTGGGGATGGTGTGTTCAGGGTGATGTATATTAAGTGTTTTGCTATTAGGCCAAAAAGTTAAATTTTGGTTTTATTTGACCAGAGCACCTTCTTCCACATGTTTGCTGCGTCCCCCACATGGCTTCTCGCAAACAGGATTTCCTATGGCTTTCTTTCAACAATGGCTTTCTTCTTGCCACTCTTCTATAAAGGTCAGATTTGTGTAGAGCACGACTAATAGTTGTCCTGTGGACAGATTCTCCCACCTGAGCTGAATCTGACTTCTGAAGGCAATTGGTTCCACTAGTAAGACCACCACCAGAGTAAAGGGGGCTAAATAAAAACGCCACATTTTTCAAATATTTATTTGAAAAAATTTGGAAAACCATTCATCATTTTCCTTCCACTTCACAATCATGTGCCACTTTGTGTTGGTCTATCACATAACATCCCAATAAAATACATTTACATTTTTGGATATAACATGACAAAATGTGGAAAATTTCAAGGGGTGTGAATACTTTTTCAAGGTACTATAAATGACAGAACGCAAGCATTAATAAACAAGTAAAGAATCTGTTAAATTGCAGTACCGTGAATTCTAGGCTATGATATGTCGGTTAACCTAGATCACAATAATACTAAACCAAGTTAACCTGATGAACACAGCATCAATAAAGAACAGCATAAATAGTGAAAAGTGTAAATGGCAATGAAAAGTCTCACAGTAACTCTCTGCAACAACTGAAGTAACATGTTCCAGTGTGCACTTTGTTTATATACCCCTGGACATAGATATATGTAGGCTTTCCTTAGAGGGAGTACCCTTGCGCAGTGCTTGTATAGTACTTAGTACCTAATTTGCACACTTAAACCAGCTAACGTTGGGATCCATCTGTACGGTGATGCACTTACTACCGTCTCTTTAAGACTGCATGCAGTGATTTGTATTTTAAGCTATTAAGCAAAAAGGCAGTCTCCTGAATTACTTACCTTGCTAAACAGTAGTGAAATAAGCACAGTTGCATTCGCTCACCTGTCTTCAGGCACAGTGAACCTTGCCCCGGACACTTAGCGGTCTGCAGTCTTCAGGGTCCCAAACCTTGGTGGCTTGTCCCCAGCATTCCGATCCTCACAGGTTCAGTCTCTCTGGTGTAAGAACAGACAGGTAGGAGCAGCAGGTCTATACCCCACAGTCCACAGTACGTGAGGCTCTCAGTAACTCAGCCTCTATACACATGTAGTGCTACCCCCGCAGGAGCAACTTAGGTATATTTGGTTCCGTACTCTGCCACTCAACCCCAATAACAGTCTCAGCCCCCTCTGGCACACCTGGCAATAGTGTAAGTGCAAGGACCAATGAGAAACACACGTTATGATAAAACACAGAAATTGTCTTTGCTGCAATATTTCTGTGGGAAAGTAACAAAGAGTAACAGTATATATAAATATTCAAGTAATCAACTGGAGAGCAATAACTAAATTTAAGAGCAATATAGAGCAATACTATTGTAGCGCCTACCCCGATTTTCCAGGAGCTTGATGGTGACTACAGGGGGGGGGGGGGGGCTGATATACATGCTCAGGGTGCAGGGTATTGGGCATGGTGGGTGATGAACAAGAAAGAGAGTAAGAAAGTTGGGTGCTCTGAAGGCTCTGAAGAAGAAGGGACACCTTCGAAACGCGTCAGCCAGCAGCAGTTCGTACGTCCTCTCCCTAGGACCTGGAAACTGCTACCAGTGGACTAACTGCCATAAGATTGCTATAAGCGCGATTTTCTTTCTACCATTGTGAGTAGATTTTTATCATGTTTTTAAATAAATATACTCAAGGATAATGCACTAGGCTGGTGCGCCCTCTTTCTTTCTTTTCGCATGAAGAGTCACCTCTGGTGCTTCCTCAGAACTCCATCCCTCTAGAATTGTTTCCGGATCTTTGGTAAGCTTTCCTCTGCATAAACTTTAACATCCGGAAAAGCCTCGTACAGGCCCAGCAGCCGGCAGCCGCCTGGATAGGTCTCAGGCTTCAGGCCTAGCAGCCAGGAATGGTACACACTTCCACCCAGGCCCCAGCCCTAGGCGGGAAGATTAACCCTGATCACTTGACTTCTTTTCATGAATCGCTTCTTGCCCGTCGGCCGTCAAATGACGGCTGGGCGGCGCGGCTCTCGTTCTGGGATGCCGTCATATGACGTCCACCCAGAACAACCGCCCTCGTGGGGGCACGCATTGCGGCGTTCGGTGGTGCGGTGTGTCTGTCTGACACACCGATACACCAATCTCGGTAAACAGCCTCTGACGGAGGCTCTTTACCATGTGATCAGCCGTGTCCAATCACGGCTGATCATGATGTAAATGGGAAGAGCCGCTGATCGGCTTTCCTCACTCGTGTCGGACAGATACGAGTAGAGGAGAGCCAATCGGCTGCTCTCCTGACAGGGGGGGGGTCTGTGCTGATTGTTTATCAACGTAGCCCCCCCTCGGATGCCTGCCCTGGATCACCAGGATGCCGACAGGACCACCAGGGATGGCCTCCACACTGGACCACCAGGTATGCCACCCTAGACCACCAGGGAAATGCCAATCAGTGCCCATCCCCAATGCCTGCCAGTGCCATCAGTAATGCCTAACAATGCCATCTATCAGTGCCGCATATCAGTGCCCAGCAGTGCTGCCTATCAGTGCCACCCATAAGCATAGCTCCCAACTGTCCCTGATTTCGAAGGACTGTCCCTGATTTGGAGCAATGTCCCTCTTTCCTCCTCATGCGTCCCTCATTTTGGTCTGATCCATATATTTGTATATAAAATGCACTTTTTATCTTTCAAAAAGTGTTTCCCAGTGCTAAACCTTTCATCCAAAATCTAAATGTCTGCATTTGTAAATTTCAAAAGCCAATATAAAGGAATAGTAGTGGTAAAAAAAAACCTTGTGGGTTTAACTAATATTTTTTTTAGGTAATTCTTCTTTAAGGGGGCGTGGCAGTGTGGCGTGTCCTATGCCTACATGCTTTTGCTAGTAGGTGTCCCTCATTCCCATCTCAAAATGTTGGGAGGTAAAGTATGCATAAGTACCCATCAGTGTTGCCTATCAGTTCCACCCATGAGGCCCATCAGAGCCACCTCATCAGTGCCGCCATATCAGTGCCCATCAGTGAAGGAGAAAACTTACTTATTTACAAAATTTTATAACAGAAACAAAAGAAAAACTTTTTTTTTTCCAAAATTTTTATTTGTTTAGCAAAAAATAAAAAATGCAGAGGTGATCAAATACCACCAAAAGAAAGCTCTATCTGTGGGAACAAAATGATAAAAATTCTGTTTGGGTACAGTGATGGATGACCGCGCAATTGTCATTTAAACAGCGACAGCGCTGAAAGCTGAAAATTGGCCTGGGCAGGAAGGGGGTGTAAGTGCCCTGTATTGAGGTGGTTAAATATCTTTTCCCGGCATTCATAGCAGCGAATCTGATTGGCTGAGAAAAGTATGTTTATCCATAACTTGAATGTACTTTAGTTTATCATACTAATGCATTAAAGGCAACAATGCCACCTACTGACAAAAGGGAGAAGCCACAACTGAATAGGATTTAGAACAGAAGTCATTTGACCATTATGCCCTGTACACACAAGCGGACTTTTCGACCGGACTGGTCCGACGGACCAAATCTGTCAGACAATCTGACCGTGTGTGGGCTTCATCGGACTTTCGACGGACCTATTTGGTCGAAAGTCTGACGGACTTTAGATTTGAAACATGCTTCAAATCTTTCCGCCGGACCCAGTTCCTATTGGAAAGCCCGTTCAAATACGAAGCAAGGGCATCTACAGCACCTGCCTGCGAGAATGTTTCCAGCGCGATCCCATTGCGCTGGTTCTCGGCGACAGGGTACTATGCATCTCACGCTCGCTGCAATAGGAGAAACACATTTTCCTATTGCAGCGAGAGAGAGGCGACAATGTCCCTTAGGTCTGGTATGGATTTTAAGGGGAACCCCCTTACGCCGAAAATAAACGGCGTGGGGGTCCCCCACAAAATTCATAACAGACCCTTATCAAGCGCCCCCCCCCTCCTGAACCGTATCAGGCCACATGCCCTCAACATGGGGGGGTGGGTGCTTTGGGGAAAGGGGGCGTTGTGCGGCCCCCCCCCACCCCAAAGCACCTTGTCCCCATGTTGAGGGCATGCGGCCTGGTATGGTTCAGGAGGGGGGCGCTCACTCGTCCCCACCCCCTTTCCTGACTGGCTGGGCTGCATGCTTGGATAAAGGTCTGGCACGAATTTTGGGGGGACCCCACGCCGTTTTTTCGGCGTAGGGGGTTCCCCTTAAAATCCATACCAGACCTGAGGGCCTGGTATGCTCTGCGACGGGGCTTGCAAGGTGTTAATCTCGCCGATAAAAGCGACAAGATTGACTTCCTTTTCTAGTCCCGTCATACTTCATCACGTTCAAAATGAACGTGTGTGGGCAAGTCCGGAAGTCCGCCGTAACTCTGTTGAAAGTCCTTCGGGAAGACCGTCGGACCTATTCTGCCGGAAGGTCCGGTCGTGTGTGCGGGAGTCCGTTCGTTTGGAAAGTCCGTTGAAAGTCCGCCGAAAGTCCGTCGGATAGACCGTCAGACCAGTCCGGCTGAAAAGTCCGCTCGTGTGTACGCGGCATTAAACACTACAAAGGATCACTACATGCAGCTGCTACCTTCCACATGGTGTTCTCAGGGTGCTGGAGGGAGTAGGAAAGAACAACAATAGGTATCTCTTAGGGCTGCAACTAACGATTATTTTCATAATCGATTAGTTGGCTGATTATTGTTTCGATTAATCGGTTAATAACCTTAAAAAAAGTGTGGTGTATAATTTAGTTAATATGTAAAGTTTAAAAAAAGGCAATTTATTCCTAAATATCTTTATATGCAGGGGTAAATATAAATAACTATATGGTTATGGAGTAAAATCTTTAATCCTCTCGGAGAATAACAGACAGAAGAGATATACTCTATATACTATTAGAGGTTGAATCTGGTAAATATCATCAGACTCAGATGAAATTTTTTTATTTAAAGAAAAAAAAATTCTAGACTGTTTTGCAGATTTTCAAACAGAACTGTAATATTATATGCTTTTCTGCAGCTTCTCCATTGAAGTATATTGAACCAAAGCACCCAAATACACAGCAGCTGAAAAAAGCATAGATGTGAACGTTAAATGAACTGTAGTGCATTTCTGCAAAAAGCACCAAAAAAGACATGGGTGGGAACCAGGCCTTAGAGGTTGAATCTGGTAAATATCATCAGACTCAGATGAAATTTTTTTATTTAAAGAAAAAAAAATTCTAGACTGTTTTGCAGATTTTCAAACAGAACTGTAATATTATATGCTTTTCTGCAGCTTCTCCATTGAAGTATATTGAACCAAAGCACCCAAATACACAGCAGCTGAAAAAAGCATAGATGTGAACGTTAAATGAACTGTAGTGCATTTCTGCAAAAAGCACCAAAAAAGACATGGGTGGGAACCAGGCCTAAGACATTTAGGCTGGATTCACACCTATGCAGTTTTAGTGCTTTTTGGTTTTTTGTAGATTTGCTCTACAGAACGTGTTCCATAGGAAACCATGTTAAATGGACTGCAGTGCAAATCTGCAAAATCCAAAAAGCACTAAAACTGCATAGGTGTGAATCGAGCCTAATGCCGCGTACACACGGTCGTACTTTTCGTCTACAAAAGTCGGACAGCCTGTCCGACAGACTTCCGGCAGACTTTCGGTGGACTTGCGGCGGACTTGCGGCCTACTTTCTAACGAACGGACTTGCCTACACACGACCACACAAAAGTCTAACGGATTCGTACGTGATGACGTACACCGGACTAAAATAAGGAAGTTCATAGCCAGTAGCCAATAGGTGCCCTAGCGTGGCTTTTTGTCCGTCGGACTAGCACACAGACGAGCGGATTTCGGGGTCCGTCGTAGTTACGAAGTAAAGTTTTAAAACATGTTTCAAATCTAAAGTACGTCGGATTTGAGGCTAAAAAAGTCAGTTGAAAGTCCGGAGAAGCCCACACACGATCGGATTACCAGCCAGCTTTAGTCCATCAGCGTCCGTTGGACTTTTGTAGACGAAAAGTAGGACCGTGTGTACGCGGCATTAGGCTCCATTCACACTAGCGCGTTTTTTGATGCATTTTGCATTTTGCAGAAATGCACAGGAATTTTTTAACATGGATTCCTATGGAACATGTTCACATCAATGCCTTTTTGTTTCTCTGCATTTTTGGAAAGGGTCAGGGACTTTTTTTCATGCAAAAAGCAGCGTTTTGCATGTAATGGATTTCAATGGACAAGCATCAAAAACGCAAGTGCACCGTTTTTGCAGCGTTTTTGATGCGTTTTTGATGCGTTTTTGCCGTTTTTTTTTTTGTTTTTTTTTTTTTATTTTTTTTTGACTGTAAAAAAAAACTGTAAAAAAAAAAAAAAAAAAAAAACGCAAAACGCAAATCGCGGCAAAAATGCGGCAAAAACGCCGCAAAATCGCGGCAAAAACGCGGCTCAAAAACGTGGCAAGCATGAAAAAAAACCCTCCAAAAACGCTCAAAAGCAACATGCATAGGTGTGAATCGAGCCTTATGCTGGCCATACACTATACAGAAAATCGGCCGATCCCATTTTCGAAAAACGAACGTTCGACCGTGACCGCAAACGATCGTGCCATCATATAATGACCGATAAATTGTTCAGTGGACATGAATAAATCATTTTTTGTTCGTTTTTTTACATATACCTAGTGCAGGCAGTTCGGACAGGAAACACATTAACCTTGCAATTTATCGTACGTTCGGCAGAAATTTTCCAAACTTCCCGTTCGTTTTTTTCCCACAAAAACGTCACAAACGATTATCGATTTGTGCCCATTAACTTGGCGAAAAACGAACGAAGTGTCTATACGAACGATTTTTCGGCCGACTTTTCATATAGTGTATGGCCAGCATCAGGCTCGATTCACACCTATGCATGTTGCTTTTGAGCGTTTTTGGAGGTTTTTTTTTCATGCTTGCCACGTTTTTGAGCAGCGTTTTTGCGGCGTTTTTGCCGCGATTTGCGTTTTGCGTTTTTTTTTTTTTTACAGTTTTTTTTACAGTCTTAAAATTTTTTTTTAAAAAAACGGCAAAAACGCATCAAAAATGGTGCAAAAACGGTGCACTTGCGTTTTTGATGCTTGTCCATTGAATTCTATTACATGCAAAACGCTGTATTTTGCATGAAAAAAAGTCCCTGACCCTTTCCAAAAATGCAGAGAAACAAAAAGGCATTGATGTGAACATGTTCCATAGGAACCCATGTTAAAAAATTCCCGTGCATTTCTGCAAAATGCAAAATGCATCAAAAAACGCGCTAGTGTGAATCGAGCCTGAATGGAGCCTTAAACTGCATAGGTGTGAATCCAGCCTAAGGCTGGATTCACAGCCATGCATGTTGCTTTTGAGCGTTTTTTTTGTCATGCTTGCCACGTTTTTGAGCAGCGTTTTTGTAGCGTTTTTACAGCATTTTTGCCGCGTTTCGCGGTTTTTTTTTTTACAGTTTTTTTTACAGTTTTTTTAGACTGTATGCAGTCTAAAAAAAATAAAAAATAAAAAAAAAACGCCAAAAACGCTGCAAAAACGGTGCACTTGCATTTTTGATGCTGGTCCATTGAATTCTATTACATGCAAAATGCTGCGTTTTGTATTTAAAAAAGTCCCTGACCCTTTCCAAAAATGCAGAGGTACAAAAAGGCATTGATGTGAACATGTTCCATAGGAACCCATGTTAAAAAATTCCCACGCATTTCTGCAAAAAAAAAATTAAAAATTAGCCCTTCGTTTTTTTACTGTGCAGCAGTGAAAGTAATATTTACAGTAGAGATTATTTGCTTTTTTTGTACTATATAGGGCTAATTTTAGCTTTTTTAACCCCATTATGTTACTGGCCGATTAATCGATTATGAAAATAGTAATCGATTAATTTCATAATCGATTAGTTGTTTCGGCCCTAGTATCTCTATTATTGGCACAGGATATCTCCATGAAATTGCGTCCGTATACACACTTTTCACCTGTAAAACTGAAAGGCCAGCAAGTGAAGTAAAGCATTGCTGAACAAATACTTTCACTGCATGTCGGGCTTAATAACAGGAGTGGCAGGAGTTGTAAACGTAGGCGGTGACCACAAATCCTCCCAGTCATTTGTAAGGGAAACAAGGCATTTTTCCATAAACCGTCCTCGCCCCATCCACCAACAAAGACTGACAACTCAGGAGACTGTACACAGAAGTCAAGGGAAGGCTATTTGCCTGCATTGTCCACAGCAGCCAATCAAATTCCAGCTATCACTGTTTGGTATGTCATACTGGAAATGGTCACACTGCCGTCAAAACACTTCACACCAACAATCAATAGACCACTTCCAGTAGTTGGGGGATATGGATAAGAAGGAATAGAATAGGTCATGCAGTCTCACGTCTGCGGCCCCCTTGAGGTTCATTCATACCAGTGAACGCATGTTAAAGCACGCACAAACGCACGCACACTGCTGTGCCCCATACATGAGTTCTGGAATAAGGGGATTCTAGCTATGATCACTTTGGGGTGTAGTCAGGGCCATGAATAGGGGGGTACCACCGTTCCTCTTGTACTGGGCCCAGGCCAGCAGGAGGGGGGGGGGTGATTGGCATGGCAAGATGGCAATTACAGGAAGCGATTCCCTGTATGGCTCTCCTGGAGGCAGCTGAAAACTGGCTTCTTCTCCCCTCCCTCCTGCCAACTTTTAGCTGCTGCAGAGAGAGCCATACAGGGGATCGGTTCCAATACTTGCCCCCCCTCTGCCACAACAATCACCCTATCGGTAAACCATATGCTTCCCCCTGCTGTCCAGGCCCCCTGTGTACCCCTGCGGTGCAGCTGGCTTCCCTCCTCTCCTTCCTGTACGCACACAATAGTGAGAGTAGGGGAAGGGTCCAGCAAACATGTCATATATATGAGCCCCTTCCTTTCCTGAATGAACATGAGTGATCAGCACCGATCACTCGCTGTGTTCATTCATAATTGAAGCATAGTAGACTGTTTTTTTTTGGGGGGGGGGGGGGGTTGCAGCCTGTCAGGTTGGCTGTATGGGGCCCTGTGCTTAACAGCAGCCCTGGGTGTAGTAAGCAAAACCATACCCCCAGCCTTCCTTGAGATGTACAGTTTAAAGCAAAGATTATACTCCCAGGGCAGTAGGACCTTGTGTGGGATGCCATATTCCATGCAACAGGTTGGCTGTTATTTGACCTGAATTGCTGGAGTTGTGTTGCATTGCAATGCCTTGTTTACAACATTTTTTGCATTCGTTTTCACTTTTATTTTTTTATTTTTTTTCCTGTTGTGGTGCATTGCATTTATCTGCATTTCAAACAAATGCATGCTGCTGTACTTTTTTTAAGTGCACTGCAACAAAAAAACAGTGGCGTGAACTAGGCTCACTGGAATGCATAGATTTTTACTGTACCTGTATATGCAAATGGAAATGTGCTTAACCGCTTCAGCCCCGGAAGATTTTACCCCCTTCCTGACCAGAGCACTTTTTGTGATTCGCCACTGCGTCGATTTACCTGACAATTGCGCGGTCGTGCGATGTTGCACCTAAACAAAATTGACGTCCTTTTTTTCCCACAAACAGAGCTTTCTTTTGGTGGTATTTGATCACCTCTGCCATTTTTATTTTTTGTGCTATAAACAAAAAAAGAGCGACAATTTTGAAAAAACGCAATATTTTATACTTTTTGCTATAATAAATATCCCCAAAAATATATAAAAAAAACAATTTTTTCCCTCAGTTTAGGCTGATATGTATTCTTCTATGTATTTTTGGTAAAAAAAAAATCGCAATAAGCGTATATTGATTGGTTTGCGCAAAAGTTATAGCGTCTACAAAATAGGGCATAGTGTTATGGCATTTTTATTATTAATTTTTTTCTTTTACTAGTAATGGCGGCGATCTGCGATTTTTATCGGGACTGCGACATTATGGCGGACACATCGGACACTTTTGACACATTTTTGGGACTGTTGTCATTTATACAGCGATCAGTGCTATAAAAATGCACTGATTACTGTAAAAATGTCACTGGCAAGGAAGGGGGTTAACATTAGGGGGCGATCAAGAGGTTAATTGTGTCCCCTCTCTGTGTTCTAACTGAAGGGGGGATGGGACTGTCTAGGGGAGATGACAGATCGCTGTTCATACTTTGTATGAACAGACGATCGGTCTCTTCTCCCCTCAGAGAACCAGAAACTGTGTTTACAAACACAGATCCTGGTTCTCGATGTGTCACCAGCGATCGCGGGAGCCCAGCGGTGATCATGACCGCCGGGAACTCGCATCATCTCCGGGGGCGAGCAGCTGGCATGTTCCTAGTTGCCACAGGGTGAATCAACATTACATAACGTCGTTTAGCCCAGCCGTGCCATTCTGCTGCAGGAAAACTGTGGCGGCTGGTCGGCATGTAGTTAAAAAAGTACCCGACTGCCTCTAGTGTGAATGGCCCCTAAAGAAGATTTTAAGGCCTCATATGCACAGGTGTATCTATTCATACATCAATGCAAAGGACCATCTTTGTCTCCGCATGCAGGCAGTCCCATTCATGTCTAATAGGATGCAGCAGCTCCATAGACACAGCTGCTGGTCCCAATTTGACATCCGTGTTGGTGCAGGTGCGTGTGTAGCGCCACCCCCGTAGGGGCCGCTGTAAGATAACTGTCCCTAATGGAAGCCCTGACCTTGCAAGCCTCCTGACACCCTGGGCTCTGATATTATTCAAAGAAAAATTTCGAATGCACAAGACACCAAAAAAATATCAGAAATTGCAAATGGATACTTTACTGGGTATACTTGAGTCAACAATGGAAAGAAATGTAGAATATGGTTTTTTTTCCCCGAAGTGCATTTATTTAGCATACAAAAAACTACAGAGATATGCAAAGAATTGACAGTAACAGTGAACCTAGCAGTATAAACCAGCAGAACTAAAGGAGACCTATGACTTCAAGTACAAGAGGGGGGAAAAAATACTTTTTGTCAATCAGCTCCCTCTAAGCCCTGATGGCACAGGCATAAAGACATAACAAAATTTTACAAAACGTACAATTTGAGTGAGAGTTCCCCTTTAAGGTGAACAGATATGGGTTGAATCCTTTGTGTGGGGGGAGAGAAGAGTCCTTGAAGTGAAAGTATCTTCAGCTAGCTATGTAGGGGCCCAAAGATGTTGCTGAGTAATGGCGACCAGCAGTGGTGAATAGCATAAGCAAATTGTTTCCCAGAGGAGGGCCCTTAATGTGGAAAGGGTAGGGTAAAGGTGTCTGCATGCAGTGTCTCTGTGTATAATACTTAGGGTGGGCTTCTGCCCACTCACCAATCCTGAGGATACCAAGACTCAGGGAGATAGGACGTCCCAGTCAGGCTCTTGAAGAGTCTGGAACCGGTTGAAGATGCCTGGCTGTGCACCTGATGACCCAGGGATTCAAAAGCATCTGTGTGGGTGTAGATCAGAGTCACTCTACTGATGAGAAGCTGGTAGTTGTGGATTTGCCTCCAGGAAAAAGGCTCACTCACAGAAAACCCTTTGCGCAGTCCAGGCCATGGTGTCTGCTCACACCAACCAGGGGAGCCTAGGCTCTGCTCCTGTAGCTGTAGGCCTCGAGGTCAGAAGAGTGGCACTGGTACTGTCTGTTCTATCCACCATCAGTGTGCCTTGGATTGGAGGTGGTGGCAGCTCATCCAGCAAGAGCTTGCAGGGACTCCGATGTTCCTCCTGAAGGAGTGCAGGGTCCGCAGATGCCTTGCAGAGTGGCAGCTCAACCCCAAAAGCCATGGGGGAGGCCATCTTGTCATGGCTGGGGCTCAGCAATGGAATCATTCCTGGGCAGATAGTCCGGTCTCATTTCACAGCTAGGTTCTTCTTCCAGCATGCGCCGAGGAGAAGATGCCCAGGTGCCTCTTGCAAGTTGGGCATAGGGCTCAGAATTTTTCCTGGATGCCTGAAAGGCAGAGGGCAAACCCATATGCAGACTGGTATCATTCCCCGGTATCAGTGGTAGTCTGTTTCCATGGTAGTTGGGGGTTGGCCATAGTGGCTGGCAGCAACGCAAGTGGAGCTTCTGAGCGTCATTCCAAGTCCAGTTGCTATATACACCCTATACCAGGGTATCCGCCAATCAGGAGATGGAGCCTCATACAGGAGCCAATCAGGAAGTAGACATGTGCATTTTAGGTGATGTATTGCTGGACAAGCCTGGACAAGTTTCAACTAGCTAACGTTTTCCATGGTCCCTAGCAGTGGTCTTCAGGTGTATGCAGTAGGCATAGCCCCAGGTTGGGTGCCAAATTGTAAGGGGGAGATTTGTGGGGTGGTCATCACGTCCTCCATGTTTTCCTCCCAAGCAAGGGTCACATGTGAGGCCTACCCCGGGGTGGGTTCTTCTGGGCTACGCTGGGCACTTAATACAGGTCACTCTTCTACACGTGGGGTACCTTTACTCAGTGGCATAGCGTGTGTTGTCAGTGCCTGAGGTGAGGCAAGTAATTTGCGCCCCCCTTAACCTTAACTTAGTTACAGAAAAGCAGCCAGCTAATAACCCTGACGTATCACCGTTACATCAGGGTTATAGGCTGGCCAGAAAGAATGACAATAAAAATTTGTTATAGGGGGAAACTCCTCATTATTATGCCAGTTGCCTTCTTTGCAATCCCAAATCCTCACACCACAGTTCTCACCCCTTCAAAAATCCCCCCCCCCCCCATTGGAGATCCCACACACATACTTTTCACAGTTCTCAAATCCCCCCCACACTCTTCACAATCCCCCCCCCCTACATACAAACCAACACAGTCTTCAAAAGTCCCCCCGATCCACACACACACACTCCACAAATTCTGACTCCACTCTTCACAAATTTCCCCCTCCCAACTATTCACAAATTTTGCCCCCCCCCCCCCCCCCCCCACACACACACACACTTCACAGCTCTCACCTCTTCACAAATCTCCCCCCCCCCACTCTTTACAGTTCTCACCTCTTCACAAATCCCCTCCCTCCCACTCTTCACAGGTTTGTAAGAATGTGAGAAAGAGAGGGGGTAAGAGGGGGGGGGGGGGTAGAGAGAGAGGGGGAGAGAGAGAGAGGGGGGGCAAGAGAAAGAGAGAAAGGGGGTTTAGAGAGAGGGGGAGTGAGAGAGAAGGGATAAGAGAGAGAGAGAGAGATGGGATGTGTGTGAGAGAGAGAGAGGGGCGAGAGAGAAGAGGAGAGAGAAAGGGGTGTTAGAAAAAGAAGGGGAGAGAGAAAGAGAGACAGAGGGGGTGAGAGGGGGCAGTGAGGGAGGAGAGAAAAAGAGAGAGAAAGGGTCCCCAAACACAGACAGCGTGCGTTTGGGGGCATGCACCCGCATCTGAACCACTGCGTTCCAATAAACATAAATGGGGCTGCCAGCACATGGATGCACAGAACACTTTTGGTACTCTTCTGTAGTAAGAATCTAATACACTTGTTAAGTCTAGGGGAGTATAACTGAGAAACATGCTTAATTCCTTGCACAGGGTTCCTCTTTGATAGATGACTGGTTCCAAAATCCTCATCACCGTTGTGCAGCTGCCCCTTCACTAACATCATTATGTACAATACAGAACCAGTGTTCCTGCATTGTACGCAAGGACATCAAATACCTGCCAAAATTGCAGGCGCAAAGGAGAAAACTGACTGCCATGGGAGTTTGTTTCTCCAGTATAGCCCCCTAGACATAGCAAGCATTAGAGATGAGGGAGCTACCTAAAAGGCATTTGTACATGCTGACCAGAATTCAGCTTTAAAACAAGCCCTCACTGACCTCTGCAGCTACAAGCATTGTGCAGCAATTTGTCCTCAAAGTTCACAGAATAAGCACTGAAGCAATTCAAGTTGTTCTCTGAGCAGCTCAGTGGGGGTTCAGGTCAGTGTCTCGGAGATTACTGAAGCCAGAGACAGCCAGGCAGTTAGCCTTTTCAGAAGGAAGCCACAAAAGAAAGTCACTGCACTTTTTTCAGAACTGGTGCACTTCAACCCAAAGGGAAGATTTTAGTTTTGGGTGGAGTTGGATTTCCTGGCCACACATGGGAATAGGTGCTGTAGAAGTCACCTCTTAACCCCACATGATCTCATCTCAGGTATACTACACAATCATCTGTAATTACCTACTTAAGCTCTGCAAAATCTCATAAATTCACTATAATATTTTATTGTCCATTAGTATGGTGTATGTTAAGACACGCTTGTGTTTTATTGCACAGGCCTCACTACTCTGCTTCTAAAAGCAGCACACGGCTCGAAACTTGCTCACGTCATTTGGTTTGGCCTGATTCACAGGTTTATTTTTTGGCAGAGTCAGTTTTGGTATTTTTTCCCATTTTTCTAGAATAAGAATTTGGTGAATAGTATGAACTAGGCCCTCTGTTATGTAGTTTCTTTACCTACATAAGATCTGGGTGTGATGGGGGAAATATAAAGGCTCTTGGGAAATTTTATTCTATTTTTTGTTCAGCCTTTACCTTTTTTATATCCTTTGTTTGCTATTGAAATAAAATTGTTATCTTAGCAATAAACATTTACTACAGAGTACATCCATTACACTGGATTTATAGAGCATTCTGGGTTCTTTAGTGTGTATTTAAATGCATGGAGAAGGCTTAGACCACATGTATCAAGGCCCACTGATTCTGGCCCACCTGGCCATTTCATGTGGCCCTCACATCCAGGGATTTTTTTTTTTCAGCCAGAGGCTGCAGAACCCTGCACACCCCTAAACCCTACACTCTGTATGTAGCGCAATCCTCAACCCTGCATTCTGTACACAGCACACCCATGAACTCTGCACTCTGTGCATAGGGAACCCCTGAACCCTGCACTCTGTACACAGCTCACCCCTTAACTCTGCACTCTGTACATAGCGCACCCCTAAACCCTACACCCTGTACATAGCTCACCCTTGAACCCTGCAACCCTATACATAGAGGACTCTTGAACCCTGCACTCTGTGCACAGGGCACCCCTGAACTCTGCACTCTGTGCATAGGGCACCCCTGAACCCTGTACATAGAGCACCCTTGAACCCTGTACATAGCGCACCCTTGAACCCTGCACCCTGTACATAGTGCACCCCTGAACTCTGCACTCTGTGCATAGGGCACCCCTGAACCCTGTACATAGCGCACCCTTGAACTCTGCACCCTGTACATAGTGCACGCTTGAACCCTGCACACTGTACATAACGCACCCCCGGAACTCTGCACTCTGTGCATAAGGCACCCCTGAACCGTGCACCCTATACATATCGCACCTGTGAATTGTGAACTCTGTATATAGTGCATCCTTGAACTCCATGTGTAGCGCTACCTTTGTGAGGGCCGCTGGTAGAATCTGTACCCCACTGGTTGCCCCGACCCTGCAAGTCCTCCGACACCTCTGACACCTTGGGTTCAGCCATTGTTACCGTTGATACCAATAACAAGAAACATACACAATATCAGTGAAGCAGCTCAAGTTTGTTTACTGTGGTAAAAGTGACACATGAAAGTGCATAACAACACTGTAAGTCAAAGATATTTTATCTGAACAATGTGTCACTGATATAAAATGCAGTTTTGCAATTTAGAGTTTTATGTTAGTAAAGCCGAATGCAAAGAAACACAGTGCAATCCAACCCATTTAGGTCTCTTTGGGCCTATGTGAACAGGTAGCAGAGGGGCAGAGGACTGACACTTAATAGAACTATGTCAGGCCACTCCACTCCTCAGCCCACAGGCACTTAACACCAAACAACTCACAAACATTAAAGTGATTGTAAAGCTTCTTTTTTTTTTTTAAATAACAAACATGTCATACTTACCTCCTCTGTGCAGTTCGTTTTGCACAGAGTGGCCCCAAACATCTTCTTCTGGGGTCCCACGGCGGCACTATCAGCTCCTCCCTGCATTGTATAACCCCCTAGGAGAAGCGCTCTCCCGGGGCGGTTACCTTGCAGGCGCGCTTCCGAGTCCAGCATTTGCATCCATAGACGCAGAATGTAGGACTCGGCCCACATCATTGGATTTGATTGACAGTAGTAGGAACCAATGGCTGCACTGCTATCAATCTATCCAATCAAGAGCCGAGAACCCCGGGCAGAGAGTGCAGCGCGTCTCCGCCAAGGGATCGAAGAGGGTTAGGTGAGTAAAACGAGGGGGCTAGGGGGCCGGTCAGTGTCAGAAGTTTTTTCACCTTAATGTATAGGAGTTCAAACAAAGAAAAGACCCCTTGTGCTAAATTAACACTAATCACTTGGGCAGATGAGGAGAGAATAAAAGAGGTTAATAGTAACTCCAGGGAATCCAGCAAACCTTCAGCTAGCACTTAAGGTATGATGAATGATGTATGATGAATGAATGGAATAATCCTTTATGATAGAACAGAGTCAATTTAACTGGTATGTGATTGACCCTTCTTCAATCGCAGCCTTTTCCTATATGACCTAAGCACGCATGGTCACCATAGATGTTGTTTAGTATTGTATCCAGTAGGATTACAGATGATAGGGGTGTGAGCAAAGCACTAATGTCTGCATACAGTGTCTATTGGAGTAAAGAACTTGCTTACAGTGGAACCTCAAGTAACAGAAATCTGGGCAGAGACAAATGATTTCTATTTGCAGTGTCTTATAGGATTAAATGGGCATATGCCCGCTCACCTACAGTGTCACAGCAGTTGCTGATAGCGATGCAGATGATGATGATGACTCTTTCGGGAACTTCCTCTTGGCCCTGGCTCAGGAAATTGCATCCGACCTCCATTACACCGCGCTACGGCCTACCCGGATCTGAAGTGTGGGCACCGCTGAGGGATCAGGAACAGCCTCCTGACCGCTGTAGGTATCCCTCTGGATGCAACTGTACAACTGATTCCTATGCAGGCCGCGACTCGGCCGCAGCTCGCACTGGCACAGAGATCCTGCTGGCAGATCCAGGCTGACGTCCCAAGAGAGCTACCTAGGCCGGAACCAGCCTTCTTACATCCTCTCCCAGCAGCCTGTTCTTCTCTCCTCGGCAATCTAGTAGTTGTAGGCCAGATCAGTCCTGCTGAAATTGAAACCCCAGCATTCTAAACTACACATCCCACGATGCTTTGCTCTGCTCTAAGTTCTGTTTTTAGGAAATGACACATGGAGGCCAAGCCAACACTACAGGAAGACAGCTCCACATCAATAGCACTGCATACTGTCCCTGAATTGCAGGCACAATAGCCAGCTTCTGGCTACTCATGCATCATGCACTCCTGTTATTTATTGCCCCATTAAGATCTTCCCACTGTAATTTGGCCACCCAAATTGTTAGTTGCGGTTCGGCTGGGGGGGGGGGGGGGCATGGTTGAGTTCCTGCACCTATTTTCTGAGAAAAAAAGCCCCGGATAAATGTATATAGTCCTACAGATACAACCAACCCTTTGAGAGCAGCCATAATGCTGATGCGGCCCGCAATAAAATTGAGTTTGACACCCCTGGCTTAGACTTTCTATCAAGCCTGGCGCTGATCATACCTGCCAACTGATTTCGAGGGACTGTCCCTGATTTGGAGCAATGTCCCTCTGTCCCTCTTTCCTCCTAATTTGTCCCTCATTTTGGTCTAATCTGTAAAGTTGTATATAAAATGCATTTTTTATCTTTCAAAAAATGTTTCCCAGTACTAAACCTTTCATCCAAATTCTAAATTGCTGCATTTAAAAATTTTAAAAGCCAATATAAAGGAATAGTAGTGGTAAAAAAAAAGTCCTTGTGAATTTAAATAACTTTTTTTTGGTTAATTCTCCTTTAAGGGGGTGTGCCGGGGGGCGTGTCCTATACCTACATACATTTGCAAGTAGGTGTCCCTCATTCCCATCTCAAAATGTTTGGAGGTATGATTGATGATGACACAGGGAGAGCTGTGTTCTCATCATAAACAGAGTACAACGCCCGGCTATCATAGAGCTCCAACTATTACACAGGGAGAGCCGCATTCTCCTGATAAGCAGAGCACAATGCCTGGCTGTTAGGCCGGCCATAGACAGGTCGTATCTTAGCCAGTTCATCAGGGACAGGCCAAGATTCGAACCATGTATGGGCAGGGTGATTGTACCAGGGGCGTAACTAGAAATAGCAGGGCCCCATAGCAAAATGTTGTATGGGGCCCCCCTGCAAACAGCCCCCCCCCCCCATAGCTGCCCTAGTGTCAATGCAGCATGACCTGTGCCACATACAGCATGACCTGTGCCCCATGCAGCGTGACCTGTGCCCCATGCAGCGTGACCTGTGCCCCATGCAGCGTGACCTGTGCCCCATGCAGCGTGACCTGTGCCCCATACAACGTGACCTGTGCCCCATACAACCTAACCTGTGCCCCATACAAAATGACCTGAGCCCAATACAGCATGACCTGTGCCCCATACAGCGTGACCTGTGCCCAATGCAGCGTGACCTGTGCCCAATGCAGCGTGACCTGTGCCCAATGCAGCGTGACCTGTGCCCAATGCAGCGTGACCTGTGCCCAATGCAGCGTGACCTGTGCCCCATACAGCGTGACCTGTGCCCCATACAGCGTGACCTGTGCCCAATACAGCCTGGTCTGCCTGTGCCCCATACAGCCTCACCTATGCAGAGGAAGAGGCAAGCCACCCGGATCAGCAGAGAGCGGGATTGCCCGCTGTAATAGCTTTCATTTGAGTTTTCCGTCTTCCCGGGGCTCATCGTCACATAGCCCCACCTCTTGGCCCGACACCTTTGATGATGTCACATGTCCCGCATTGGATCGGCGTTCTGTCTATCAAAGGCGCCGGGCCAAGAGGTGGAGCTATGTGACGTGAGCCCCGGGAACACTGGAAGTTCTAATGAAAGCTATTACATCGGGCAATTCAGCTCTCTGCTGATACGGACAGCTCGCCTCTTCCTCTCCTCTGTATTACCCTTGCTGGGAGATTGTGCCGGCGGTGCTCTCAATCTCACTGGGCCCCACTCGGCTGCGGGCCCCATAGCGCCTGCATGGGTCGCTATGGTGGTAGTTCCGCCCCTAAATTGTACCCAAGTTGATTGATCGAACAGCTTGGGTACAACCTGCCTTAATGTGAATATTGCCAGCGGCTATAGCTGCTAGCAATAATCACTGTGTGTTCTCCTGGCAGGGACAGCTTCCCCCACTGGGAGAACACAATAGCTCCATGGTAGGGATTCCCCCCATCAGCACTGACTATGTTGACGGGGGATGCGAGCGATTTTCTTGGGTTGCAGGAAAGAAAATCGCACCATCTTTGGCTCCGGCTTTATAGAGATCCAATGATTACACAGGGAGATTCGTGATCCCCTGATAAACACAGCACAATGCCTGGCTGTCAGAGCTCCGGTGATTACACAGGGAGATCCGCGTTCTTCCTATGTAATCTTCAGGTCTGAAATATAAATTTGACAGCTCGGGTCATGCTCTGCATTTATTTATAGATAAAGACTACTATCGTACCTTTCATTCATAAATTACTTTTAAGTGCAGTAAAAAAAAAAAAAATGAACACAGTTTTTTTAGCCCCTTATTAACATTTATTGAACCCTACTCAGTTTTTATCATCTGCTTCTTTTTCTTTATTTTTTTTTATATTTTATTATTATTATTATTATTATTATTGTTAGCATGTTAACTTCTTACATTTGCATTCGTTTGTGTTTTTTTTAAATTGCTTTGTACCAGAAAATGCAATTCTGGCACCTTTATAAAAGGGACTAATCACAGAATAAAATGTGTAGCTGAAAATCCTTAGTTTAAATTTTAGTTAAACAGAAATGAAAGGCGCGCACACCTAGTGCATTACCAAAGATAATTTAATAATAAGAAACTTTTATATAAAAGTGGGTACTCACAAAATGCAACTGACAAAAAGGCCATAAACACAGTGCATGGACATGCACAAGACACTGGGTACAGCTAACGCGTTTCGGGGGCGCACCCCCTTCCTCAGAACTAGGCTAAATTTTAGTTAACCTTTATTTTTAACTCCTTTTATTCCCTTCCTTTTCATTATTTTTCTGTAGCACCAAATTAAAGAGCTTAGGGGCAAGGGAGGGCACTTTGGCACCCTGGCCTTGGGCATCAGAGGGCCATGTCCCGTCACTGCATTATTGTACTGCAGACACACCCTATGTGACCTGTGACTGCACCGTGCCTCTGGCAGTTTTATGACCCTTTTGACCGCACTTGTCCTACTCTGCTATTGACCGCACTTCCTGTTTAATAATTCATTCTGAATCCTGATCTTTTCTGAGCCTGAAACCAAAACCATCCACATTAGTCCCTAATTTTCTGGGCTTTTAGGATTTAGGGGCATTTGTGACAATCTGTTCCCTTGTCACCTACGCTTCATTACAGATTGATTGTCCATCATTAGGTATTTTTTACTTAAACACTCCGGAAGGTTTTTGGTGATCAGGTACTCTTTTACTTTAACTGACAATTGCGCGGTCGTGCATCGCTGTACCCAAATAACATTTATGTATTTTCTTCCCCACGAATAGAGCTTTCTTTTGGTGGTATTTGATCACCTCTGCAGTTTTTACTTTTTGCACTATAAACAAAAAAAGACCGTCATTATTTGGAAAAAAAAAAAAAAATTTTACCTTCTGCTATAAATCACATCCAATAAAAAAAAATCTAAAAAATCGAATTTCTTCATCAATTTAGGCCAATATGTATTCTGCTACATATTTTTGGTTAAAAAAAGTCCCAATAAGTGTATATTGATTAGTTTGCGCAAATATTACAGCGTCTACAAACTATGAGATATTTTTATTTATTTATTTTTTTACTAGTAATGGCTGCGATCAGCAACTTATAGCGGGACTGCGATATTACGGCGGACAAATTGGACACCGAACTGACACTTTTGTCACTTTTTGGGGACCAGTGACACCAATACAGTGATCAGTGCAAAAAAATATGCACTGTTACTATACTAATGACACTGTCTGGGAAGGGGTTAACATCAGGGGTGATCAAAGGGTTAAATGTATGCTTAGGGAGTGCTTACCAACTGTGAGGGAGGTGATTTGACTAGGGGAAGGCAAAGATCCTTGTTCCTGCTTAGCAGAAACACAGGATCAATACATTCCCTACTGACCGAACGACACTCTGCCTTGTTTAAACAGACATATGGTCGTTCTGCCTCTGTGCTGTGTAATCACAGCAGGTCACCGGCGGCATGTACGCACGCCCCAGACCCAGAAGTGTCAGATCACGTACCTAGCATGTAATCTGACGCAAATCGACCGCCCTGCCACAGTAAATGTACGTGGGGCGGTCGCAAAGCGGTTGATGAAGGTACGCACGGGTCAATTTGAATTGTAATATTTATTGGTTTAGATCAGGGGTCTCCAAACTTTCCTTCAGACATTAGGGGGCCAGACTGTGGCCAGCGGGAGTGAAAATTTTCATGGCATCAGTGGGAGTAGACATCACCACATTTGGTATTAGGAGGAGGAATAGTGCCCCATCGTTGGTTTAAGTAGGAGGAATAGTGTCCCATCATTGGTATCAGTGGGAGGAATAGTGTCCCATCATTGGTATCAGTGGAAGGAATTGTGTCCCATCATTGGTGTCAGTGGGAGGAATAGTGCCCCATCATTGGTATCAGTAGGAGGAATAGTGCCCTATCATTGGTGTCAATGGGAGGAATAGTACCCCACCCATCATTGGAGCACAGGTGTGTCAGGAGGAAGTTGTCTCTGGAGCTGCTCTAGGTGATCCGTGTGAGAGGGGAGTGGTGGAGAAATCTATCCCAGCTCTCCTGGCTCCTTTCTGGGGAAGCCATGGAGGCCAGCAGGGCCTCTCCTGCTGGAAGCTCTCAGCCATCTCCTGGGCCATCAGGTAACATACCTGCCCCTGTGCAACCCATGGTTGGTGATCTCTCTACCCCTGGTGAAGATGAAGGTTCCGGGGCCATCCGGGAGCGAGTAGTGGCCGGGATTAAGATCCTGAATAAGGAGAGAGACAAGCTGTATAAGCTCAGAGCGGAGCTGAAGCGCTTGAGAAGGCAGCGTGAGGGCTTGCATAGCCAGAGACGTGGTCCATGGATCCGGAGATCCAACTGGCCAAGGTTCGGGTGGAACACCAGGAGACCATTGTGGCCATGATGGAAGGCAGAGATGGGCCATTTAAAGAAAAGTTTTGTAATGATAAAAGGTTTGCGAGGATGACAAAGATGGAGGTGGAGGAGGAGACCCCCAGTTCTGACCCCCTGCCCCCTCAGGGAGAGGTAAGCAGCCCCATGCCTTCCCAGGACTCAGGAGGCATGCTCAGGGCCATCCAGGTAATGGAGTCTCCTATGCGGGGGGATCAGCTGGCATTTAATGAAGAGGACATAACAGATAATGTGCCTGACAAGGTAAAGCCTGTCAAGTCCCATATTGTGAATAAAACAATTTTTGTGCCATTCAACACTGTGACTGATACTGACAATGTGCCCAGTGAGAGTCAGGCTGCTAGTCCTATCTGTAGCAATGTTGTGCCTGCTGATGCTGCAGTGCAGCAAAGTTTGCATTTAAAAAATGACATTCCTGCAGATGAACTACAAGATTCAGCAGAGCCAATTAACCCCCCTTTAGCTGAGTCTAATGCTGTTTGCCCCAAACCTGCTGAAGACTCTACAGCACAGCTTCAGGAAACAGCTGGTATTGCAGCAGAAACTGTGACTATTCCTGATGGGAATGTGACGTTTTGTGTGACTGATAAAAATCATCCCAGCACCAGTGTGATGAACAATGGTTCCAGTTCAAGTGTGATGGACAGTCCTACCAACTCCGTTCAAGCAGTGAATAATAATAGTAATGTACAGACTACTGTGACTTCAGTGTGGGGCCTTGGCCCTGATAAACCCACGTTTGCTCAGGTGGTACGCTCTGCTCCTGGTAGCTCCGCCCCCAAGCGGGGTTTCCCCCTGCAGCCTACCACTTTGGGCACCCCGGGATCTGGTCTTGGGTCTCTGGCTTCTGCTGGGGGTCCAAGAAGAAATGTGGTAATTCTGAAATGGGAAGGTGGTGCAATCCCTCCAGCACGGCGTGCAGTGGTAGATTTGATTTTGGAGATGGGTTTTGGGGCAAATGACCTGTATGCTCTAATACATGTAGCTGGCACACGGGATTATACCATTAGCTTCACCAGGCCAGAGGATCTTGACCTGTTCTGGGAGCGATATGAGGCTCGGTGCAGGTCAAGACCTGAATGGGAAGGTCTGGCCCCAGTTGCGGTTTCGCAAAGGTCAACGGTGAAAAAGATAACCATCATACTCACCAATGAGAGTGTTCCTGCTCGGGACCTAGAGGTCTGGTTAAGAAACTATGGTGAGGTTTTGACTAAGCCCAGCAAAATACTTGATGAGCGTAACATCTGGACTGGGGGTTGGTCAGTAACAGTCAGGTTGGCCAGGGATGGGAATGTTGTCCGTCACCTGCCCTCCTCAGCTTTTATAGGGAGGGATAGGATGACTATTTTCTACCCTGGTCAGCCGAAGCTGTGTCACCGCTGTGGAGAAAAGGAGCATTTGAGCTCTTCCTGTTCAGCCTTGATATGTTCAGTGTGTCGGGGTCAGGGTCATATGGCCAAGGACTGCACCGAGATGATCAGGTGCAACCTGTGCCTGCGCCTTGGCCACCCCTACAGCAGATGTCCTGAAGCCTGGCACAATATGGAGAAGGAGGTAATTGATGACATGTCAAGGCTGGACAGGATGGAGGGTGAGGCCCCTGGTGTACCATCCTCCTCTGCGGTGACTGACTCCCCTGGTCCTGCTCAGGGTCCCTCCCCAGTTCCTGTGGCCACCCCTTCTGTGTTTGTAAGTATTCCTTCTGTATCTGTCTCTGTGTCCCCCCCAGCCTACTGTACCCTCTCCTCTTGTGTCAGAACCTTCCAAGTCTTTGCCACCCGAGTCAGTTACCCCCCAGGAGTCTACCCCTCCTAAGTCTGATTCAAAGGGAGCATCCCCCCCCCACCAGGAGTGGTAGTGGGTACTAAAAAGGTCGCTTCTTCCTTTCTAAAAGGAGTCTTCTGTAAAGACTCCATGTCAGAGAGTCTAATTGACCAGACTGTGTGGACTGCACAGAGGAAACCCAAAACACATATAAGTGAAATAATGGTGTTTAATAAATAAGTGACAAATAAAGAAATATAAACAGTGCAAAACCAACACAACAAACCCACTACAAACAACAATATATACAAGGAAATGAAGATACCGTAATCGTAAACAAAGCCAGGCCAAGGTCATACACAGGGAGATCAAACCAGCAGGACAGGAAGAGGGTGGATGGATGGGATACAGGGCAGGGATCCAAGGTAACCAGGAACAGAGGGGATAGGCTCAGGATAGGGATGGGATCAGATCAGGTCAGGTCAGGACAAGGCAGATGCAGGCTCAAGGTCAAAGTAACGGGCAGCAAGGTTAGAGTGCAGGGAGAGAGATACCAAGGCAAGCCTATGAGGGCTTGCCGGGTATTTATAAGGCTGGTAATTGACCTCATGTCACAGCTGAGCGCAGTGTGTGTTGTCTGCTCCATACTGCCAGGATCCATCCGCTGGTGGACATCAGTACTGCGGCCAAAAGATGAAATGACACCAGCAGGGAAATATTCTCCTGACAGTTCAACACTGCCAGGAGACACCTGCTGGTGGACCCCAGTACTGCATGCCAAATGATATATCTTACCAGCGGATGGACCCTTTCCTGACAGTACCCCTCCCTAAAGGAGCGGCCTCCGGACGCTCCAACTGGTCCTAATTGTCCATGGTCTATGACATCAGGCAGAATGGTGGAAGAAGGCATTTCAGGCTGGTCAGGCACATCCGGGCAGACGGCTGGCATGTCAGAGTCTTTGAGCTGGGCAGCGGACAGGAACAACTTGAGCTGGGCAGCACACAGGAACAACTTGAGCTGGGCAGCGGACAGGAACAACTTGAGCTGGGCAGCACACAGGAACAACTTGAGCTGGGCAGCACACAGGAACAACTTGAGCTGGGCAGCACACAGGAACAACTTGAGCTGGGCAGCACACAGGAACAACTTGAGCTGGGCAGCACACAGGAACAACTTGAGCTGGGCAGCACACAGGAACAACTTGAGCTGGGCAGCACACAGGAACAACTTGAGCTGGGCAGCACACAGGAACAACTTGAGCTGGGCAGCACACAGGAACAACTTGAGCTGGGCAGCACACAGGAACAACTTGAGCTGGGCAGCACACAGGAACAACTTGAGCTGGGCAGCACACAGGAACAACTTGAGCTGGGCAGCACACAGGAACAACTTGAGCTGGGCAGCACACAGGAACAACTTGAGCTGGGCAGCAGGCTCCGGGTCATCGAGCTGGGCAGCAGGCTCCGGGTCATCGAGCTGGGCAGCAGGCTCCGGGTCATCGAGCTGGGCAGCAGGCTCCGGGTCATCGAGCTGGGCAGCAGGCTCCGGGTCATCGAGCTGGGCAGCAGGCTCCGGGTCATCGAGCTGGGCAGCAGGCTCCGGGTCATCGAGCTGGGCAGCAGGCTCCGGGTCATCGAGCTGGGCAGCAGGCTCTGGAACATTGGGCCAAACAGCGAGCACCGTAAGGGCAGGCCGGATTACAGGCACCGGCTCAGCAAGCTGGGTAACGGACCCCGTCCCAGTGGGCTGGGTACCAGGCCCCGACCCAGCGAGCTGGACACCGGGCACTGGTTCGGCAAGCCGGATAACGGATACTGGCTTGACAGGCCAAGTGACGGATTTCGGTTTAGCAGACTGGGTAACGGGCACCAGTTCAGCGGACCGGGTAACGGGCACCGATTCAACAGACTGGGTAACGGGCACCGATTCAGCAAGCTGAGACACGGGCACCGAAACTCCAGGCTGAAACACGGGCACCGAAACCTCAGGCTGGGATACCAACATCACGACATCAGGCTGGAAGACAGGTACCAGGATTTCAGGCTGGAGGATGGTCACATCAAACCGGAAAGCAGGCACATCAGGCTGAACAGTGGGCACATCAGGCAGAACAGCAGGTACTGGCACAACAGGCTGAACAGGTACATCGGACTGGTCAGTAGTCGCTGAAGCGTCAGACTGGAACATGGACACTGGAATTTCGGGCTGAGCAGCAGGCACTGGGACCTCAAACTGGGCAGCGGACACAGGCATTGGCACAACTGGCTGAGTAGTAGACACTGGCACATCAGGCTGGAAAGCGGACTGGAAAGCCGGCACCGAGACATCAGACCAGGCAGCGGGTGCTGGAACTTTAGACTGGGCAGCAGACACAGGCGCTGGCACATCGGGCAGAACAGCAGGTACATCGGACTGGTCAATAGTCGCTGGGGCGTCAGACTGGAACATGGACACTGGGATTTCGGGCTGGAAGGCAAGCTTCAAGACATCCGGCTGGAAGGCGGGCGCACCAGACTGGAAGGCGGGCACACCAGACTGGAAGGCGGGCACACCAGACTGGAAGGCAGGGACATCAAGTTGGAAGGCAGGGACATCAAGTTGGAAGGCAGGGACATCAAGTTGGAAGGCAGGGACATCAAGTTGGAAGGCAGGGACATCAAGTTGGAAGGCAGGGACATCAAGCTGGAAGGCAGGGACATCAAGCTGGAAGGCAGAAACCAAGACATCAGGCTGAAAAGCAAGCTTCGGGACATCAGGCTGGGAGGCAGGCATGAAGACATCAGACTGGGGAGCGGGCACAGACTGAAAAGCGGGCACCGGGACTTCAGGCTGGAAGGCAAGCTTCAAGACATCCGGCTGGAAGGCAGGCATATCGGACTGGACAGCAGGCACAGGCATTGGCACAACAGGTTGCGTAGAAGACACTGGCGCATCAGGCTCGGTAGCAGGCACTGGTTTGACAGAATCAGGTGGGTTAGTTGGTGTGGAAGCAAGTTGGGTTACTGGCAGGATCGTGTGGGTAGGAAAGAATTTTTGTTTCTTTTTTGGTTTAGCCCGTGCAGTCTTGTATGTAGGTGCAGGGCTGAAAGAAAAGAAAGTAGCTGGATCAAAGGAAGACCAAGGAACTGTAGCTAGAGAGGGGTTTTGTGGGACTGTTACAGGTGGAGGAGAAGAGACAGGTGGATTGAAGGCGGGATAGGTGCTACACTTGGAGACTGGGTAGTAGTATTTGGTAGGGGGTTTGATAAACTGGGCTGTAGCTGAGGTTGCCATAGGCGACGGGGAGATACATTTTTGGGGAGACAGAGGATTAATGGCAGGGCTGGAGTATTGTGGCTTAGCAAAAGACAGGAGATCTGACCATACCTGCAGCACAGGTTGAACAAACGCTGATTCACACACAGCCTGACTAATCAAGGATTGCACCGACTGGATGCAATTAGACAACACTTGCTGTGAACAGGAGGAATAATGTTCCATAAAATAGGCTGGATCATCCTCTAACAACCAAACCAGGGATTCAACTTGGCCATAATTGAAGGGGGGGCGAAAAATCATCACTTCCCTCGGGAATGCATGACAGGGCTAGTTTTGCACATAACTGGATCAGAGGCTGAACATCTTCAAAAGACATATACTCCTGATCCACTAGGGAATGAGCTGATCGGATAGTTTCCATCAGCCTGTCACTAGTCCACACTTTTAAAATCTGGCGACAATATTCACCATCCTCTTCTGCTAGCAGAGAATAATAAAGAATTTCATCGAAATCCATATTAGCAGACCCGATAAACCAGGATGGTTTCCTCAATGCAGCCACGTCTGGTCAGGGATGGCCTTGGTATACTGTCAGAGAGTCTAATTGACCAGACTGTGTGGACTGCACAGAGGAAACCCAAAACACATATAAGTGAAATAATGGTGTTTAATAAATAAGTGACAAATAAAGAAATATAAACAGTGCAAAACCAACACAACAAACCCACTACAAACAACAATATATACAAGGAAATGGAGATACCGTAATCGTAAACAAAGCCAGGCCAAGGTCATACACAGGGAGATCAAACCAGCAGGACAGGAAGAGGGTGGATGGATGGGATACAGGGCAGGGATCCAAGGTAACCAGGAACAGAGGGGATAGGCTCAGGATAGGGATGGGATCAGGTCAGGTCAGGACAAGGCAGATGCAGGCTCAGGGTCAAGGTCAAAGTAACGGGCAGCAAGGTTAGAGTGCAGGGAGAGAGATACCAAGGCAAGCCTATGAGGGCTTGCCGGGTATTTATAAGGCTGGTAATTGACCTCATGTCACAGCTGAGCGCAGTGTGTGTTGTCTGCTCCATACTGCCAGGATCCATCCGCTGGTGGACATCAGTACTGCGGCCAAAAGATGAAATGACACCAGCAGGGAAATATTCTCCTGACAGTTCAACACTGCCAGGAGACACCTGCTGGTGGACCCCAGTACTGCATGCCAAATGATATATCTTACCAGCGGATGGACCCTTTCCTGACACTCCAAAGAAAAAAACAGGAGATGAGGGCATCTCTGAAGCTGACCTGCAGTACCTGGAGGAGAGAAGGAAGGTTGGGAAGCGGAAGAAGCAGGTGGTGAGGACGGAACAGGCTCCAGTGCCTGTCTCCAACCGTTATAGGTCCTCTAATTGGGATATCTCTTCATCTGGAGCTTCTTCGGAGCAAAGTTCTGATTCCGAAATGGAGTTTGAGGCGGCCTCAAGAAAGAGAGAGGCTTCTGGTGATGAGCAGCAGAGGGGAGCTAAGAAGCAATCCACCCAATAACCCAAATGGCGGTTCCCCCTCCGTTAAAAGTGGTGACAATAAATGTCGCCAGCATTTAGTCAGTAAGAGCTCGTTCTATGGCCTTCTTTTTGTTCAGCCAATTAGATGCTGAAATTTTATTTTTGCAAAAGACTAGGCTCACCTCCTTGGCAGATATTCATATGGCCAAGAGAGAGTGGAGGTATGGTCCATCTTACTGGTCTCTTGCGGCCGAGCCTTACGGCGGTGTGGCGGTGTTGTTTAAAACCGGCATGGTAACTGTCCGGCGGGTTATTGAGGTGGAGATTGGGAGATGTATGGTCTTAGACATCCTTGTGGGAGGGCAGGACCTGCGCCTAATTAATGTTTATGGGCCGCACACAAAGTGGGACAGGAAGTGCCTTTTTACAAGGATCAAGCCATTTCTTTTTACATCCCGGCAAGTGGTCTTTGGAGGTGACTTTAATACAGTAACTAGGCCCAAGGACAGGAAGGACTTCAAGGACAGGCTGGGATATGATAGCGTTTTTTTAAATAGTATGGTTAGGGATGCTGGTCTTGTGGATGTGCACATTAAGCACCTCCCAGATGACACCGGGTTCACCTTTCATCGAGGTAATAGTCAGAGTAGAATAGATAGGTTTTTTTTAAGGAGACCTCTGCTTTCTCACCCCCAGTGGTGCAGGCAGTAGAGTTCTCTGATCACTGTATGCTATCTGTGGTCCTGAATGCTTCAGATGCCCCTCAGAGGGGTAAGGGCATCTGGAGATTGAATTCGACTCTACTCAAGGAAGAACATGTTAGACAATCCTTTGAGGAATTCTTTCAGGCACAGGTGACCATCCTGGACTTTTGTAGCAGCAAGGCTGAGTGGTGGGAGCTGACCAAAAAGAGAATCGCTGGATTCTTCAGGGGCCTAGCCAATAGAAAACAGTTTAATAAATACATGACCTATCAACGTTTACGGAGGAAGCTGGATATTCTTGTCTCGAGAGGAGGAGATCCTGGGGCAATCTCTGAAGTGAAACTCCTTCTCAGGAAGTGTCAATATGACCGGCATGCCTCTTTGGTTCTGGAGAGGGACTATGGGAAGTACCACTCGCCTGACCCTTACCAGAACTGCAAACAAGGTGTAGCAGTTAAAACGGTCGTTGGCCTTAAGGACAGTACAGGTTCCTTGACAAAGTCCAGGTCAGGGATTCTGGAGGTCGTGAGGTCCTTTTATGCTGACCTTCTTGGGAGAAAAGAGCTTGCCCCTGACAAGATGGAAAGCTTTTTGGACTCTACTCCAGGTCTAAATGATGAACATGTCCCATTGATGAATTTGACAGAGGAGATCACAGTTGAAGAGGTGATAAGGGCAATTGAACAGCTTGCCATCAAAAAGTCACCTGGACCGGATGGCTTGACGGCTGAGTTTTACAAAGCTTTTAAGTCTATTCTGGCCCCACATTTGGTAGAGGTTTTTAACAGTTGCCTTGCTGAGGGGGTGCTTTCTCCTTCCATGAGGCACTCAGCTGTGATTCTTCTTTCAAAGGGTAAAGATCCTTTGATGATTGAGAATTGGCGCCCCATCAGCCTTCTTAATGTCGATAGAAAGATACTGACAAAGATATTTTTCTGGCGCCTATCGTCAGTAGCAGAGTCTTTGCTTTCTCGCCATCAGCACTGTTCGGTTCAGGGTAGGTGCACCTTCACAGCAGTTTTAGCTGTCCGGGAGGCCTTGGAGCGGTGCAGGGCTGCAGGCTGGGGAAAGTATTTGCTGACATTGGATCAGGCAAAAGCTTTTGATCGTGTTAACCATGAGTACCTGTGGTTGCTCCTTAGTAAGTACGGTCTGCCGGGTGGTTTTGTCGATTGGTTAAAAGTCTTGTATAAGGGGGCAGAAAGCTTTCCTCTTGTTAATGGTTGGGTTGGGCAGTCCTTTGGGGTTGGCTCCGGGGTGCGCCAGGGTTGTCCCCTGAGTCCCCTGCTCTATGTGTTTGCAATCGACCCCTTCATCAGGAGGTTAGAGAGCGGCATGTTGTGTGGGGTGCCAGTGGGGCTCCCGGGTGAGCCGCCTTTGAGGGTTGTTGCCTATGCGGACGATGTGTCCGTGATTGTCACTGGGGCGGATGAAGCAGAGGAGGTGGTCTCTCTGACATCACGGTATTCTGAAGCATCAGGCTCCAAGATCAATCAGGAAAAGAGTGAAGTTTTCTGGATGGGAAAGGAAGGTGAGGGTTTTGATCTCCCGGACACCTTTCCAGTGCCCCAGGAAAGAATTAAGATTCTAGGCATTGAATTTGGACCCGGCGATTATGGCCTCAAAAACTGGGAAGGAAGACTGGAAATTGCCAATACTAAGGTGGTCAGCTGGAAGAGATGGAAGTTATCTATGAGGGAAAGGGTTGATCTGATTAAGACTTACCTGATTCCGATCTTCTTGTATGTCAGCTTTGTCTGCATCTTGCCAGTGTCTCTCTATGCTAGGGTCAGTAGTGTGTTCTTCCAGATGTTGTGGGGGAACAGACTGAACCCCATCAAGAGGAATGTCACCTATCTATCCAGGAGGGAGGGTGGCTTAGGTATGGTCAACCCAGTTCTTTTCTTTTCACTGCTTTTTCTCAAGTTTAATATTGGTAATATGCTTGCAGTGGAACCTCCTGGATGGGCAGGCATATTTAGATCTTGGTTTAGGCCTTTTCTACGACTTTGGGAAGAAGGTGGCCAAGTGAAGAATCTCAGGGGTCATCGTGGTCAGCTACCAGCCTATGTCGCTCCGTGCCTGAAGTTACTACGGCAGTGGCGATTGTCGGCTGAAGATCTCAGATCGGTTCCGAGGAAAGTCCTTATGAGTCGAGTCTTGAGCGAAGTCTTTCATGACCCACTGGCCTTAAGGGATTGCCCAGGCCCAGTTTTGAGGGCAGGGTTAAGACTTATTAATTTGGACAGAGTACCTCCTAAATTCAGGGATCTGGCCTGGATGTGCTTCCATGGGAGGCTCTATGTTCGGGGCAATTTGAAATTCCGCAGTGGGATGGATCGTAGCTGTCCTCGGGAGGAGTGTGCAGGTGAGGAGGAGACTATGGACCATTTTCTGCTTCATTGCCCTTTTAACATAGAGGTGTACAAACAGGTGGGGCGTGCCCTCTGTGTCCCTTTCCTCTCCAGGCTGGGTTATGCTGAGTGGGTGTATGGAGCATTCAATACTGGTGGGGTTTTTTGTTTGGATACACTTTTTCTAGTTAGCATAGTAGTCCGTTATTTCACTTGGAACGCACGGTGTCAGGTCTGCATTCGGCGTAAAATCCTTCCTGTTCAGGTGGTGGTGTATGACATTCTGCATGAGGTGGAGAAGATTCGGGTACTTGAGAGAGACAAGCGGAGTCAGGGGGTTTGGTTGAAGGCGTGGAGGGGTTTCAAGCCTCCCTGACTGCCAGGAGTCTCTTTCCCGGGTGTGGCTGTCTGTCTCTTTTCACCCTAGATTATTTTTTGGATTAATTTTTGATAAATGGCTGCGTACATAGGTGATGGGTTGTGCCTCTTAGGCCCTCTCTGCTGCTTTATGTAAATAATTTTGGTAGTGGATCATGTATATATTGTATATATTCTGAACATGGATGTGTATTCCTTGGATTTCTGTTGAAGTTTTGTACTATGGTTTTGTTTTTTACTTTTGTATAAAATTGGTTGCTTGATTCTTTTCAATAAAAGATCAATAGTGCCCCATCATTGGTTTCAGTGGGAGGAATAGTGCCCCATCATTGGTATCAGTGGCAGGAATAGTGTCCATCATTGGTATCAGTAGGAGGAATAGTGCCCATCATTGGTATCATTGGGAGGAATAGTGCCCTATCGTTGATATTATAGGGAGGAATAGTGCCCCATTGTTGGTATTATAGGGAGAAATGGTGACCAATTGTTGGTGTCAGTTGGCAGAATAGTGTCTCATATCAGTGGGAAGAATAGTGCCCCATCATTGGTATCAATGGAAGGAATAGTGCCCATCATTGGTATTAGTTGGAGGAATAGTGCCCATCATTGGTATCAGTGGGAGGAATAGTGCCCCATCATTGGTATCAGTAATAGGAATAGTGCCCCATCATTGGTATCAGTAATAGGAATAGTGCCCCAGGGGCCACATAAATTCAAGCGAAGGGCCGCATCCAGCCCCAGGGCCACAGTTTGGAGACCACTGGTTTAGATAAACTACATTGAGGGTAATTAGGGGCGCTAATCAGTGATGCCATTTCTTGGATCACTACAGTCTGACATTATACGGCCTAATTCCATGAAGACAAGAATGGGGGGGACATTGGAAATACTTATTATCTCATGCAGATGTTTTCAAGCATGTGGTAAGAATTGTGGAGAACTGGGGATAATCAGAGATTTCTGGTTTTGGCCCATGTCGTGCATGCTTTCATGGGAAAGGGGGTCCTGGCACAGGATGAGTGGAGTACACAGAATAGAGCTTAGTTTAGGAGCCATTAAGCCCCCATTTACACCCATTTACACCTGAGTACTTTGTCGCGTGATTACCAAAATGTAACAACGCTTATGATAAAAACGCAGCTTTTAGTGAAGTCTGTTTTTTTTTTTCTGCCTCTAAATGCCCCTGCATGTTAGCTGACGTGTACATGCACACATAGGCTTTTACAGGCGTTTAGAGGCAGAAAACCCCCCCACTGCCAGCACGTCCAGGAGAAGCAGCATTTTGACTGAAAAAAACAATTGATGCGTATACGGTAAATGCATGAAAACACATCTAAACACATATTAACACTAGGTGCGTCAAGGTTCAGCAGGAATCAGCCGAGATTGGAACCGTGTGTGGGCAGGCTGAATGTACCAAGTTTGATCGATCGATCAACTTGGGTACAACCAGCCTGCCAGGTTCGCTTGCAGTTATTGCCAGCAGCTGTTATAGCTGCTGGCAATAATCACTGTCTTCTCCCAGTGGGGGTGGCTACAGACTGGGAGACTGACAACAGAGAAAGGAAAATGGTAGCACACCACAGGGAAGTCAAAGTCTTGATGGTTCTTTATTGTTGCCAAGTCAGACAGATACACAGGGACATGTTCGACGCATTTCACACAAATCACTCGTGCTTACTCATAACAAAGATATAACCCAGGCCTCAGCTATTTATGTGTGCAGCCAACAGGAAGTACACCCACAATTGCCGAGGCAATTACCTGGGCAGTGTATAACAAATGGACACAGGTGATTAACCACTTGCTGACCAGCCGCCGCAGTTTTACTGCGGCAGAATGGCACGGCTAGGCGAAACAACCTTATGTAACCTCGCTTCACCCTGTGGCCACTAGGGGTGCGCACACGCCCACTGCTCGCCCCCCGGAGCCGATGCGAGTGCCCGGTGGTTGCGTTCACTGTTGGGCTCCCGCGATCGCTGGTGACACACCGAGAACCGGCATCTGTGTGTGTAAATACACCGTTTCCAGTTCTCTGAGGGGAGAAAAGGCAGATCGTCTGTTCATACAAAGTATGAACAGCGATCTGTCATCTCCCCTAGACAGTCCCCTCCCCCCTTCAGTTAGAACACAGAGAGGGAACACAGTTAACCCCTTGATCGCCCCCTAGCGTTAACCCCTTCCCTGCCAGTGTCATTTACACAGTAATCAGTGCATTTTTATAGCACTGATTGCTGTATAAATGACAATGGTCCCAAAAATGTGTCAAAAGTATCCGCTGTGTCCGCCATAATGTTGCAGTCCTGATAAAAATCGCAGATCGCTGCCATTACTAGTAAAAAAAAAAAATAATAATAAAAATGTTATAAATCTATCCCCTATTTTGTAGAAGCTATAACTTTTGCGCAAACCAATCAATATACGCTTATTGCCATTTTTTTTTACCAAAAATATGTAAAAGAATACATATCGGCCTAAACTGAGAAAAAAAATTAGCTTTTTTTTTTTTTAAAAAAAGGGCTATTTATTATAGCCAATAGTACAAAATATTGCGTTTTTTCAAAATTGTCGGTCTTTTTTTGTTTATAGCGCAAAAAATAAAAACCGCGGAGATGATCAAATACCACCAAAAGAAAGTTCTATTTGTGTTAAAAAAAGACATCAATTTTGTTTGGGTGCAGCTCCACACAACCGCGCAATTATCAGTTAAAGCGACGCAGTGCCTAATCGCAAAAAATTGCCTGGTCATTCAGCAGCCAAATCTTCCGGGGCTGAAGCGCTTAAAATCATTAAAGCGGAGTTCCACCCAAAAGTGGAACTTCTGTTTATCGGATTCTCTCCCCCCCCCCCCCCCCCCTGTACCACATTTGGCACCTTTGGGAGGGGGGGAGCGGGTACCTGTTTTTGACAGGTACCCTTCCCCACTTCCGGCGGACGCTGCCGCCACTGAGTCCGTCAGAAGTTTGGCCCCTTCTTCTCCTCCCCCCCACCGACGGGCCATTCAGGAAGTCCAGTGCGCTTCACGCATGTGCAGTAGGGCCCCAGCAATGGCGGTGGCAGCACCTGACAGTCGATGGAAACATCGGCTGGGGTGCGGACATCGCTGGATTCTAGGACAGGTAAGTGTCCTAATATTATAGTATGTGTAGCTGCTGACTTTTAATTTTTGGAGGGGAGGGCGGACCTCCGCTTTAACAAACAAACTAGCAATACTGGAAAAAAAAAAAAAAAAAGAAGAAAAAAAACCCACAGATGATAAAAAGAAAAAAAAAGGAAAACTATTACCAATGGTACATATGTATATAAATCATAAACCTCTACAATACATGTACCCAACTCCATGTAACAGACTGCCATGCAATGGTGCATATGGGCGAACTGAAAAATTGACAGCCAGACCCGATCGGACCTCTTGTGTGAAAGGGGCCTTAGGACTGGTTCACACCTATGCAGTTTGCTTTTGATCCATTTCTGCAGTGCATTTTGTGTATTTGCACACGCATTTTTGCCGTGTTTTTTCACACATTTTCTGATGCATTTTGCGTTTTTTCTTTATGGTTTTTTTGCAATTTGTTGTTGGGCAGATGAAAAAAAAAATGCATCAAAAATGAATCAAAAACACACAACATGCTTTTCTGCTGCGTCTCGATTGAAGCCTATTGAACCAAAAAGAACCGTTTTGCGTTTATAAGGCCTCATGCACACAGGATGTTAAAATAACGTTATGAAAACGACAGTATCTTTGCAGTGATTTTTTAAAAACTTTTTTCAGCTTTTTTCAACGTTTTTGCAATAGCGTTTTTTAGCGTTTATTAGCGCTTTTTAGCGTTTTTACGTGTTAGCGTTTTTTAGCGTTTTTTTTTTTTTCAATGGATCAAAAACGTTAAAAAACGTTGGTGAGTGACGTTTTTGAGCGTTTTTGAGCGTTTGTGAGCGTTTATCAGCGTTAGAGCGTTTTCACAGCTGAAAAACGTCTCTCAGAACCCACTGGTCCTGGGTTTTTTTTACAGCTTAAAAACACCTATGCCATTTGCAGCTTAAAAATGCCTAGGTGGGCATGAAGCCATAGACTAACATAGACAGGCCTTTTTAAGCTGCAAAAAACGCTCCAAAAAGTGGCTGTGAGGCTCGATTCACATCTATGCATGTTGCTTTTGAGTGTTTTTGGAGTTTTTTTTGTGATGCTTGCCACGTTTTTGAGCAGCGTTTTTGTAGCGTTTTTACAGCGTTTTTGCCACGTTTTGCGGGGGGTTTTTTTACAGTTTTTTTTTAGACTGTATACAGTCTAAAATTTTTTTTTTAAAACGCCAAAAACGCATAAAAAACGCATCAAAAACGCTGTAAAACCGCTGCCAAAACGCTGCGTTTTTGATGCTGGTCCATTGAATTCTATTACATGTAAAATGCTGCATTTTGCATGAAAAAAAGTCCCCGACCCTTTATAAGGCTCCATTCACACTAGCGCGTTTTTTGATGCATTTTGCATTTTGCAGAAATGCATGGGAATTTTTTAACATGGGTTCCTATGGAACATGTTCACATCAATGCATTTTTGTACCTCTGCATTTTTGGAAAGGGTCAGGGACTTTTTTTCATGCAAAATGGAGCGTTTTGCATGTAATAGAATTCAATGGACAAGCATCAAAAACGCAAGTGCACCGTTTTTGCAGCATTTTTACAGCGTTTTTGCAGCGTTTTTGATGCGTTTTTGGCAGGTTTTTTATTATTTTTTTTAGACTGTATACAGTCTAAAAAAAACAAAAAGAAAAAAAAAACGCAAAACACAAACCACGGCAAAAACGCTGTAAAAACGCTACAAAAACGCTGCTCAAAAACGTGGCAAGCATGACAAAAAAACGCTCAAAAGCAACATGCATAGACGTTTAGACGCCACGTTTTTGAGCCGCGTTTTTGCCGCGATTTTGCCGCGATTTGCGTTTTGCGTTTTTTTTGTTTGTTTTTTTTACATTTTTTTTTACAGTCTTAAAAAAAATAAAAAAAAAAATTAAAAAAAAAAAACCGGCAAAAACGCATCAAAAACGCATCAAAAACGCTGCAAAAACGGTGCACTTGCGTTTTTGATGCTTGTCCATTGAATTCTATTACATGCAAAACGCTGCATTTTGCATGAAAAAAAGTCCCTGACCCTTTCCAAAAATGCAGAGAAACAAAAAGGCATTGATGTGAACATGTTTCATAGGAACCCATGTTAAAAAATTCCCGTGCATTTCTGCAAAATGCAAAATGCAAAATGCATCAAAAAACGCGCTAGTGCCTTAGGTTCGATTCACACCTATGCATGTTGCTTTTAAGCGTTTTTGGAGGGTTTTTTTTCATGCTTGCCACGTTTTTGAGCCGCGATTTTGCCGCGATTTTGCCGCGATTTGCGTTTTGCGTTTTTTTTTTTGTTTTTTTTTTACAGTTTTTTTTTACAGTCTTAAAAAAAAAAAAAAAAAAATACGGCAAAAACGCATCAAAAACGCACAAAAAACGCATCAAAAACGCTGCAAAAACGGTGCACTTGCGTTTTTGATGCTTGTCCATTGAATTCTATTACATGCAAAACGCTGCATTTTGCATGAAAAAAAGTTTCTGACCCTTTCCAAAAATGCAGAGAAACAAAAAGGCATTGATGTGAACATGTTCCATAGGAACCCATGTTAAAAAATTCCCGTGCATTTCTGCAAAATGCAAAATGCATCAAAAAACGCGCTAGTGTGAATGGAGCCTAAAAGTCCCTGATCCTTTCCAAAAAAAGACAACAGCTGAAAAAAGCATAGATGTGAACGTGTCCCATAGGAAACCATGTAAAATGGACTGTAGTGCGTTTCTGCAAAAAAAAGCACCAAAAAAATGCATAGGTGCGAACCATGGATCTCCTCTGCTGAAATGTTTTCACAATATTGGGTTTCGCCCTCGTTCACACTGAACGCGGCTTTGAAACCGTGCGAGTTCATTTGAACGCGCACAGTTTCAAAGCCGCATTTCTGTCCGACTTCGGAGGGGACGACTTGAAAGTCATCTGTGCGGGTTCATGCACAGATGTTTATTGAAATTGGCCCCCACCCTCCCCCCGAAGTCGGCAAAAGTAGTGCAGGACCTACTTTTGAAAATCGATGTGGTGCCGCAAAGTCAGCGTCGCACCGATTAGGACTCTCCTATTGCCGACAGTAGTCTGCGATTTGACATGCGATTTGACCTGTGACCAATGTGAACGGGGGGGGGGGGGCTAAATCATTTTAAAATAAATAAAAGCTGTGAAATGCAAAGCGATAGCCAGAGTTATAACTCACCTATGTGCTTGCGGATATGCGCAAGAACCATTTTATTTCATTTTTATTTTTTATATGTTTTTATTGTTCTTATAAAATTTTTGAAACAAAAAAAAATAAAAATAATAATGTGTATGTACAATACGTACAACATGTCATTGTAGTCCCAGAATGGAGATTTTACAAAGTAACTATCCTACAAATCAGCAGGTTACGCTGGGTTCAAATTGCATAACTGAAAAAAGAACTGAAACAATGTATCATAAAGTGAAGCGCACCATGTGACCAGCAGTAGCTCCTTACTAATACATGGTAAAAGGTGTGGAGGAGGGGAGGAGTCCCAGACAGCCAGAAACCAAGGACAAAAGAAAGGCTGTGATTGGCTGATACCTGTGTGTATGAGCCAGGAAGAGAGAAGGGAGCAGGGAGGGGACATTTCAGTTGAAGGTTTCTTCTTGGTTGGAGCTGAGATAGTCCTGTGTGATTTAGAGATCTCTGGTGAGGACACAGCTTGAGGGTTACAGATCCCCACCATGAAGACAAGGGGAGCGATCGTCGTCTACCTGTGTGCAGGTAAGTCCCCTCCATCCCCATCCTCCACCCTCCAGCTCAGGTTACTGCTCAGGGTGCTGGGAGGGAGTCTCCGGCTATCGGTGTTTTGCTTGCTGGGTAAACTCAGATATTTCTTATCAGACGTTATTATTTATATAATACAGATTGTTATAGAATTCACACAACGCCGATAATCTTTACATATAAAGTTTATTCTGGCGTACGGCGGCGGAAATCTGTTTTCTAAATATTTGCTGACATGTTTATCCTTCTGGGTATTTAATAAACTACAAATTTGAGTTGGCTTTAGTGTAACAGTAGAACTAAAGATGATGATTTATTATTATTATTATTAATAAGAATATATTCCCTTCACTTCCTGTCCCAGAGCCAAACTGGAAATGAAACTTACTGAGTGTGATCTTTTCATTTGGTCTAAAGTTTTATAATATGACTCACAACTACATGTGGCTCCTATTCCTCCTCTTGAAAAACAATATAAATATAAAAAAAAAAAAAAAAAAAATATATATATATATATATATATATATATATATATATATATATATATATATATATATATATAATATAAATTTTCAGAGGAAAACCGCACCCAGCCTTTGACAACTGTCATTACTTTGTCTGGAACGATTATGCTTGTCTTGTAATCTTTCTTCGAGACTACATGAAATAAAGCAACAGAGATTTTTTAAGTGCAGCTATATATATATATATATATATTGCTGCACTTAAAAAATCTCTGTTGCTTTATTTCATGTAGTCTCGAAGAAAGATTACAAGACAAGCATAATCGTTCCAGACAAAGTAATGACAGTTGTCAAAGGCTTGCTAGCGCTAAACCAAAGGCTGGGTGCGGTTTTCCTCTGAAAATTATATATATATATAATATTTTTTTTTCTTGAAACAGGAAATGAGATGAAATCCCAAAGTGAGGCAATCCCTGGTTGTCCCCATTGGAAGATTTCCCCTCTATTCCTGTTCTGGTGACACCCCAAAATCTGGAATTTTTTTTCTTTCACTTTTGGTGTGACGGTCTCAAGGAGGAATAGAGAGGGCCAATCTCCATTATGGGGACACAGACCGCAATAAATCAATAAAATCTGACAGGGGTTCAAATGCATCTCCACTCTGTTTAAAACAAAACAAAAAAGTTTTTGCCCTTCCCCCCTTTTTTTTTTTTTTTTTTTTTTTTTTTTTTTTTTTGTGTGTGTCTACATCCAGCCCTAAAAGTAGAACTATGTGGTTGATGCATTTTCCATTGGACCATCAAAATGCATACCATAAGGGCCCTTTCACACGGGGGCTGTGTCGGCGGTAAAGCGCCGCTATTATAAGCGGCGCTTTACCGTCAGTATTCGGCCGCTAGCGGGGCGGTTTTAACCCCCGCCAGCAGCCGAGAAAGGGTTAAATACCACCACAAAGCGCCTCCTGAAGAGGCGCTTTGCTGGCGGTATAGCCGCGCCGTCCCATTGATTTCAATGGGCAGGAGCGGTGAGGGAGCGGTATACACTCCACTCCTTCACCGCTCCAAAGATGCTGCTAGCAGGACTTTTTTTTTCCCCGTCCTGCCAGCGCACCGCTCCAGTGTGACACTGGAGACAAAGCAGCGGCACTTTCGGGTCGGTTAGCAGGCGCTATTATTAGCGCAATAGCGCCTGCAAACCGCCTCAGTGTGAAAGGGCCCTAAGATGCAAGTACTGATGTACGTTGACCTATCGTGATGGGTGTCCTGACATTCAATACATTATCTATTGCAATGCACGTTGGCATTTTTGATGCATTTCCACTGATTTCAATGGAAAACTCCTTTAGAGTGGAAAACGCAGAGGTGTGACTCCAGCCTTCCATTCGTGCATGCTGGTAGGTTAATTGGCTTCTGTGCAAATTAGACAATACGGAACTGGCCATCAATGTAGGCCAAAATGTATTCTGCTGCATGGTTTTTGGTAAAAAAAAATCCCAATAAGTGTATATTGACTGGTTTGCGCAAATGTTATATCGTCTACAAACTATGGGATATTTTTATGGAATTTTATATTCATTTTATTTTTACTAGTAAACGCAGCGATCAGGAAGTTTTTGGGGTGTGTGGGTTTTTTTTTAACTTTTTTTGCAGGATTGTGGTGGACAAATTGGACACTGACACTTTTTGGGGACCAGTGACACTAATAAAGTGATCAGTGCTAAAAAAATAAATAAATAAATATAAAAAAAAATAATATGCAATTACACTAATGACACAAGGTCTCCATCCTCCCCTCTCACAGAATTACCATCTGCCTTGTTTACATGGGCAGACCGCCGTTCTGCCTTTCCTAAGAACGCTCTTGGGGTGCCGGCGAACATCGGGTCTGCCAGTGGGAGCGTGTCACTGGCGGCGTGCGCGCGCCCCAGTGGTATAGGCGCGTGGGGTGGTCCAGAAGAGGTCAAACGCCTGTAATGGATAAAATTAAAAATACATTTGATATAGGGTGTAAGGGGTCCCCCCCCCCCCCCCCCAACTGATGGGTTGGGCTTGGAATTCATGTCATAGATGGGCACATCTTTCTGGGAGATATCAAAGGACAGTCAAATGTCCCTTTGGTTAATGATTTGCAGCCCACCGAGCTCAGCAGTCTGTAGTGGGAATATGAATTGGGGTAGTGGGATTGATCTCTTCTAGCCTCCTTATGACATGTTCCCAGTTTTGTATTGTCCTCTGCAGCATATCTCCAGCCACAAATGTATCCTGTCCTCACTCTCTGATCATTTCCTCTATTAGGTCTGCAGTCTCTGACAGTCCTTTCAAGCTTGATATATTGAACATTTGGCCCTTTGGTGATGTCAGGGGCCACATTTGGGGCCACCTTTAGCTCATACATTGACATCCACTGGTTTAGTGGTTGAGAAACGTTTGAAAACTTTGTCTGATTTTTCTGCTAAGATTCCAACAGTATTTCGGCTTGGAGGTATGTTCACCGGTTTTTCTTCTAAGCACTTGTAGCACTAACTCTCGGTGGAGCTGCTGGTTTAAAGCAGCTGTTACCTTCACTCTTGATACCCCTGTTTCACCGGCACCGGGTCTAGGGTTCCGTTGAGTTTACCTCTGGACGATATAAGAACCAAGCACTCGGGTATATTTTACAATGCTTTATTGAACAAGCATTAAAGGAAGTAACAGGAAAGAGGCAGAAGGAAAACTACAGGGAAACTCATACCTTTCCTTAGTATTCTTTTAGAACATTCTTTGGAATTGGACACTTGTAGTTGAATGCGCTCCCCTTGTGGGATTCAATCTTTTTGCCCGCCTGGATAGGCCTCTCACTTGCCTAGCAGCCAGTACGCAGCACGAACAAAAGTCTCTGCCACAGACTTGCTTGAAATAAAACCCGTACGTTCCTCTGCCACAGGATGTATTGGTTTGCGATGAATGTCAGACACAGTACTTGAACCTTTAAGCCAACCCGGCAGTACTATGCAGTAAGATCACTTCAGGATACATCCTCCAACTGAGTCACCAGGCCCCTCTCCAGACCAGCACTCTACATGATCCTTCCATGACGGGTCCTCCCCTGGGATCTCCTCGGTTGTCCAGCTTCTTCACTCAGGATAGACAGCTCAGGACCATTCCTCTGCTGCTGTGGTAGGCCCCAGACAGGCTTCTGGGCCCACCCACACGCCGCAGCGACGTGGGCCTCCGGCACGGAAGACCACGAGGTGGTACTCCTTAACGCATACCTGTCGGCCAGGAGGGCCAGCAGGTGGCTGAAAAACGAACCCCTAAACATGGCGTCTGTCCCATAAATACCCTCTCCCAGAATGCAACTCGGAGGACCACCTCCACCGAGTTGTCTCCGGGACAGAGGAGCACTCATACGCTTCGACACGTTGCCTTTCCAACACCAGCCCATGGTGACAACGACGCCCACCGGCGCAGTGTGGAGCTACACGCAACTCAGCCAAGCTGGAACAGAGGCAAATCTAACTTCACCTAACAAGTAACCCACAAGATTTACCTATCAGCGGTGGATTAAAAATCTACCAGCGCTACACACTCGAGAACAGAAATGTGAATGGTCAGTCACTGCTGGTTTCCCTTAGTCAGGATGGTGGTGCCAGCACCCGATGGCTGATTGAAGAATGGGCTCGGTTGAGGACAACGCTGGATGCCTGGACATGTAAGTGCCCTAATATTAAAAGTCAGGATCTACAATATTTGTAGATGCTGACTTATTTTTTTTTTTTTTTTTTTTTTTTGGGGGGGGGCAGCCTGAAGCTCCCCTTTTTACACCTGAAGGGCGTTTTCTTATGGGTAGGGGGCCATCGCCTGCATATGGATAGCTTTAAAGGGTAAGCAAAGGTATGTTTTGCTACTTGTCATGCCCATCGATCGCTCCCTACTGGCGGATGGTGCATTCCTTTAGTCCATTCAATCTTTGGATCCTGGATCCCAGTCAACCCCAAAACCTTTTTCTCCTGGGAGTCTCCCCTCAATCCTTCTCTGAAATGTCTAACAAAACTCCTTGCACAGGTGCCTACAGCTACGACTAAGGCTATATTGTTTTATTGTCACTCTGTTGTACCAATAAACGACACTTCAAGGATTACAGTTTTGCCGGTTCTCCTTTATTACTGTTGCACAGGTGCCTACAGCAGCGTGGTGCTTGGTCGCTTTCGAATGGAAGAAGCTGGAGCACCCCCCCCCCCCCTCCTTGGCTGAACTGCACACTGGGCATAAGGCTCAGTTCACCCCTACGGGCACGTTTCCACACAATCATTTCAATGGGGTGCCGAACAGGCGAGAAACACAGAAAAGATGTCCCTCTTTTCCCAAAATACGCTGCACCGGTTTTGGCACATATTTGCAAATGAGCGTGGGTGCCACTAATTCATGTCACAGCCATGTGTCTGCTAAAGGGCAGTGTGCGTTTCTCTGCATTACGGAAAAGCGCATGATCCCGACATACCAAGATCTGAACCTAGCCTAAAAGTGATGGGTAAGTCTAAAGTTCTGAGTTGCCACCAGAGCAGAAATAAAGGGGAAATGTTCCATTGTGAACACTTGTTCTGTGACAGATGTCTAAAACTAGAGAGCTCTCATTGGATAATAATTCTTACTTCCTGTTGATTGTGCAAGAAGTGCAGAGAAATATCCCTAATGGGGAAAGGAGAATTAAATTAACTGACTGGTTTTAGCACGCCCCTACTCTATGCAAAATGGGGGGGGGGGGGGAGTTTTAACCTTAGATATAGCTGTTTGTCAATCTTAAGAACAAACAAAATTGCAGTTAACCAGACCTTCGATGGTGACTGCATTAGTTTTCCTTTTTTACCTGGGGATCCTGCCAGTAACACATTTCCTGTTCTAAGGTGATAACTAGTGTTGCCACCTGTCCGGGATTCACCTGGACAGTCCAGGTTTTGAATCATGTGTCAGTCCACCTGAAACCCGGACACATTATTCAGACAGGAACGTGGCTTGGAACAGGGCCTGACAGGAAGGTGAGAGGGCACTATGTGTGCCGCATTACTATTCTCTTTGGAGTGCCCAAAGGATTTCCCAGGTCTGTTACAATCCTATAGTGTATATTAAAACTAAAACAAAATTTGCTGCATGCCGCTAAAGCGTTCGGGTTTGGCTTGAAGAAAAAGTGGCAACCCTGGTGACAACTCTCACTTGCTGTACTGTGTCTACGGAGTGGCAGTGTTGTCACCAGGACAGGACAACCGAAGACATCTTTTGCACCTAATCTCCATAACATTTAGGGAAGGTGTTCTATAGTCCACGGAGAGAACTGGGAAAAAACGCAACTATTGAGAGTCGGCATAGAAAATTAGGAGCTCACTGGATTTCTGGAAGGATCGACGGGCGTTTGTTTTGTTATTGTACTTATTAAACCAATATAACCAAACTATTGCAATGGTATTATTAAGAGACCAAAAGAAAACAAAGAAATATATTTTATTAGGCCTCATGTACACTGCTGCTGGTAAACGGACATTTAGGAGCAGTTGGGTGTTTTTGTTTGTTTCTATTTATTTTTATTTTTTTTTAGCTGCCCCTGAACTCTGCTCTGTTACCACTTTTTTTTTTTTTTTTTTTTTTTTTTTTATTAGTACATGTACACAGGGTCGTTTATAGGAAGTTGAGTTTAGAAGCATTTTTTTGGAACGCAAAAAAAATGCGTTCAGGACGGATGTTTACGCCAAACCCTTTAACAGCTGCGAAATGCTGTAACTTGCGTTTTTAGCCGCGTTTTCGTTTACAGGTGTTTTTATAATATTTGACTATTTGAAAAATAAACGCTTCTAAATGCAAACGCAGCATGTAAACGCGGTAGGACAGACATTTTTAAACTTCGGTTACTATCTGTCAAGTAAAATCATTCAGGAGAGGTTGTAAAACCGTCCCGTGTACATTAAGCCTTAGGGTTTCGTACACTTTAAGAGTTGCTATACGACACCACCCAACTGATGGCTCCTCCTCCTGGTCTCTGTGTCACCAATGTGTTCTATAGTAACTTATTGGCAAGGAGGAGGAACCATTGGGGACCAACCATACCGCCCAGAAGACAGTTCTTCATCTGACCTACCTCTTGAGCAGAGGGTAGTCTGGTATCGCCACCCACCAGAGAAGTAAATAAGGTCACATTTTGCATTGCTGTAAACGCAGGTTACATGCATTGGTGCAATGTGATGTCATTAATTGTCCAACAAACTTCCCTTGTAGTGCACTATGACTGTTAAATGTTGGGGGGTGGATATTGGGTGATCTACAGTACGTTTTGTAAAGACTCGTACACACGATCGGATTTTCCGCAGACAAAACCTCGGATTTTTGTCCGAAGGCGAGTGCCTGGATTTTGTCTTGCATACAAACGGCAAGGAATTGTCAGCGAACAAACACGAAACGTGGTTTATCAGCTCTTTGGCGCCACCCTTTGGGCTCCTTCTGCTAATTCCGTGTTAGTAGAAGTTTGAGTGTTGATTCGCGGTTTTCAGTTAGTCTCTGAAGGGCCGTTCGTCAACCAGCCATGTTGCGGAATCGGAGGAGATAATGTGTTATTTATTATTGGCCTTGGAGTCATTGCTTTGAACCAAGTCCAGTCCAGGAACAGGAGGAGGAGGATCTCTTGGACCAAAAATTGGTTGCTTTATTAATCGTAACCAATTATGTCATATGCCTTTGCTGCGGGAGCTCCAGGAGAACAATCTGGATGGTTTTTGGAATTCTCTCCGAATGACGGACCCCTGCTCTCACCAACTCTTGGCATTGGTGACCCCCTATATTAAGAAGCAGGACACATGCTTGAGGCTTTTTTTTTTTTTTTTTTTTTTTTTTTTTTTTTTTTGGTTAAATAATAATGATTTGATTTGGTATATTTTTGAATGCATAGAATGCACTTTTTGGTTCTATTGGCAGATATCATGTCTAATTTTATTTTGTTTTTGTTTTTTAATGCACAATAAAGAAATTGTGTAGAATAATACTTGGCTATGTGTTTTACTTCAAATGACAGTTTGGGAGTAGGCAGTTACATTTAAAAAAAGACAACTAAAATTAACAAGGGACACCAACATAGTTGTATCTTTGTTCTTAAAAACTACGGGATAATGGTGTTGTGGTAACTTGCACCAAAAAAAAAAGCATAACAATAATCTTGATATCACTAGAAAAAAAAAAAAGGCCTTTGAAAATTTGTTTGCCAGAACTCCATCAGTATCACCAGCAAAGCAGCTTCATTATTATCCCATTAAAGAAGAAGAGAATTGTGCGCTGCATTTGGAGATTTCATAATTTGCCGCGTCACGAATGTTAATTCTCCATTACGAGCGCTAGTTTACAAGACCGACTGCTTCTGGCTCGTCCTTCCGTGCATGCGTGTTTGTACTTTGGACTTTTGTCCGACGGACTTGTGTACACACACGGAAAAATCCGACAACAGACAAATTTGTCCGGAAAATTTTAAAACCTGCCATTCAACATTTTTCCGCGGAAAATCCGACAACAATTTGTCTGATGGAGCGTACAAACTGTCAGATTTTCCACCAACAGCCTGTCATCACACAATTCCCGTCGGAAAGTCTGATCGTGTGTACGAGGCTTAGGTCTTAATAATACATTTCCTGTATTGTCTAATGGTATAAATGACTATGACTTATTGGTGAGGGAATTCTGCATCTTGCGCAGGACGGGTGTCGCACCTTTCTGTATTCACATCGTCTTCCAGCATGTTCTTGGCAACTGTCTTGACTAGTTGAATGTAAATAAAAGCAAGAGCTTGTCTGAAGTCTGCTGCCCAATTCACGCAGATCTGCACAGAAAGTAATATGGAGGAATCCAGTACTGACCTTCCACTGGTCAAAATTAGGTTGTTGTCCCTAGAACCTGCCTTTTTGCTATAGGCAACTACCCAACTAATGGTTGCAGCCGAAACATCCGGAAGTGTTCTGGATGCTGATGGTTCTTTAGCCAACCTAACTCCTGAACAGAGTACAGTCAGGAATCCCCATCCATCGGAGAGGTAAATATTACGACCCTGCCTTGTGTGAAGGTGCTGAAACTGGGGATGGTCTGAGGGTCCAGGAACTGGTCTGGGGGTCCAGGAACTGGGGATGGTCTGAAGGACCCCAACCCCCCTTACATCAGTCCAGCAGCATTCCCCTTTTACATCAGGGTCTGTGCACTGTAATGGGGAACTCTGTGCTGGGTTATATTAAACTGACCTTCCTGTAGAAGGAGAAATCTATTTTTTGTTTTTGTTTTTTGCCTATTTGTTATACCCTTTTTTTTTTTTTTTTTTTTTTTTTTTTTAGCACATTGCTAATTGCGCTATAAAAATGTAACTAGTGTGAACATTGTTATTTGCCCTGAAAACGGTCGTTTTGTCTAATTTGTAAAAAATTGGGCTCTGTCAGTAAATTTCCATTTGTGCTGTCAGTAAATTTTTGGCGTCCTGTCAGTAAATTTCACTTCGGGAGGTTGGCAACACTGGGATGTTCTGAAGGTATAGGAAAAATGGGGGCGATCTAAAGGTTTAGGAATTGGTCTCAGGTTCAGGAAAGTGCAGGAATTGGGGGTGATCTGAGGTCTGAATAAACCTCATCTGCATTTTCTGCGCTGTAATATGGTGTGTATGACTTGATTGATGAGCGGATTATGCACACAATGTGAACCATGCGTCTTCCAGCATGTCCTTGGCAACTGGCTGACTACTGGAATGTAAATAATAGTAATGGCGGCAATATGTCTGGCTTCTGCTGCTGGGGTCGTGCAGATCTGCAGTGAAAGGAATACAGAGGCTGCTACAGCTGACCTTCCTCTGAAAATACCAATTGCCTGGCTTTTTTTTTTTTTTTTTTTTTCTTTTATTATGTGTACTTCTATCTGTTGTGTGAAACGCTGACCTGGGATATGCATGCAAATCATGAATGTCAATGCTCCATATCTGTATATTTGCCAACATTTCACTTTGTCCACAGTCTGCCTCAGTCCTGCCCAGTGACTGTAGTCCCCGCTCACTTACAATAGTGGTCAGGCTTATCCTGCTTGCATAAATTATGCAAGAACCGACCACTTGTGGCCTCCATCGCCATAATGAAATTTGGCACTGTCCAGAACAGTTGGTATTGTATTTGATCTAAGGCCGGAACCAGATTTTTGCATGTGATTATTGCTGGCGGCTATATCGGCCACTAGCGATAATCGCTGTCTTTGTGCCGGTGAGTACAGCTTCCCCCACCGTGAGAATACAATGGCTCGGCAGGAGGGATTCCCCCTATAAACACTATCTGTGTTGATTGGTGGTGGTGGGGGTTTGAAATCAAGCGTGTGGTTGCAAGAAAGTGTATGGGCATCTTAAATTTGCGACTCTGAAATGATCAACTTAACAGTATGTGTATATGTATATCTATATCCTTATCCTTAATAATAATAATAATAATAATATTATTATCCTTATCCTTATCCTTATTCTTATCCTTATCCTTATTCTTATCCTTATCCTTATCATTATCCTTATCCTTATTATTATCATTATTATCCTTATCCTTATCATTATTATCCTCATCCTTCTCATTATTATCATTATCCTTATCATTATTATCATTGTCCTTTAAAGTATGCTAAAACTTCCTTTTTTTTTTTTTCTTTGTTGTCACATCATGCAGATATCGCCATTTCCTGCTCCAAAAAAAAACAGTAAAAGCAGAGAAAATCTTCCCAATGCAAGAATATCCCATTTTAATTGCCACCAAAACGAGTGTCCTTGATTGGTATATTTCCCCTCTGTTCCATTACTTTCTGTATCGGAGACAATGGGTCACCAGTACAAACAGAGTGGGTCTCCCTGGCGGGGACATGGGCACAAAGAAAAAACAGACAGGGCTTAACCATTTCATTGCTCCACCCAAATCTAAAATGAACTCTTGGCTTTGCATATACTTTATTGCAAAGGGTTTTCCCTTTTTTATTGTGACACGTCAGGATTTCATGCAGACTTGGAAAGTTTTTTTTTTTTTTTTTTTTTTTTTTTTTTTTTACTTTTAACATTGCAAAATGGCAATACCGCGTCACCCAGGTCTGAACTACAAGAAACTCTTATCTTATCAGTTTCCAGTATATAGTTTCTGTCCTGTAGCAGTCATTACCCAGAAAGGGAGGGATCTTCAGATTTGAGTTTTGTGGGATCACATGGGTTTGGCCGCAGTTGTGACGTAACTAAACGGTTGGCATAGTGTTGTCTCGCATGACGTTTGACTCTCAGGTGAAACAGTGAGGAATCCTGGCCTCGGGGCAGGAGGGGGGCGGCTTTCAACAAAACTGGAAAAACCTGATTCAACTGCTTTACCCAAGCTTAAGGCTGATCGCATGCGTCTCACAAACATTTTGACTCTAGCATGTTTCTGGACAAATAACTTGTTTAGATTTGCATACATTTCCTTTTTACCTTACCAGACAACTGATTTGATTTTTCTCCCTTTTTTTTTTTTTTTTTTTTTTTTCCTTCTTAAAGAGGAAGTGAAAAATGGAAGTTTTGCCCAAAAAAAGCCAGGCACAGGGCAAAGGACTAGTCATCGGTACTGTCTGTGGTCCTCTTTCATTCATTACAGACTTGCATGCTTTTGTTCTACATGGTGTCCCTGTGTGGAGGTGGCCATCTTGGTAGAGGCAGGGCTATGCTTCCTTATGTCAGTCTCTGGTGTTCTGTCAAATTAGCCAAACTGAAGAAATGTCACCAGCACACCGAGGCTCTCCAAAAAATGGGTCCAAAGCTTCATTGAAGATCATGACTGCTGAGGAGCAATGGGCTTAGGTACAAATTATTGTAACACAATGGGATATAATCCCCCAAAACCCTTGCCCTTTTACCCCATTAAATAAAAACACTTACAACCATTAGGTTTGAAAGGCTACAGCTTTTATTAAATTCCACCACGTAACATGTGAACACATTTAACCAGTGCTAGTCAGTCGTACTGTGAGCACTCAATTCCAAAAGAGGGGGCAGTTCTGGACAAACGACCTACTTCCAATTTTTTCATCAAGGGCATAGCCTATTACAGTAACTTTTAAATACTGGCAAGATCAAGAAAACGCAGCAAGCTGTGACATACCATAACAGAGGAAAAAAGGGGCGGAGGGTGGGCAGCTCTTCCATCCAATTCTTCCAAAAGACCCAGAATTCCCTGGGGCACACGTTCCCTGAGCACAGGCCCGTCCCATCCCCCATGTTTCCACCGATCATGACCATCCTCACCTTTTGTCCGGCACCTGACCATGCCCCCATCAGTCAAGGCTCTCTTTCCCTAGGGGGGAGCTCAAGAGGCCTTCATAGTTACAGCAGTTTAGCAACGCTTAACTATGTGATCTTCAATAGAGGTTTGAACCCATTTTTTATGGAGATCCTCGGTGTGCTGGTGACATTTCTTCAGTTTGACGGTTCCAGCCTTGGTCGCTGCAGCACCCATCTATTAGCTCAGCCATTGCTGAAGGAACGCGTGCGTTTTGGATTGAGTACGCTTGCTGTCAAATTAGCCAACTCGTCGAATTCCAACCACGTCACTTCCAGTTTATTTAAACCATCAGTAATTTGGAGCTTTTGACAAATTGCTGTTTGGAAACAACACCGAATATAGGCTGGTACCGGAAGATTTAGCTGTTTTGAGAGCACAGCGGCTAACGAGGCCAAGGTTGATGCCGCCTCGGAGGTTGCCATTTTGTTGGCTAGTATCAGAGTGGAGTAACAATCTCTGCTCATAATATGCATCAGACTGCATTCGGTTGCCGGTGTTGTGTCCAAACAGCAATTCCTCAATCTCCAATTACTGATGGTTTAAAAAAAACTAAGTTAAGTAGTAAGGAGTTTCTGACGAGTTGGATATTTTGACACGGGCAAGGAGACCCGTGAACAGCAGAAAAGTGACCTCATCTAATTCCACTCCAAATCTTCGGAGACTAGCAGTCAGAAGCAGCAGTGCCTTGGCTCTCGCAATGCAGATATATGCAGTGCATTTTTTAAACATTTTTGTTATATTGCAGGCCGATACTACAGTTGCCGGAGACTGACATAAGGAAGCAACATAATAGAAGGGGGGGGGGGGTCTGAATACTTAAAGAGGAGTTCCACCCAGGGGGTCCATTTAAAAAAAAAAAAAAAAAAAAAAATTAAAAGTCAGCAGCTACAAATACTGCTGACTTTTAATTGGACACTTACCTGTCCCTGGGTCCAGCGATGCGGGGGATCGAAGCCCCGCTCGTCCCCCAGCCCCCCCCCCCTCCGCTCGTCGGCGCCGGCATTTCAACTGTGGGCGCCGGGCTGTGGCTTCACAGCCTGGCACCCACTGCGCATGCGCGAGCGGCGCCACGCGCCGTGATTGGCCGCTCAATCACCTGGGACCTGTAATGGGTCCCAGATGATTGACGGGAGGGAGAAGAGCCGAGCCCTTCCTGTGCCGAGGGGGGAAGTGATGTCACCAGCCCAGGCAAAGGAAGAGGCAGACTACGAGGGACCACCTAGCAACAGGCATTTAGAGGTAAGTAAAAAAAAATATATATATCCAAATGTTTTTGTTTTTTTTTTAGAATTTTTCAGGTTTGTGTGTTTTTTTTTTTTTTTTTTTTTGTTTTTTTTTTTGTGGAACTCCACTTTAATGAGAAAACTGTAGCTATGAGACTGAATGCACAGGAGAGCCTAGGCACAGTCACGTAATAGGAAGTGCTCTGCTAGATATTATTCAGGAGGAATTCAAGATAAAAGGTACATACTGCTTAGGCACACACTATCTCTTTTTTTTTTTTTTTTTTTTTTTTTTTTTTTTTTTTTTTTTTTTTTTTTTTTTTTAGATTTTTATTTATTTTTTTCCCCTTTTAATCCCTTTTCTTAATCTAGTCTCAAGCTTTCAAATTTTGAGAATTTTTGCCATGATTTTTGTACATAACCTGCCCCAGAGGAAGCTGGAGGGCAATATCGGAGGGGGTCTAGTATTAAACTAGTGCAGCATGAAAAAGCTGGAAGCGGAGTACAGAGGACCTCAAGGTTTTAGAAAAAGGATTTGTTGCCTTAGTACAGCCTTCTATAACAATTCATTTATTTTTCTCTCCTGGTATAATATGATGATCCAAATTTCGCAGGCAACCGTTTTCCAAAAGACCGTAAAGGACCTTGGCTGTAAGTCTAGGTTCACATCTATGCGGCTTCGCTTGATGAGTTTTTTCCAGCGTGTTTTTAACCCCTTGCCGACCGGCTCACGCCGATATACGCCGCCAGGATGGCACGGACAGGCATATTAACGTACCTGTACGTTGCCTTTGAGACGCGGCATTGTGGGCGCGCGCGCCGCAAGCCCTGTGAGTGAGATCGTGGGTCCCGCGGACTCGATATCCACGGGGATACCTGCGATCGTCTCATGGAGAGGAAGAACGGGGAGATGCTGATGTAAACAAGCATTTTCCCCATTCTTCCTAGTGACAGGATACTGATCACCGCTCGGTGATCAGTGTCGCGGTGATCAGTGTCGTGACACGCGTAGCCCACCCCCCCCCCCCAGTTAGAACACATCCCTAGGACACACGTAACCCCTTCAGCACCCCCTCCTGGTTAACCCCTTCACTGCCAGTGTAATTTACACAGTAATCAATGCATTTTTAGAGCACTGACCGCTGTATAAATGACAATGGTCCCAAAATAGCGCCAAATGTGTCTGCCACAATGTCGCAGTCACGATAAAAATCGCTGATCGCCGTAAAAAAAACCTATTAATAAAAATGTCATAAAACTATCCCCGATTTTGTAGACGCTATAACTTTTTTGCGCAAACCAATCAAACACTTATTCGATTTTTACCAAAATATGTAGAATCGGTATCGGCCTAAACTGAGGAGAGAATTTTTTTTTAATTTATTTTATTTTTTTATATTTTTTTTTTTTTTTTAGGGATATTTTATTATAGTAAAAATGACAAAATTATTGCTGTTTTGTTTTTTGTTTTTTTTTGTTTATAGCACAAAAAATAAAAACTGCAGAGGCGATCAAATACCACCAAAAGAAAGCTCTATTCCTAGGGGAAAAAAGGACGTAAATTTTGTTTGGGAGCCACGTCGCACGACCGCGCAATTGTCAGTTAAAGCGACGCAGTGCCAAATCGCAAAAAGTGCACTGGTCTTTGGCCAGCCAAATGGTCCGGGGCTGAAGTGGTTAAAGCCGCGTTTTTGTTGCATGCATTTTTTATTCATTTTGCGTTGCCGGGTGGCCTCACCCCTTATCTATTAGGAACTGTCAGACTGAGGAGCAGGCAGTCGCGGTTAGCCTTTGTCATAAGCAGAGGGTCTTTTTGTTTTTTTTGGGTATGGCGGTCATGATTCACGACTGATCTACATCGGGGGTTGACTTTATTTAAGAATAAATTCAAATTTGTGAAAATCTATTGCTTTTTGACACACTTTTTTTTATGTGGGATCCCCCCCCCAAAAGAAAAAAAAAATATATTAAAAAAATGTATATAATACTTAAAATTGTGTGGGGTTGTGTGTTTGTTTTTTTTTTTTTTTTTTTTTTTTATACTGCTCTTCAAAATAATAAATCCATTCATTAAGAAGTGTATACGAGGGGTTAGTGCAGTATAACTAAGGAGTAAAATAGTTTTTATAGAGGTCTATACATCTGACTGAGAATTAGAAGAGCTGACGAGGAAAGACGGGCAAAGGATGGCTCCAGATGAGGGACAGGAGGGTGAGCTGGGCCCTATGTCCTCTTCTTTCCTTCATTATTTGGGGTGACCTGAACCAGAACTAAATGCATAGCAGATGTTTCCTGCATAGAATAGGACAATCTTATGCAGCGTACACACGGTCGGACTTTTCCGGCGATCGATCCGATTGTGTGTGGGCTTCAGTGGACTTTTCCAGTTGCAAATCTGACGGACTTTAGATTTGGAACATGCTTCAAATCTTTACGTCGTAACTCCGCCGGACCCAGAAATCCGCTAGTCTGTATGCTAGTCCGACGGACAAAAACCCACGCTAGGGCAGCTATTGGCTACTGGCTATCGACGTCCTTATTTTAGTCCGGTGTACGTCATCACGTACGAATCCGTCGGACTTTAGTGTGATCGTGTGTAGGCAAGTCCGGTCATTAGAAAGTCCGAAAGTCTGTCGGACGGGCTGTCGTACTTGTAGCTGAAAAGTCCGACCGTGTGTACGCAGCATAATGCAACTTGCCTTGTCATGATTGTGTGGTGGGGTTTTCCTTCTTCCTTCTCATTTTTTTTTTTTTTTTTTTTTTTTTTTTGTTATACTCTTTTGTTGGTGTAAACCTTGCAGTTGGTGCTGCTGCTAGTCTGAACATGCTGAGTTATCTAATCCATCTCCTTTCCTTCTCATTCTGCACTTTGCTGAAAGGTGTTTTTTAACATTCCTCAATAAATGTTCCTTTTTTACCTGGTGATCTGGCCATTAAACCCACTAATGGGGCAGGAAAATCTTCTCTAAGAAATCCATCACAAAATTTACACTAATTTCAGACCATTTTTTCCTTTTTGTTTTAGCTTTGGTTCAGAAGCTGCAAAGGTGACTGACAGGTAAACCCAGGTGTAATACATCTATGGGAGCTTTTTTACCTGCCAAAGGATTGGTATTCATGTCTGTCCTGTGATCTACACGGCACAGTCTTTTCTGACAGGAGGAGCCCTCTTTTCTCTCATTCCTTTTTTTTTTTTTTTTTCTTTTTTTTTTTTTTTTCTTTGGTCCCTTTGCCCATTGACTATTTTTTTGAATTCTTTTTTTCTCTATCGTAAAAAGCAGTCCCAAGCCACTCTGTCGTGGTTTTTCCATAAGTCTGATACACTACTTTTTTTTTTTTTTTTTTTTTTTTTTTTAATTTTATTTCTCCTTTTCATAAAAGCGGTGCCCAGCCATGCTATCTCGTGGTTCCTCTATAAGGCTTGATTGGCACCTATGCATTTTTTGTGCTTTTTTGCATTTTGCAGATTTGCTCTACAAAACATGTTCCATAGGAAACCATGGTAAATGGACTGTAGTGCAAAATGTAAAAAGCACTAAAAATGCAGAGGTGTGAATCAAGCCCAAGTCTGGTACACCACCTACATGATGATTGGAGGAAAGAGCAGTATGAGAAGACGGATGACCTCCACTGTGTGTGTGTGTGTGTGTGTGTATATGTGTATGTGTGTGTGTGTGTGTGTGTGTGTGTGTGTAATAAATAAATAAATATATATATATATATATATATATATATATATATATATATATATATATATATATATATATATATATATATATATATATATATATATATATATATATATATTGTAATGTAATGTAATTTTGGCCTAAGGCCTATCCCTGGGACATTTGGCTGCTAGGCTGTCTGAGGGCCTATCCAAAAGCGGCGTTGGGTTGGGACTGTGGGCTTTTAGTCCAGCCAGAAGTAACAGTTCCACCGGCTGGGGAACCAGTTGTGGTCGGAGGGGGAAGTTGTCACCACTAAGGGAACATCCTCCTTGCTACTGGAGACCACTGTATGTAAGCTGAGGCTAGTATCGGAGCAGACTTCTGGTCAGCCGGGGACAGTGAAGAAGTGGGAAAACTTCAGCAAGTGCCAAGTCAGGGACCCAGCCGGACAGCAAAGGTGACGCTTGTGGAGCATCAGTTGAGTGCCAAGCCAGGGACCCAGCTGGACAGCGGGGGGGATGCTTGAGGAAGATACTGCGTCAGAGTGGCATCCCTATATCTTTTTGATAATGAACCCCACTGACCTGATTGTGTTAATATCCAGGAAAAGCAGAATGGTCCTCCTTTACAGTGTGTAGCACCCTCCAAGTTTAGAGTATATTGCAAGGCTACTTCCCTCTGTCTTCTAGAGATTTCTAGAAGTATAGTGGAAGGAAGAGCAGGACAGGTAGCCTGAATATTTATGGAACTCCGGCCAATTCCTGGGGAGGTGTGCCCAGAAGGTGGGGGAAGAGCCCATAAATATTCTAAGGACTGGTAGATTTTCAGGGTCCAGCCTTCTGGTGGAGACCTCTGTGCTGGGGGCTCTGCCCCGGGGCAGAGAGAGAGATGGGAAGCTAAAGAGCCCCTAATTTGAAGACTTCGCAGTCCCAGCTAGGCGTCGCTGGGGGACCTACCGAAGAGAGATCCTGGATTAGACTCAGAATCATAGTGCAGTGCTGCTAACATGTGCTAGGAGCTGTGCAAGACAGACAGGAATTGTACTAGTTAGCCAGGAGAGAGCGCAATACAGCCTGAATTTTTGTACAGAGCAGCCAGAAGCCTAGTAGTGCTCAGTTCAGGGTATCCCAAGCACCCCACCCTAGTCTTGTTCCTAATAAAAACCCCTAAAAAAACCCCTAGACTGATTCTTGAGCCAAAAGAATGCCAAAATGCGGTGTGCATGCTGTGAGTCAAGGGAATGGGCCCAAAGTACCAGCAGCCCCGCACAAGTGTATAAATGATGCATGCACCTTTTTAAGATGGTTTCATGTTCAGTTCCAAACCTTTCAATACATCGCAAACTGGCTTGTTTACAGCCACATTAAGTGTAATCTACAAGCAGAGCCATAAAGTATTTGAGTCAGACGATTCAGGTCAAACCCTTGTTTAATGAGCCGTCGTTTAAATATATTACAGCTGCCAATTCCACTTTGAAATGCCAAATGAGTGAAACTGCTCTTTTATGGCCATAATAGGATTATTCTGGCATAGGGTTTTTTATGGTTCAATAAGTTTTTTTTTTATTGATTTTTTTTTTTTCACAAATGTATAAACATATAAAAACAAAAAGAAAACAGAAAGAAGGAGTGTAAACAGTGCCAGTTACCTGACAACAGGCCTCCTGGTATACAAATATTTCTTACAAATGCTGAAATAGTGCAATCGTGTACAAATAAATAAAGCTTTACGTTAAACCCGTAAAATGGGTGTCTGTTGACATGTAAACATTAACTACCCTGGTCGGGGGTGCCCCTTTTGGGAGCCTGCTGCACCCCGAGACTCAGGGAGTCTGGGAAAAACCAACTAAAACATAGATTGTCAGGAGTGTAATTAGTGACAAGGTTTCGGATCTCTATTTTAAATAAAAGGAGATCCTATAGGTTGTGTTGCATCTAAAAAGGAATACAGGAGACCTAGAAGAGGGAGAGAAGAAAAACAGAGTAGAAGAAGGAGGAGTAAGTGTAGGGTAGAAGAATAGTAGGGAAGGAGGGGGGAAGGGGGGGGGTGGGGAGACAGCGAGCCTTAGTCTATATACGTGACCATAGCTTAAGTCTATGGTCCGGTGAATGTGGAATTTTTAGCTCCTAAGTGGAGTTCTTAGCCAAGAGTCTTTGTTTGAGTTTGTCTGAGGTAGAGTAATTCCTCCAGATACTCCATACAAAAGAGAACTTAGCTTGTTTTGTCCAGGGCTTTGGTCTGCATTTCTTCCATAAGCATAAAATTGTTTACCTCACTTACCCGTTCTATTAGAGAGGGGGGTGTAGTGGTTTTCCAATGTCTGGGTATGAGTTGTCTACCTGCGCTAACAAAAAATTTCAGTAGGCTGTTTTTTTGTGACTTGATGGTCCCTTGTAAGAGGGCAATAGAGGGTGATGGCAACAGTGGCTTATCATAGATGTCTGAGTAAATCTGGAAAATTTGAGTCCAAAATTGGAGAAGCACATCGCATTCCCACCAAATATGAATATATGTACCCTTCATCGAGTTGCATCTCCAGCACATGTCTGAGTTGGATGGGAACATGATCCTGAGAGTAGTTGGGACCCGATACCACCTCGACAACAGTTTGTAGTTTTTCTCTTGTGTATAGCTTGATATGGAAGTTTTGTTCGTAAAAAAAGGCTTTACTCCACTCTGCCTCAGTTATTTCTTTCCCGACCTCCACTGACCATTTAGTAGTATAGCTAGGTAAAGCTTCGTGGGCATGGTCTAAGATTGATTTATATATCAGTGACAAGGTGTGTCGTGGAGTCTCAGAAAGTGTGCACAGTTGTTCGAACCCGGTCAGGGGTCTGTGAATTTTGTCTGGATTCGTGAAGTATCTTGCATAGGAATTTAGGTGTCCACGAGTGAGCCATGTCACCTTGGAAATAACGTCTGTTGGGGTGGATATAAATGTGCCTAAGGTGTTATTTACGAATTGACGTGCTGTGGGCCATAAGTCTCTGTTGTAGATGTCTATCGAGTGGGTTGAGTGGCCTTCCGGAAGATTTGGATTGTCAAACAAAGGGGTGAGGGGGCTAGGTTCAGAGGATAATGAGTGGCTATCTCTCCTATGGTACCAAATTGCCAGGGCATCTCTAGTAAGGGGGGACAATGTTGACAAGGATTTGTATGACTTATCATAGCCCCAAAGAAGCGCTCGTAGATCATATGTAGATAGGTCCTGTTCCACAGATGTGGCGACTTTGGTCATAGGGCGAGGGAACCACTCAAGGATACGAGATACGACTGCTGACGTGTGATATAGCTCCAAGTCGGGTAGACCTAAACCCCCCTTCGTGATAGGGGAACATAAGAGTTTGTTTCAGTCTCGGGTGGTTGCCCTTCCAGACAAATCTAATAGCCATAGATCGGAGGGTGCGGAAATACGCAGAAGGGAGGGCGATGGGTAGGGCTTGAAATGGGTATAACAGCTTAGGGAGTATATCCATTTTTAGCGTGTTGATACGTCCTACCCAGGACAAAGGCAAATCCATCCGTTCCTCCGTCAACTTTCTGGCATAGGGTTTTTTAAAGGGATATTCCACATCTAATCTATATCTATATCAATATCATATTATATTATATTATATTATATTTAGTGTATGTCTATTTCATTCTGCCTCCTATACTCTTAAACCATGCTTAAAAAGGAGCTACAACCAATTTAGGGGGGGGGGGGGGTTTGAAATGAACCTTTTTAACATAAAAGCAGATCAGTCAGTCATGCAGATAGTGCGTTCGGTCCATCAGCCAAATCATAGACTTGTACTGTGAGGAGGCCGCAGTAGCATAGCCTCTACTTTATAGTGAAGTTCTGGTGTTTGGTGGAGATTGGGGGGTTTTGCTATTTCTGGTGTCCTGGAAGGAGAAGTGCACATCTCCCCAACTTTTTGAGATGGGAATGAGGGACACCTATCGGCAAAAATATATGCAGGCATAGGACACACCCCTTGCCACTCCCCCTTAAAGGAGAATTGTACAAAAAACAAGATTGGCTAAACCCAAAAGTGCTTTTTTTTTTATTTTTTATTTTTTTTTTTTACCACTACTATTTCTTAATATTTGGCTTTTGGAATTTACAAATACAGCAATTTTAGAAATCGGATGAAAGGTTTAGCACTGGAAAACACTTTTTGATAGATAATAAGTGCATTTTATATAGATCAGACCATGAGGGACATTGCTCCAAATCGGGGACAGTTGGGCGCTATAGAAGTGCATAATCTTAAAGCTGGCCTAAACTCTGTGGTTGTAGGTACAGGAGTAGTAGGAAGTACACAATTTATTTTTTTTTTTTTTCGGCAGGAATTCAAAACAAAAGCTACAATTTCCAGCACAACCAATGCATAATTTTTTTTTTTTTTTTTTTTTGAGTTCTGTTCCGCCTCAAGGTGTAAAAGTGTATCTATGCTCACAACCTTTGTTTTTGGGTGGCAGTAGCCCCCCCCCCCCCCCCCAAAGACTTTCTGGAGATGGCTCTTCAAGAGAGTAAAGGGTTGTCTCATCACCCATCCCCATGTATTGGACATCTAATTTTTACAGGGTGCCTCGGATTTAATTTGTGTTACTCTGACAGTGATTAAAGGCCAGTATGCCTAGGTAGGTCCTCTTTAATGCAAATTTATTATTATATTACTGTTTTTTTTTTTGTTTGTTTTTTTTACTGTTCTTTCTCCTATTGGGCAAAGTACATGTAGTACTTTTGTCCCATGTTGCTATGTGCTTCCTATTCCTAGCTACGAGAGCCGATCTGCACTCCTCCTACTGTGGCCGATCAGACCACAACTAGGAAGAAAATGGACACTGTTTTTAACCAGCAGCCTGTCTGGGCTGAGCGCTTTTTTAATTTATTTTTTGACTAGCAGCAGGAATGGAGAGAGGGGGTGTTGATCTTTGTATTCCTCTTGCTGTTGCTTGTCTGGAGAAAGTGCTCGGAGCCAATACAATTGCTATTAAGAAATGCCTGTCTCCTTCCTAGCTGTTGTCAAGATCAGCCGTGGCAGCAAGGAAGGGGGTTCAGGTTGGACTTCATAGCTAGGGTGGGGAAGCATTGCACCATCTACTACCAGCCCCCCCCCCCCCCTTCTTCCCTTTTTTTTTTTTTTTTTTCTTTTTGACTCATCCACCCCAAACTCGCTCATCTATTTCTTTAATGGACCTTGCTTTTGAGTACTGGTCCAAATAATTTGGTGGAAGGGGGTTATGGTGTGGGGTTGTTTTTCAGGGCTTGGGCTTGGCCCCTCAGTTCAGTGAAGGGAACTCTTAAGGCATCGGCATACCAAGACATTTTGGACAATTTCATGCTCCCCAACCTTGTGGGAACAGTTTGGGGATGGCACCTTTCTGTTCCAACATGACGGTGCACAAAGCAAGGCCCATTAAAACATGGATGGAACAGAGAAACTTGACTGGCCTGCACGGAGTCCTGACATCAACATGATTGATAGAACACCTTTGGGATGAATTAGAGTGGAGACTGCAAGGCCTTCTCGTCCAACATCAGTGCCTGACCCCAGAATGGTCAAACATTCCCATAGACACACTCCTAAACCTTGTGGACAGCCTTCCCAGAAGAGTTTAAGTGGTTTTAGCTGCAAAGGGCGGGCCAACTCAATATTGAACCCTACGGACTAAGACTGGGATGCCATTAAAGTTCATATGTGTGTACAGGCAGGTGTCCCAATACTTTTGACAATTTAGTGTAGTTACTAGCACATCAAAATGCTCAAATTGAGCACCATTTAATAAGAACATGAAGAGAAGCAACATTGCCTGATGGAGGGGTCCTGCGTGGCTCTGAAACATCACTTTCATAATTTTTCTATTTTTTTTTTTTTTTTTAACAAACCTTGTTATACTTACCTGCTCTGTTGCAGTGGATGTGCACTAAGCAGCCTGGATTCTCCTTTTCTTGGGTCCCTTATCGTTGCTTCTGGCCCCTCCCTCCTGTCGAGTGCCCCCACAGCAAGCAGCTTGCTATGGGGGTACCCCAGCCATGAGCTGCAGCTCTGTTTGTCCACTCAGACACTGAGCTGCTGTTAGGCCCCGCCCCCTCTTTCCCCTGATTGGCTCCCAGTGCTTTCAGTTAGCCAATGACGCTGCTGCTGTGTCTCAGCAAACCAGAAGGTAGAGTCCCGGACGGCTGAGGGACTCGTGGACATCGCTGGACACAGAGGGAAGCTCAGGTAAGTATTGGGGGGGGGGGGGGCTGAGGGGGCTGCTACACACAGGCTTTTTTTTTTCTTAATGCATAGAATGCATTAAGATAAACGCCTTCTGCCTTTACAACCACTTTAATAAAGGTACTCCTTTTTTTGAGCGTTCTAGTGTGCTGGTAACTACATTCAAATTGTCCGGTATATGGTGAAGCCAGCTAAAGTTTTTTTTATACCAAGCATCCTTTGAACAACCATGTAGGGTGAACCGGGATATACATCTTTCATTTCGCAGAGCACTGGAAAAAAAAATAGGATTCCACTAACATGCATTGTGGTGCACCGCATTTTAAACCAAGCTCTCTATACTTACCTGACCAGAGCGGTCCCCAAACCTCCATCTCGGGTCCCCTGCAGGCTCCTCTCTGTCCAGTGTCCCCCGAGCCCTACTGCTGCCATTGACACAGACAGTGCCCCCCCCCCCCCCTCCCGCCGCGTTCCGGTGCCCTCACCTTTCTAATAGGAGTGACTCAAGTCGCTCCGACTTAGAAAAAGGTTCCTGTACTACTTGGGGGCAACTTTGGAGCGGCTTGCCTTGACTTCTATACAGAAGTCGTTTTGCAAGCCGTGCTGAAGTCTTTGAAGCTGCCCCAGTGTGAACCGGCACTAGGGCTGAAACAACGAATTGATTATGAAATTAATCGATTACAATTTTCATAATTGATTAATCGGCCAGTAACACAATGGGGTAAAAAAAACTAAAATTAGCCCTTTTTATATGTGGTCATCCACCCTGTCCTCAGGGCCCACTAACAGGCCAGGTTTTCAAGATAACTGAAATACATCACAGGTGATATCATTTGCTGCTCAGTGATTGCAGTATTCTAGTCTGCATCTCCCCCAAGGTAATACATAAAATCTGGCCAGTTAGTGGGTCCTGAGGACAGGGTTGATGACCACTGATATATAGTACAAAAAGAGAAAATAATCGCTACTGTAAATATTAATTTTACAATTCTACAGTAAAAAAAGAACCCCTTACAGTAGTTGTCTGCTTTTTTTTTTGTACTATAAAGGGCTAATTTTAGGTGTGTGTGTGTGTGTGTGTGTGTGTGTTTTAACTTCATTATGTTACTAAACATCTTAGACCTGATTACATTTTTATTACAAAGATATGTAGCAGTATACATTTTTGGCCAAAATGTATGAAGAAAAATGATTAATTTGCAAAATTTTATAACGGAAATGCTTTTTTTTTTTTTTTTTTTTTTTATTACAACATTTTTGGTTTGTTTTTTGTTTTTTTTTCTTTTTTATAGCGCAAAAAAACCCAGTGGTGATTAAAAACCACCAAAAGAGAGCTCTACTTTTGTGTGTGGAAAAAAAAAAGACAAAAATCTCATATGGGTATGGTGTTGCAATAAATGTACCTAGCTGTTCCTCTGTTAAGCAAAGAAATCAAAAACTATAATGCACTGATCCTAGGAGGGTGCTACATGTAAAACCTAAAAAAGGGTTAACAGGCAGAACGTTTAATGAAGAAGAGACAAAGCAATAAAGTTGCCTATCTGCCTGTTTGCTCCTGTACAGTATTCTGTTCACGTGCAGCTCACTGTAGAAATACAGCAATGCCCAAGCTGAGTGAACTTGTACATGTGCCCCCCATGTGCGGGCGTGACATCATAATCAGCCTGGCCAATAAAGGTGTCCGCTCGAAGATGTTAGTGATCGGTGAGGAGCTCCAGGACATTGCATCGCTGCAGCCGAGGTAAGTATAGTTCCACTTTAAATTAAAGGTTTATACATACCACAATATTGTACAGGATGGTCCCTTACCTCGTCTTTGGCAGTCCACTGCTGGCACTGCCCACTCTTTCCTCCCCTGGGTGCCTCCTCAGCAAGCCAGGTGCTAGGGGGGCATGCGCGCTCCCAAGCCAGTCTGTGTGTCCATAGATGCACACCGTGCTAGTAAGCCACACCCCCCCCTACTGCTAAGGGAGTCGGCTAAGTGTTGAGGGGGGAGGGTAGAACACGTAGCAGAGGCTGCATTAGGGTAAAAACTCTTATGCCCCGTACATACGATCTGATTTTCCGACAACAAATGTTGCATGTGAGCTTGTTGGCGGACCGTGTGTATGCTCCATCGGACATTTGTTGTCGGACTTTCCTTCAACAAATGTTGGCTAGCAGGTTCTCAAATTTTCCTGCCAACAAATTTTTGTTGTCGGACTTTCCGATCGTGTGTACACAAGTTCGTTGCACACAATTCCACGCATGCTCGGAATCAATGCTCACCAAACACAACATTTAGCAGAAGGAGCCCAAAGGGTGGCGCATGACTATGGAGCTTCCTTTTTATTGGCTCGCCGTACGTCACTACATTTGTAATTGTTGGCCAACATTTGTGTGGCCGTGTGTATGCAAGACAAGTTGGAGCCAACAACCTTCGAACAAAATTTCCACGGTTTTGTTAAAGTCCGATCGTGTGTACGGGGCATTAGGCTGGATTCACACCTATGCATTTTGCAGATTTGCACAACAAAGGAAACCATGTTAAATGGACTGTAGTGCAAATCTGCAAAATGCAAAAAGCACTAAAACTGCATAGGTGTGAATCCAGCCTTAGACTTTAGAACCACTTTAATTTCAGAATTCTGACTTTGAATCTTTAGAATTTTTTTTTTTTTTTTTTTTTTGTAAAATTGAATTTAGAATGGGCCCCGGGGCTCTTCCGTTCTTCCATGCTCTTTCCCCCTATCCCCATTGCCTGCCTGGCTAACATCCCAGTCACAACTAATTACAGTCGGCATGTTTCCCGCGCTCCAGGCAAATAAAGAGAATGCAGTTGGGTATTAATCATTACAGGTATTTTTAAAAGTAACTAGTGTTTTATAACAAGATTGTGCCTGGCTGATATTCCAGATACAAAGGTCCATAGCCGAAAGCTTTCATTTAAAATTGCACTCGGGGCATATAAAGGAAAACCATGGATGGAATTATGTACTAAGAGTATATCTTGGTATCGGCCTCTTTGCAAACCACTGCACAACAGAACTCAGACTGGCAAGGGGAGCAGCAGCACTAGGAGCCAATCAGGCATGCTGCATGCACATATGCTAACGAGGAACATGCTGAAAAGTAACAGAATGGAGGGATGACCTTGCTGGTATTCTGATCCTCCTTAACTATCCAATCATACGCTTGGGGGGGGGGGGGCGTTCTGTGCAAATCTCAAATGTATGGACAGAAATGCAAAATTCTTTGTCAGGTGAAATGGCTCCTATACACTCTTTCAGTGCGTAATGTATTTTTTATCTATTGAAAGGTATTTTATATAGCACCATTGATTTAGGCAGTGCCTTACATACTAGTATTAAATTCACATCAGCTTTATAAAAAATATATAATGTTTGGGGGGGTTCGAAGTATATTTCTAGCAAAAAACTTTTTCCACATAGAAACAAAGTGACAGAAAATGCCTGGTCTTCAAGTGGTTAACTGACTTTGGAATTTTCGTTTTTTCTTTTTCAGTTTTGGTTGCAGTTTGTGCGATCAATGTGCAGACGCCGCAAAAATTAGTTGAAGCCCCCAGGGGGAAAAGCGCCACATTGCCATGCACCTACCAAACCACAGCAACGGATACCATCGGAGGCAGCGCCATATGGTACAAAGAGCCAGATCAGGTAGGTTTTGGGCCTTTTCCCTATGGATTGTTGCAATTAAAAGGTCTATTATAAGATGCCCCTATCTATCTTTCTTCTTCTTTCTTCTTTCTTCTTTCTTTCTTCTTCTTCTTCTTCTTTCTTCTTTCTTTCTTCTTTCTTCTTTCTTCTTTCTACTCTTTACTCTTTACTCTTTCTTTTTTCTTTTACTCTTTCTTTTTTCTTTTTTCTTCTTTTTCTTCTTTTTACTCTTTCTTTTTCTTGCAAATTCTGCATATCAAGCCAGCTAATCCAATAAAAAAATACAATAAATCAACACATACTGGGTATGTAGAGATAACTCGAAAGAAACAAGGCCAGTGAGTAAGAATGACACCTTGATATCAACAGCTTTGCATAAAGTACTAAACAGGGTAAGGGTTTCTTGTTTCAATAGAGAAGGGATGGATGGTAAAGGGGAGGTAAAGGGAAAGGGGGATCAAAAAGCCAATAAAACACAAAATATGGGAAAAAAATGTGTGTCGCTCTCCAGAAGGGTGATGTAACAGGGGATTCATGAGCAGAATCCAGGCTGCTAAGTGTCTCAGTTTAGGGTCGGTTCAGAGCGGCAATATCCTGCGGGTAGGCTTTCGTATAAGTGAAGTATCTCCAGGGCCTTCACTTATCTCGGAACTGGTCTATTTGTGTATTAGTTGTGCGGCTAAACCTCATCAAGATTAGGTATCAGTCGCAAAATCAAGAAATAGTATCCACAAGGGAAATGTGGGGTGCAACCAAGGGACTTTGTGACACCAGCGCAGTATGAGACCGATTTTAATATAAATTAAAAAATCAAGTTTTTATTGGAAACACTTTAAGAATCGCCCCCTTAGATTACATTCTAGGGGAAATCTAAAAGTTTCAAATATCAAAATATTCAATATCAAACATGCGTCAGTCCTGCGCACAAACCACGCTCGTCCCACATGTGAGGTATCGCAGCGAACGTTGGATCATGGCCAGTAATTCTAGCACTAGACCACTTTAGATATAAAATGGTAACCTGTAAAGGCTTTTACAAAACGTCGCCTATGGATAGTAAAATTTACGCTGTTTGTCGTCGTTGCATTTTTGTAACGTATAAGGTGTGCGTGTTTTTTTTTTTTTTTTTTTATTTTTTTTTTTTTTAAAGCTGCAGAAATACCATGTGACATAAAAAAAAATTCAAAACCCACCAATTCTTTAGGGCCTCCGCTTTTTAAAAAAAATATATAATGTTTTGAGGTTTCTAACTAATTTTTTCTAGCAAACACTTTTTT